>JARQOC010000001.1:14692952-14749371 GCA_033576535.1 Allobates femoralis
TTTTACCTTATACAAAGAATCATCTGTGACCCCGTGTTGTAATGTCTTTATACTCTCTTTCCTTCCTCCCCTGCCCAGGAGAAAGTGGTGTGATCACACCGTGTTCTGTGGACGGTCAGAAACAAAAATGAAACTGGTGAACATTTATAAGATTATCTCAGCACAGGAACCTTTTTTTTAAACACATCCAACTGTGGAAACTATTATTTTTCCAAAATCTATTGATTGAAATGAACTTTATTTATGGGAAAACCCCTTTAAATGGCATGCTCGCTAATGCACTTGTGCCTCACTCCCATTACCCCTCCCCCCAACCTCCAATGGTAGTCGGGGATTTGCTGAACGCCTTGATAGCTGACTTAAAATTAACCGGAAATTTAAAAAATATGTATTATAAGAATTAAAAAGGCAAACATATTAGGTGTCGTTGTTGTGTTCTTAGGCTGTTTTCTCCAAAACGAAAAGGGAAATGTGGAAGAAAAAGGAAAACGACACCAAGAACTGATGAAACACATCAGAAATAGTAAAACTAATGCAAGAAAAACGAGGAAAGACTTGCTTTGTCCCAATTAATTTGCACAGCCCTGTAACTGCAACTTGTTGCTCAAAAAACATTTCACATTGCAGCATTGATGGAAAAATCAAGAATAGGAGGAAAAAACTAATTTGCTAAAAGATTATATTCAAAAGGTGTTGAAAGAAACCCATCAAGAAAAGCAAGAGAAAGAAAATGTAAAATTGTGATTAATGATAAACCTACTCACCTTCTCTTGTCTTACTTATAGCAGCGCGGAGCGTTCAGCAGATCCAATGCTCTGTTGCTGCCTCCGATCTCTTCAAACACGGTGAACCTTAAGCTTTTAACTCTTAGAGAATATTGGACCACGTTGTTACAACACATTACATCATCCTTGGAGAACTCGCTTCAACCCACAATACAGACCAGAGAACACAAGAGGGAATGTCAATGACTCACAGAAGTGTTTCACATGATTACACAGTTCCATAGCTTAAAAAAAGACCTGGGTCGATCCAATAATACCTATTTGTCACTAAATTATTTATAACTGACAATGGTACAGGAGCATCTCAATAAATTAGAATATCGCCAAAAAGTGAATCTATTTCAGTAATTCAATGCATAAAGGTAAACCCATATATTACATAGAGTCATTACACACAGAGGGATCTATTTCATGTGTTTGTTTTTGTTAATGTTGATGATTATGGCTTACAGCCAATGGAAACCCAAAATTCATTATCACAGAAAATTAGAATAATTAACACAAAACACCTACAAAGGCTTTTTAAGTATTTAAAATGGTCC
The DNA here is from genome assembly GCA_033576535.1 of Allobates femoralis. Taxonomy (NCBI): domain Eukaryota; kingdom Metazoa; phylum Chordata; class Amphibia; order Anura; family Aromobatidae; genus Allobates; species Allobates femoralis. The sequence goes on from JARQOC010000001.1 coordinate 14,694,280, forward strand.
CTTGGTCTGGTTCAGTAGCCTACACAATCATGGGAATGACTGCTGACTTGACAGATGTCCATAAGGCAGTCACTGACACACTCTACAAGGAAGGTAAGCCACAAAAGGTCATTGCTAAAGAAGCTGGCTGTTCACAGAGTGCTTTATCCAAGCATGTTAATGGGAAGTTGAGTGGAAAGAAAATGTGTGGTAGAAAGAGGTGCACAAGCAATATTGTTAAAGAGGACCTGTCACCCCCCCCCCAAAGATTTCAATCTAAAGGCAGCACTGAATGCAGCATGTATGCTGCACTCAGGCAAGGGGTCCCCCATGTGTTTCTGATGATTTAATCATTAAATACAGCTGTTTAAAACATGTACAACAAAGTCAGAAGGGCATTACCAGATCCACGAGTCAGCTCCTTCCCGGGGGCTATTCCCGCCCCCTGCTTGTCTGTTCCTCCCTCCTCTCCTCGCTGCCTTCTTGATGCCTGTCAGCTTTCCTCGCTCTGCACCTGCATCTCCTTGTGCTACCTCACACAGGCGCAGAGCGAGGTGTTGCTACTGTCGGCCCCTCGCTCCTGACCCACCTCCTGCCCTGACAGCAGCAATTATTCCTGCCCTGCTCATTGTATAACACAGAGCAGGGTGGGAACAAGTGCTGATGCCCCACACTCCTATCCTGCCTCCCACCCTGACATCAGCACTTGTTCCCGCCCTGCTCCGTGTTATACATAGAGCAGGGCGGGAATAATTGCTGCTGTCAGGGTGGGAGGCGGGTCAGGAGCGAGGGGCCGACAGTAACAAAACCTCGCTCTGCGCCTGTGTGAGGTAGCACAAGGAGATGCAGGTGCAGAGCGAGGAAAGCTGACAGGCATCAAGAAGGTGACGAAGAGAGGGAGGAACAGAGATGGAGGGGGTGGGAATAGCCCCTGGCAAGGAGCTGACTCCTGGATCCGGTAATGCTCTCCTGACTTTGTTGTACACATTTTAAAAGGCTGTATTTAATTATTTAAACATCAGAAACACATGGGGAACCCCTTGCTTGAATGCAACATACATGCTGCATTCAGTGCTGCCTTTAGATTGAAATCTTTGGGTGGGGGTGACAGGTCCTCTTTAAGAAAAGACCATTTAAAAATTCGGGGGACATTCACAAGGAGTGGAATCTGCTGGAGTCAGTGCTTTAAGAACTACCACACACAGACGTATCCAGGATATGGACTACAACTGTTGCATACCTTGTGTCAAGCCACTCATGACCAATAGACAATGCAAGAAGCGTCTCACCTGGGCCAAGGAGAAAAGAACTGGACTGTCACTTAATGGTCCAAGGTGTTGTTTTCTGATGAGAGTAAATTTAGCATTTCATTGGGAAATCAAGGTCCCAGAATCTGGGGGAGCCATATCATCTGCTGGTGTAGGTCCACTGTGTATTATCAAGACCAAAGTCAGTGCTGCAGAGTACCAGGAGCACTTCATGCTTCCCTCTGCTGACAAGCTTTTTGGAGATGAAGATTTAATTTTCCAGCAGGACTTGGCACCTGTCCACACTGCCAAAAGTACCAACACCTGGCTTAATAAGCACAGTATCACTGTGCTTGATTGTCCAGCAAACTCGCATGACCTAAACCACATAGAGAATCGATAGGGTATTGTCAAGAGGAAGATGAGAGACACCAGACCCAACAATACTGATAAGATGAAGGCTGATATCAAACCCACCTGGGCTTCAATAACCCCTCAGCAGCCACAGGCTGATCGCCTCCATGCTACGCTGAATTGATGCAGTAATTTATGCAAAATAAGCCCCAACCCAGTGTTAGGTGCATTTACTGTACTTTTCATTAGGCCAACATTTCTGATTTATAAATCACTAGCTGTGAGCCCGATGCAAATGCATCGGGATTCTAGAACATGGCAATATTATTTGCATTAATAGCATTATTATTACCATTAATAGCATAATTATTAGCATTAACAGCATTATTATTAGCATTAATAGCATTATTAACAGCAATAATAGTACTATTAATAGTATTGTTATTAGTATTAATAGCATTATTACCATAAATAGCATTAATAATAGCGTTAATAGCATTATTATGAGGAGTAATAGCATTATTAGCATTAATAAAATTATTAATAGCATTAATAAAATTAAAAGTAGCATTAATAGGATTATTAATAGGATTAATAGCATGATTATTAGAATTAATAGCATTAATATTAGCATGAATAGCATTAATAGCATTATTAATAACATTAATACCATTTTATTAATAGCATTAATAGCCTAAATAATAGAATTAATAGCATAAATAATCGCATTAATAGCATGAGCATTAGCATAAAGAGCATTAATAGCAATATTATTAGCATTAATAGAATTTTGAATAGCATAAATAGCATGATTATTAGCCTTAATAGCATTATTAATAGCGTTAATATGATTATTATTAGCATTATTAGCATTAATATTAGCATTAATAGCATAATTATTAGCATTAATAGCATTATTATTAGCATTAATAGCATTAATAATACAATTAATAGCATTAATATTAGAATTAATAGCATTAATAGTATTATTAATAGCATGAATAACATTATTAATAGCATTAATAGCATTAATAGCATTATTAATAGCATTAATAGCATAAACAATAGAATTAATAGCATAACTAATCGCATTAATAGCATTACTATTAGCATAAAGAGCATTAATAGCAATATTATTAGCATTAATAGCATTTTGAATAGCATAAATAGCATGATTATTAGCCTTAATAGCATTATTAATAGCGTTAATATGATTATTATTAGCATTATTAGCATTAATAGTAGCATTAATAGCATAATTATTAGCATTAATAGCATTATTATTAGCAGTAATAGCATTATTATTAGCATTAATAGCATTATTAATAGCATTAATAGCATTAATAATACAATTAATAGCGTTAATATTAGCATTAATAGCATTAATAGTATTATTAATAGCATGAATAACATTATTAATAGCATTAATAGCATTATTAATAGCATTAATAGCATAAATAATAGAATTAATAGCATAAATAATTGCATTAATAGCATTACTATTAGCATAAAGAGCATTAATAGCAATATTATTAGCATTAATAGCATTTTGAATAGCATAAATAGCATGATTATTAGCTTTAATAGCATTATTAATAGCGCTAATATGATTATTATTAGCATAATTAGCATTAATATTAGCATTAATAGCATAATTATTAGCATTAATAGCATTAATAATAGCATTAATAGCAATATTATTTGCATTAATAGCATTAATATTACCATTAATAGCATAATTATTAGCATTAATAGCATAATTATTAGCATTAATAGCATTAATAAGCGCATTAATAGCAATATTATTTGCATTAATAGCATTAATATTACCATTAATAGCATAATTATTAGCATTAATAGCATAATTATTAGCATTAATAGCATTAATAATAGCATTAATAGCAATATTATTTGCATTAATAGTATTATTATTACCATTAATAACATAATTATTAGCATTAATAGCATAATTATTAGCATTAATAGCATTAATAATAGCATTAATAGCAATATTATTTGCATTAATAGCATTAATATTACCATTAATAGGATAATTATTAGCATTAATAGCATTATTATTAGCATTAATAGCATTAATAATAGAATTAATAGCAATATTATTTGCATTATTAGCATTATTATTACCATTAATAGCATAATTATTAGCATTAATAGCATTAATAATAGAATTAATAGCAATATTATTTGCATTAATAGCATTATTATTACCATTAATACCATAATTATTAGCATTAATAGCATAATTATTAGCATTAATAACATAAATATTAGCATTAATAGCATAATTATTAGCATTAATAATAGAATTAATAGCAATATTATTTGCATTAATAGCATTATTATTACCATTAATACCATAATTATTAGCATTAATAGCATAAATATTAGCATTAATAGCATAATTATTAGCATCAATAGCATTAATAATAGCATTAATAGCAATATAATCTTCATTAATAGCATTAATATTACCATTAATAGGATAATTATTAGCATTAATAGCATTATTATTAGCATTAATAGCATTAATAATAGAATTAATAGCAATATTATTTGCATTATTAGCATTATTATTACCATTAATAGCATAATTATTAGCATTAATAGCATTAATAATAGAATTAATAGCAATATTATTTGCATTAATAGCATTATTATTACCATTAATACCATAATTATTAGCATTAATATCATAATTATTAGCATTAATAACATAAATATTAGCATTAATAGCATAATTATTAGCATTAATAGCATAATTATTAGCATTAATAGCATTATTATTAGCAGTAATATCATTATTATTAGCATTTTTTTTTTTTTTCTTATTTTTTATGTTATTATGTATAATTTTTTTTTTTTTTTTTATTATTAAATTAATTTATTATTTGTTATTTTAAGTGAGCCTGAGCCTGAGACACAGTTCTCCTTCAGGTCCGCTGAAAGGGCTCATATTATTAGCATTTATTTATTTTTTTTATTATTATTTTTTATTTAATTATTTATTATTTTTTATTTTTTTTTTTTTATTATTTTTTAATTATTTTTTTATTATTTTTTTTTATTAAGTTTATTTGTTGACATACATTAGCGGTGTGTCGGCGAATTAACGGCCGGGCCCCTGGTTCTATTTGTCGGCCCTAAAATCGCGGACACACCGCTAATGTATGTCTATGGGCAGTGAGGTCGAATTCTGATTGGTCGGCGTCAGCAGAGAGCGACCAATCAGAAATCGGGCTGACTGCCCATAGACATGCATTAGCGGTGTGTCCGCGATTTTAGGGCCGACAAATAGAACCAGGTGGGCGGCCATAAAATCGCCGACACACTGCTAATGTATGTCAATGGGAAATGAGGTGCTCTTCTGATTGGCTGAGGGCAGTAGACAGCGACCAATCAGAAGAACGCCTCACATCTCATAGAGATAGAATGGCGGATTTTTCGTCCATTCTATCTTAATGAGAAGTGAAGAGGACGTCGGAGCTGGAAGTTGGCGGAAAGAAGACAGAAGACCCCGGGGGCCGGACGAAGAGCCGGAGATGGCGGAAAGAAGAGAGAAGACCGGCGGGCCGGAGGAAGAGGACGCCTGGCCGGACGGAGGACTTGTGGATCGGACAGATGATCAGATGACTAAGAAGGCATGTAAGTGATCGACGGGGGCGTTAGGTTAGGGGACGGCGGGGGCTTCGGGTGTAGGGCCTTAGGTGTTAGCGACAGCGGCGGGGGAAAGCGGCGGGAACTTAGGAGGCGGCGGGGCTTAGGGGATAGGGGCTTAGGTGCGGCGGGGCTTAGGTGCGGCGGACTTAGACTTAGGGGGTAGGGGCTTAGATGCGGCGGGGCTTAGAGGGTAGGGGCTTAGGTGCGCGGGGCTTAGATGGTAGTGGCTTAGGTGCAGCGGGGCTTAGGGGGTAGGGGCTTAGGTGCGGCGGGGCGGCAGCGGACGGTAGGGGCTTAGGTGCGGCGGGGCTTAGGGGGTAGGGGCTTAGGTGCGGCGGGTCGGGGCTTAGGTGCGGCGGGGCTTAGGGGGTAGGGCTTAGGTGCGGCGGGGCTTAGGGGGTAGGGGCTTAGGTGCGGCGGGTCGGGGCTTAGGTGCGGCGGGGCTTAGGGGGTAGGGGCTTAGGTGCGGCGGGTCGGGGCTTAGGTGCGGCGGGGCTTAGGGGGTAGAGGCTTAGGTGCGGCGGGGCTTAGGGGGTAGGGGCTTAGGTGCGGCGGGTCGTGGCTTAGGTGCGGCGGTGCTTAGGGTGTAGGGGCTTAGGTGCGATGGACTTAGGGGGTAGGGGCTTAGGTGCGGCGGACTTAGACATAGGGGTTAGGGGCTTAGATGCGGCGGGGCTTATAGGGTAGGAGCTTAGATGCGGCGGGGCTTATAGGGTAGGGGCTTAGGTGCGGCGGGAGTAGGGGGGTTAGGGGGTTAGGTGCGGCGGGGCTTAGAGGGTAGGGGCTTAGGTGCGGCGGGTCTTAGGGGGTAGGGGCTTAGGTGCGGCGGGTCGGGGCTTAGGTGCGGCGGTGCTTAGGGTGTAGGGGCTTAGGTGCGACGGACTTAGGGGGTAGGGGCTTAGGTGCGGCGGACTTAGACATAGGGGTTAGGGGCTTAGATGCGGCGGGGCTTATAGGGTAGGAGCTTAGATGCGGCGGGGCTTGTAGGGTAGGGGCTTAGGTGCGGCGGGGCTTAGGGGGTAGGGGGGGTAGGGGGTTAGGTGCGGCGGGGCTTAGAGGGTAGGGGCTTAGGTGCGGCGGGTCTTAGGGGGTAGGGGCTTAGGTGCGGCGGGGCTTAGAGGGTAGGGGCTTAGGTGCGGCGGGGCTTAGGGGGTAGGGGCTTAGGTGCGGCGGGTCTTAGGGGGTAGGGGCTTAGGTGCGGCGGGGCTTAGAGGTTAGGGGCTTAGGTGCGGCGGGGCTTATGGGGTAGGGGCTTAGGTGCGGCGGGGCTTAGAGGGTAGGGGCTTAGGTGCGGCGGGGCTTAGGGGGTAGGGGCTTAGGTGCGGCGGGTCTTAGGGGGTAGGGGCTTAGGTGCGGCGGGGCTTAGAGGGTAGGGGCTTAGGTGCGGCGGGGCTTAGGGGGTAGGGGCTTAGGTGCGGTGGGTCTTAGGGGGTAGGGGCTTAGTTGCGGCGGGGCTTAGAGGGTAGGGGCTTAGGTGCGGCGGGTCTTAGGGGGTAGGGGCTTAGGTGCGGCGGGGCTTAGAGGGTAGGGGCTTAGGTGCGGCGGGGCTTAGGGGGTAGGGGCTTAGGTGCGGTGGGTCTTAGGGGGTAGGGGCTTAGGTGCGGCGGGGCTTAGAGGGTAGGGGCTTAGGTGCGGCGGGGCTTATGGGGTAGGGGCTTAGGTGCGGCGGGGCTTAGGTGCAGTGCGGACATTGGGGGGGAGGGGCTGTGCGGACATTGGGGGGGAGGGGCTGTGCGGACATTGGGGGGGAGGGGCTGTGCGGACATTGGGGGGGAGGGGCTGTGCGGACATTGGAGGGGAGGGGCTGTGCGGACATTTTGGGGGGGTGCTGTGCGGACATTGTGGGGGGGTGCTGTGCGGACATTGTGGGGGGGTGTTGTGCGGACATTGTGGGGGGGTGTTGTGCGGACATTGGGGGGGGTGTTGTGCGGACATTGCGGGGGGGCTGTGCTAGACTGTGGATGGGGGCTGGCGGCGGAGGTGTGCGGGCAGTGAGGGGGGGGTGTGCGGTGCTGGAGGTCGGTGCGGGTGTGGGGAGCGTTGCTGGGCTGTGGATCGGGGCTGGGGGGGAGGCACAGGGGGCAGCTGCATAGTCGGAGGTGGGCTGTGGGTAGCGGGGAGCAGAGGCGGCATTGGCGGCCATTGCGATTCGGCTTAAAACTGCTCGCAATTGCCGCTTCGCGGCCAATGCTTCGCGCGTATCCACGTGACCACGCCGGAAGTAGCGCCGAGAGGGGCGCTTTTGCGATTCGCGATTATATAATAGATTATTTCAGTTGGTCTTATATAATCTAATTTTCTGAGATAATGACCTTGGGTTTTCATTGACTGTAAGCCATAATCATCAACATTAACATAAATAAACATTTGAAATAGATCACTCGGTGCGTAATGACTCCTTATAATATAGTGTTTCATTTTATGTATTGAATTACTGAAATAAATTAACTTTGATGATGACATTCGTATTTATTGAGATGTACTTGTACGCGTACTGAAGAAATAATCCGGCCTACTATGAAAACTGTTATAGTGAGGTCCATTACTACCTCTTATAGTCAGCATTCCACAGTCTAACTGCTCTTAGGGCCACGTCACACACACAGATATCTGTGCAGATATTGTTCGCAGATCTCTGGTTGCAGTGAAATCATGGACAAATTGATCCATTTTGTGGCCATATACAAATAGACCAATGTGTCTATGATTTCACTGCAACCAGAGATCTGTGAACAATATCTGCACAGATATCTGTGTGTGTGACGTGGCCCTAACTGTAATGAACCCTTTCCTATGTGGCTTCTGGATTATCCTTTCTTCCACCCGCAGTGAAAGCTCCCTGGTCCTTAGAATGGTCATTGACTAGGACTCCCACATTGCCGCATACCGAAATGACTTTGTGTAATCGGTTATTAGAGCGAGAGGTGCTCAAGTGTCAAAACTGTAGAGAAGACCGGAAGTGGAGGGAGGGAAACTGTAGAGAAGACCGGAGGTGGAGGGAGGGAAACTGTAGAGAAGACTGGAGGTGGAGGGAGGGAAACTGTAGAGAAGACTGGAGATTGAGGGAGGGAAACTGTAGAGAAGACCGGAGGTGGAGGGAAACTGTAGAGAAGACCGGAGGTGGAGGGAGGGAAACTGTAGAGATGACCGGAGGTGGAGGGAGGGAAACTGTAGAGAAGACCGGAGGTGGAGGGAGGGAAACTGTAGAGAAGACTGGAGGTGGAGGGAGGGAAAATGTAGAGAAGACCGGAGGTGGAGGGAGGGAAATCGTAGAGAAGACCGGAGGTGGAGGGAGGGAAACTGTAGAGAAGACTGGAGGTGGAGGGAGGGAAACTAGAGAAGATGGGAGGTGGAGGGAGGGAAACTGTAGAGAAGACCGGAGGTGGAGGGAGGAAAACTTTAGAGAAGACTGGAGGTGGAGGGAGGGAAAATGTAGAGAAGACCGGAGGTGGAGGGAGGGAAACTGTAGAGAAGGCCGGAGGTGGAGGGAGGGAAACTGTAGAGAAGACCAGAGGTAGAGGGAGGGAAACTGTAGAGAAGGCCGGAGGTGGAGGGAGGGAAACTGTAGAGAAGACCGGAGGTAGAGGGAGGGAAACTGTAGAGAAGACCGGAGGTGGAGGGAGGGAAACTTTAGAAAAGACTGGAGGTGGAGGGAGGGAAAATGTAGAGAAGACCGGAGGTGGAGGGAGGGAAACTGTAGAGAAGACCGGAGGTAGAGGGAGGGAAACTGTAGAGAAGACCGGAGGTGGAGGGAGGGAAACTGTAGAGAAGACCGGAGGTGGAGGGAGGGAAACTGTAGAGAAGACCGGAGGTGGAGGGAGGGAAACTGTAGAGAAGACTGGAGGTGGAGGGAGGAAAAATGTAGAGAAGACCGGAGGTGGAGGGAGGGAAATCGTAGAGAAGACCGGAGGTGGAGGGAGGGAAACTGTAGAGAAGACTGGAGGTGGAGGGAGGGAAACTAGAGAAGATGGGAGGTGGAGGGAGGGAAACTGTAGAGAAGACCGGAGGTGGAGGGAGGAAAACTTTAGAGAAGACTGGAGGTGGAGGGAGGGAAAATGTAGAGAAGACCGGAGGTGGAGGGAGGGAAACTGTAGAGAAGACCGGAGGTAGAGGGAGGGAAACTGTAGAGAAGACCGGAGGAGGAGGGAGGGAAACTTTAGAGAAGACTGGAGGTGGAGGGAGGGAAAATGTAGAGAAGACCGGAGGTGGAGGGAGGGAAACTGTAGAGAAGGCCGGAGGTGGAGGGAGGGAAACTGTAGAGAAGACCGGAGGTAGAGGGAGGGAAAATGTAGAGAAGACCGGAGGTGGAGGGAGGGAAACTGTAGAGAAGACCGGAGGTAGAGGGAGGGAAACTGTAGAGAAGACCGGAGGTGGAGGGAGGGAAACTTTAGAGAAGACCGGAGGTGGAGGGAGGGAAAATGTAGAGAAGACCGGAGGTGGAGGGAGGGAAACTGTACAGAAGACCGGAGGTGGAGGGAGGGAAACTGTAGAGAAGACCGGAGGTAGAGGGAGGGAAACTGTAGAGAAGACCGGAGGTGGAGGGAGGGAAACTGTAGAGAAGACCGGAGGTGGAGGGAGGGAAACTGTAGAGAACACCGGAGGTGGAGGGAGGGAAACTGTAGAGAAGACCGGAGGTGCAGAAAGGGAAACTGTAGAGAAGACCGGAGGTGGAGGGAGGGAAACTGTAGAGAAGACCGGAGGTAGAGAGAGGGAAACTGTAGAGAAGACCGGAGGTGGATGGAGGGAAACTGTAGAGAAGACCGGAGGTGGAGGGAGGGAAACTGTAGAGAAGACCGGAGGTAGAGAGAGGGAAACTGTAAAGCAGACTGGAGGTGGAGGGAGGGTAACTGTAGAGAAGTCCGGAGGTGGAGGGAGGGAGCAAGCAGAATATTTTTATTTTTAAATGCCTCCCTATCCCTAAACGCCATCCATCAAAATGGTGTCCGGTTGGCTGCCAATTTACCGTAATAAAACAAATCAAATTGAATAAATGTCATAAATTGGCATGTCTACCTTTTTTAATTTAAAATTTGCTGCGAATTTCATTTGCCAATAATGCATTCTTTCATCTATAATGACAAATGAAAACTACAGTCTGTACACACAACAGGAATGCTTCACCTTTCCTCTACCCAGAGCTGTTATATTGTTATTGTTATCTCGTGTCCCCTTTCCTCCAGACGATAACCCTGTTAATTTTTACAGTATTCCCTTATCTGCTCTTTGCCAGCAATACCGACGTCATCCAATAGGTCTCCACCGTCCGGTGTCCTGCAGCCACTACTGTAATTACTGCTGAGCTGCCACTTTATATACTACAACACTAACAAAACAATGAAATAAAAGGCTTCAATAAACAAATAGGCTAGGTGTAGTTGCCACCTGTTCTGATCCAATGTAAGGTCTAGACCAGGCCGGGCATAAACGTTTAAATAGCACGACAAATTATAAGAAGTTAAAACTTAACCTTTGCTAAACTCAAATTTAAAAGACAAGAGTTGTCGACCATACAACACATATAAAGCAAAAGTGACAGTGCCAAACCTGTGTAATGCTAAAAAGACCCTTCTATCACCCGGGGTCTATACAGAACAACCAGATGTCCCATCCGCATCACCTAAGGACGCTAATTAGCATCTGTTTTCCTTATGGTCGATACCTCACCAAGACAGGTATCAATCCATACAGTGCACTTGTTTGGTACAAGTCATACCTTTTTGTTGGCAGCTTTAACATTGCTTTTGGCAAGCCAGGACCCAGGAGGTTCAAGATGTTCTCTCTTTTTTAAAATATTGGCTAGCATGTTAAGATAGGATTGTCTTTTGACCCCAAAACAAATCTATATGGAATTTAGAGGTAGAAGACATCCTGAAAATTAACACAGCCACATAAGCCACATTATGTGGTTGACTTTAGTATTGTTAATAGCAGTTGATAGTTCCCAAGTTGCATCTTTCCTTTGACCTAAACATTTTCACCCCGACTCATCAAGAGCGGCATTATTCATATCAGTCTCAATGTGGGAAGTTCTGGAGTCATGCACTCCTGATTGATGAAGTGATGAACACCTCATCATTAATCAGTAGTGTCCAACATGTCATGTTTGCCTCTGTGTACTACGCTAGAAATTTCACTACAGTCAGTAACTGTAGTGATACTATATATGTATGGAAGGCTCCAGCTCATCAGGAATTAGACAAGCTTTGATGTCTTGCCCCAGTAATGACCCTGTAACATTCCAGCTATGACTATTTTGACAAAGCTGGGGGAAACTGCCATGACACCAAAAGTCACAAACTTTAGGCACAATTTTAAGTTGTGCGAAATTTTGTGAAATTTTACAGTATTTACTCCAGAATTCTAGTAGAAAGGTTATGGATTGCAATCCATGAAAATGGTAGTAACTCAGTGTTGGGATACATATCCAGACAATATTGCATAAAAGACCATGTTACTCCATATTTGCAGTGCAGAAAATGTTAATGATCTGTCAGCAGTGTGCTCTAAGCAACTCCAAAATACTGCAGCTATAAGGGCTCTTTCCAATTGCCCTGGTGCAGGGCAATCTGGGAAATATTTTTTGGGGTTCATGTCAGCTGTGTAATGTCAACTGGCATAAAGCCAGACAAAGAATTTATCACGCACAGCGATCCTGGCGTCACCTGGCGCCAGTGAGAAATTCCAGGTCTTGCACTGACCAGGATTGAGCTGATTCGTTCTCTGGTCAAGGCTCTATGGGTTGGAGTAAAGATTTGGGGGAAGTCCTGGGACCACTACACAGTGGATTAGGTTAGATAAACAATTTATATAAAAAAACATGAATAACAAAGGATAATGTGGGAATGTATTCGTATAAACTATTTCCAGTCTGTAATGTTTTAACTTTACACTTACTAAATTAGTAATGACTGTGCATGATAGATTCATCTCTATTACTAACCCCTGGGCTTGGTGCCAGATGACAATTTACAGCTGATATCAACTCCTCAAAATATTACCCCAATTACCAGGGGAATGGTTTGGCGAAGTACCAAAAATGTTGCGACTAATGAATGCACTAATTCTGGGGCAGCTACAGGCTGCTATTTTTAGGCTAGAAAGAACCATGGACCTTCCCAGCCTGGTAATACCAGCCCACAACTGTCTGCTTTACCTTGGCTGACTATCGAAACTAAGGGGGACCCCTTGCTGTTTTTTTTTATTTTTTACTAACTTATATCAGGCTAAAAACACCTTTTAGTGCCACATGGAAGACTAAAGGTCGCAAGTGTACTACCCTGCCTGCTTGCTTGCTCTAATCCAAGCTCTCCTTCCTACTTCAAGTCTCCCTGAACTGCAGGGTGCCGAGTATCCCAACCCCGGGTCTCATATAAGGTACAATGTGAGGTATCCGACTAATCAAAGAAAAGCCAGAACCCAACATGTCTACAGCATTACCGTGATTGGCAAGAAGTCCCTGCATGTTCATTGGCTAAAAAACAGCTATGAAAAATGTGGGGCAAGGACTCAAGACTGGCACTCAAGCACCACAATGCTTGATCGAGTATCGAGCACGTTCGATCGCTCATCACTACTAGTAATCCAACATACCTGTTAATGTTGGCCTAATGCATATAAAAGTCCTCATTCAGAGACAGGAAGTTCCTCCTCCTCCTCCCAGCATGTACATTCTAGTGTGGAACTTGAAGCTGAAAGTCACAGCAGATTTCTCTCTCCCTCTCCCAGAAACCAGATTGATTTTATTCTCATGTTGTAAGCTGGATGTTCTTAATTCTCAATAAATGAACATTCTCTGTTGCTCGCTGTGGACATCACGCTGATTACGCGCTGCTAACAGGTTATGGGCCCAGGAGTCACAGAAGTCCCAAATCTTCAGAGCACAGAGATAGAAAGACAACAGCGAACGGAGAAGAAGTAAAGATGGCCACCACCAGCAGCTCAGCAAAGTTTACAGTGCCAAGCCTGAATAATCAGAACTACCAATCCTGGAAATTCAAGGTGATGATGCTGCTGATAAGAGAAGGTACGTGGAAATACACTCAGGAGCCCAAGCTTGATCCAGTACCACAGGACTGGCTAGAGATGGATCAAAAAGCACAGAGCACCATATCACTCAGCATAGAGGATAATCAGATTGTGCATGTGTGTAAGTGTGAATCTGCAAAGGAAATGTGGGAGCAGCTGCAGAAAGTACATGAGAGGATAAATCTAAGTAACAAACTCTATTTAATGAGAAAGCTATATCAGTCTAAGCTACACAGTGACCAGGACATGCAGGACTACAGTAGAACCACTCTAGAGACCGTAGAGCGCCTGCGGGGCATTGGGGAAGATATGAAGGACTTCCATGTAGCAGCACTACTACTTAGTGGTCTCCCAGAAAGCTATGACACGCTTGTAACTGCACTAGATGCACACCCAGATGATGAGCTTACATTGGAATACGTCAGAGGAAAGCTTGTAGATGAATATAAGAGAAAGGCAGAAAGTGTGAGCAGCAAAATATGCAACAAGGAAACTTCTTTACAAACACAGGACATACCCACCAGCAGAAACCATCCTAAAGAAACACGTGAATGTTTTGTGTGCAAGAAGCCAGGTCATTTAAAAGCTGAATGCAGAATCTGGAAAACTAAAGTGAATCAGCTGAAGAAGCAAAATAGTCAACAAAGAGTTAAGAGTGCTATATTTGAAAATAATGATCCTGTAAATACTGAGGCTGCATTCACATTAGTCAATGCATTTAAATCAAAGCATGCGTGGTGTATAGATTCTGGTGCAACCAGTCACATGACCAACAACAGAGACTTCTTTACTAAGCTTAACCAAAGCAAGTCAGAGAAAGTGATAATGGCGAATGGTCAGTGTATGAACTCAGAAGGTATAGGAGATGGTTATATTGATTGTAACATCTCTGCAACGCAAAGCAGAAGGATTCATGTGAAGGATGTGCTATATGTGCCTAGTCTTGAAAGTAATCTATTATCCGTGAAAAAGCTTACAAAACAAGGGAATGAAGTTACGTTTAAGCACGATAGCTGCATTATCTCAAAGGAGGGTCACACACTAGCAAAAGGAAAAATCAAAGATGAACTGTATCAGTTGAAATGTAAAGAGTGTGTATACACAGCTAAGCAAGAAATGCACAAGAACTGTATTCATGTATGGGCACAGATGGCTTGCGCATAGAGACCCAGAAGCAATAAGAAAGTTATTTCAAGAGCACTTAGCTGATGATATTACAATTGATCCATGTAACCAGAAAATGAGATGTACCAGCTGTATCAAAGGGAAAATGTCCAGAAAGGCCTTTCCTAAGAAAAGTACTACAAGAACAGAACAACCACTAGACTTAATACACACAGATATCTGTGGCCCAATGCGTATTCAGACACCTGGAAGGAAGAGATATTTTCTTACATTTATTGATGACAATTCAAGATACACAGTTGTCTATCTACTTCACAGCAAAAATGAAGTTCCAGAGAAACTTGAAATATATCTAGCTGAAGTATATAACAAGTTCGGGAGAATGCCAAAATTTCTGCGTGCAGATAATGGGACCGAATATACAAGTAATGAGACAAAGAGCATTTTAAAGAAAAATGTAATCATATTTCAGACTACTGTACCATACAACCCTGAGCAAAATGGTGTAGCAGAAAGAAGGAACCGAACACTCTGTGAAAGCGGAAGGAGTATGTTATTTGATGCAAATCTGCCTACAGTATATTGGGGCGAAGCTATCATGACGGCTTGCTATCTTCAGAACAGGCTACCAGGTAAAGCGACAGAGAAAACTCCATTTGAGCAATGGAATAGTGCAAAGCCAAAACTACAGCACAAAAGGATTTTCGGAAGCAAAGCATTTGCACACATTCCCAAGGAAAAACGAACTAAGTGGGAATCTCACGCTAAGGAAGGTATTCTGGTAGGTTATAGTGAAACCCAGAAAGGTTATAGAATTCTACACCCAGAGACAAACAAGGTCACAATAAGCAAAGATGTAGTGATTGATGAAAATTTTGTGTCACCCAAGTTTTGTGATATTATGCCAGTGGTCCAGATGTTCAACAACAACAATCTCAGTCACAATCACAAGACATCCAAAGGGAGAATGTAGAAGTCTGGCTAGATTCTTCAACCACTGAAGGAACAACAAAAGGCCTAAGTGAACCTGAAATCAGACGATCGTCAAAATCAAACAAAGGAATACCGGCTAATCGTCTATCCTACATAGTCAAGACACTACCTGAGCCAGAGCCACAGTCACGGGATGAAATGCAAAAACTGCCTGCTCATGAAAGAACAAAGTGGGTCAATGCCGCTAATGAAGAAATGAACTCGCTTCATCAACTTCAAACTTGGTTGCCCCAGGGTAAAAAGGCAATCAAGTGCAAGTGGGTATTTAAAACCAAATATGACTCTGAAGGTAAAATCCACAGATTTAAAGCGAGGTTGGTCGCAAAAGGATATTCTCAAAAATATGGTGAGGACTATGATGCTACTTTTTACCCAGTCGCCAAGCAGACAACATTTAAAACCTTGATGGTCGTAGCTGCTGTACAAAGGATGTTTGTCAGACATTTGGATATCAAAACTGCATTTTTAAATGGTGACATTGAGGAGGACTTATACATGACTTAACCTGAAGGTTATATAAAGGAAGGTGAACAGAACCTTGTTTGCAAACTACAAAAATCTCTTTATGGTTAGTAAACTTCATCAAAAAATGCTTATTTATTACCCCAATGTGGGGAGCATACCACTATGGAGAGAATCGCGCTGTCAGGCATCATATAACAAGCAAAGAATCCTCGCGACAACTCTGTATCATGCAAAAAGGATTTCGTTTATTAATAGGTAAAAACCAGTATAGGATAGGGGTAGGGAACAGAGGAACCTGGGTCCACAAGCCACAGGTGGAGGGTAACCACTCACTAAGGACCAGACATCAGTATAATATATACAATGATAATAAATAGTATAGAATATACAACAAGATAATCTGCCCTTGATGATAAGCAATTGCTAAGAATAAATAATTAATGTATACCAGCCTAAGTGTGAGACCTAATAACATAGGCTAATATGGACAAACATGTTATAGTCCACGAGCAGAATCTCTGACGAAGGTCATCCGAAACAGCTGTTGGGGTCGGTGCCACCGCTCTGGACCTGTTGTGCCATCTAGTAACATCAAGTAAGGCACTTGCATAATTGAATCAATTGTCTGTCACTTGTGTTTGGATTTATACGCTACAACTCTGAGATTCTGCTCTTGTAACCAATATGTGCATACTCTGTATCATTAATATGTGTTCGTGGAAATGTCTTGTTTAGGACTATAACATGTATGTCCATATTAGCCTATGTTGTTAGGTCTCACACTTAGGCTGGTATACATTAATTATTTATTCTTAGCAACTGCTGATCATCAAGGGCAGAATATCTTGTTGTATATTCTATACTATTTATTATCATTGTATATATTATACTGATGTCTGGTCCTTAGTGAGTGGTTACCCTCCACCTGTGGGTTGTGGACCCAGGTTCCTCTGTTCCCTACCCCTATCCTATACTGGTTTTTAACTATTAATAAACTAAATCCTTTTTGCATGATACAGAGTTGTCGCGAGTATTCTTTGCTTGTTAAAAATCTCTTTATGGTTTTAAGCAATCGGCAAGAGCATGGAACACCAAAATGAACAAAGTCTTGTTGGAAGAAGGATTTAAAGGAGGTCAAGCGGATCCATGCTTATATACGAGATATACAGATGGAAAGTGGATGTATATTCTCTTATATGTGGACGATGTAATTGTAGTTCATCAAGAAGAAGCAGAAATTGGGAAAATTACTAAGGTTTTGAACCAGCATTTCGAAACAAAAGACCTTGCAAATGTAACATATTATCTAGGAATCCATATCCAGAGAGAGGAAGATGGAAGTTTTCTTCTAAATCAAAGTGCAAAAATTAATTCAATTATGAATCAGTTTGGAATGACAGAAGCCAAAGATGTATCAACGCCAATGGAATTATCCTACCTGAAACTGGAAGAAGATGACCTGTTGCCTAACAATGAGAAATATCGACAGGCAGTGGGGGCACTTCTATACATATCGACTATGACTCGACCAGATAGTACAACAGCAGTTGGAATATTGTGCAGATATGTGGAGAAACCGCGCCAAAAGGACTGGAATGCCGTTAAAAGAGTTCTCTGATATTTAAAAGAGACACAAGGGGTACATTTAAAATTATCTGCAGCAGGAAATCTGAAACTCACCGGCTATGCTGACGCAGATTGGGCTGGTGATTTGCATGATCGTAAATCCACAAGCGGATACATATTTAAACTTGGAGAAAGTTCAATCTCCTGGTCTAGTAGAAAACAAGTATCTGTTGCTTTGTCATCCACAGAAGCTGAGTATGTGTCTGCAGCCTATGCAAGTCAGGAGAACATTTGGCTAAGACAACTGATGGATGATCTCGGTAAACTGTTAACTTAGCCAACGGTGATATATGAGGACAACCAAGGATGCATCAAACTTGCATGCAGTGAGAAGATCAGTGCTAGAACTAATCACATCGACGTTAGATATCATCATCTACGTGATTTGATAGATCGTGGCGTAATTCAGTTTGTTTATTGTGAGACTGATGAGATGTTCGCTGACATTTTGACCAAGCCATTGCCACAACCAAGGTTCCAAGAATTGAGAACCACTATGGGACTAACAGAATAAGTAGTTGTTGAGTGGGGGTGTTGGCCTAATGCATATTGATCTGTATATATTGCAACAACTATTGTTTGTTTAATATGATGTGATTTCATGTCTGCATGCATATTGTTCAGATGTCAACAAAGTTAAAAAAAAAAAAAAAGTCCTCATTCAGAGACAGGATGTTCCTCCTCCTGCTCCCTGCGCACCCTTTCAAGTGTGGAACTGGAAGCTGAAGGTCACAGCAGATTTCTCTCTCCCTCTCCCAGAAACCAAATTGATCCTATTCTCATGTTATAAGCTGGATGTTCTTAATTTCAATAAATGAACATTCTCTGTTGCTCGCTGTGGACATCACGCTGACTAACGCGCTGCTAACAGTTAAGACACTGTCATATTACTTTTTGCTCCCAAACATGCACTATGTTCTATTTTCAGGGGATGTCTTATTTTTCCATCAGTTCCTTGCAAGCCCACAATATTCCCATGCAGCTCCCAATATCCCGATTATCCCCCAATATTCCCATGCAATATTTTCGCCCCCCACCCATCCCACCTTATTTTCATGCAAACAGGGAATATAAAATAGAGGCATCAGATCAGCCACAAAATTCCCTCTTTTAAACTCTTTCTGTTGTGTGGTAAGGGTGTCAGCGTGGTAAAAGTCAGCAAAGTATATTGGTTATAATACAGCTATGTGGAGGCAGAATTTTTTTGATTACATGACACAACCAAGGAACTGAGCTTAGGGGTTGTGGTACAACAGTGTCTATGTCTATGCTTGGTACTTACTTTTCTATTTAAGCGACTAGACTTTGTAGATTACTTCTATGAAGCACAGCCTTGGAAGTGGCAGTAGAACAGAAACAGTCGTTACTTGCAAAAGGCAAACTTTTCTCACCTACACTTGTTTCTTGAGCAAAAATTAAGCCACACCTTACTCGGTCTTAGCAGAGGCGTAGCTTGAAGCTCATGGGCCCTGATGCAAAAGCTTCAACAGGACCTCAAATTATTGCAAATCTTTAATATCAATAGTCTTTTTCTATAGGCCAAAGGGACTTAAGGGGGCCCCTAGGCTTCAGGGCCCGGTAGGGATTGCAACCCTTGCACGTGTTGTAGTTACATTACTGGGTCTAACTAAAGGCCCAGTTACACACACAGATAATTGCGCAGAGATTGTTGGCAGATCTCTGGTTGCAGTGAAATCATGAACACATTGTTCTATTTTGTGGCCGTGTACAAATGTAACAATGTGTCCATGATTTCACTGCAACCAGAGATCTGCCAACAATCTCTGCACAATTATCTGTGTGTGTAACTGGGCCTTTAGTCTTCCCCAATTTTCAGAAGGCCACATTTTCTCCTTGCAGCATCAGACCACCACAAACACTTCTCACTCTTTGTCACTGGTTTTCAAAGTGCTTGTCACTGGAAATGAGTAAGTAGAGCCATTGTGAATCGACTTCTAGTTTAACTTCATGAAATTTCCAGCTCCCAGAAGCTTCAAACAATTCAATCCAAACAATAGCAAAAAAAGTGCCAAGATTTGCTAGAGAGCAGACTCTCATGATGTCATATGGGTCTGTGTATTACATGGTGTGTTGCAACCAATTATGAGGCACTATCAGATCCACTTTCAAAGATGAAGTTGAGAAAGTGGCAGGCTTTTTACTACGGCTGGGATCCGATCCGTGGCTGTCCGCTTGAGGCAGACAGCCATGGACCGGATCAGCACACAGAACTGGAGGGCTAATTTTCCCTCCGTCCGGTGTGCAGCCGCACGCAGCTGCCGCCGCTGATACGTCAGGGCCGCGGGGAGCTAGCCACTGTCCTGGACTGTCAGGAGGGGCTGGCGATGAGCTTCACCACCATAGAGCTGTCCCCTCCTGACAGATCAGGACCGCAGCTCGCTCCCTGCGAGCCGTGGTCCTGACCTATCAGCGGTGGCAGCGGTGCTGGCTGCACACCGGACCGGAGGGCAAATTAGCCCTCCAGTTCTGTGTGCTGATCCGGTCCACGGCTGTCTGCCTCAAGCGGACAGCCACGGATTGGATCCCAGCCATAGTGTAAAGCCAGCCTTAGACTAGGAGTTCATAGTGCACAATTAACCTAGAGAAAGGCCTAATAATAAGAGAACTATTGTAAAAAGATTGGATTCTGACACTACAGCACTTACAAACATGCAAAACAGGAGTGTAAGGCTGTGTTCACACTGGACATTTTTTTGCCCATTTTTGGTGCTGTGCTTTTTTTTAAAACTTCACCAAAATCAGATCAATCGCTGCGTCTGCCAGGAACGTGATGAGGATTTTTATTTTGCTGTTCAAACACTGCGTTTTGTGACTGCTGCATTAGTGGTGCAGAAAACACATCCAGAAAATAATGAGCGTCAATTAGTGCTCCGTTTTTCTGGTGAGCTTTCCACACCACCAACACTCCATTATTTACCCTCCCTGGTAATCCCATGATGAGCTTTGACAGAATCTTCCTCACGGGCATTGGCTGGACCAGCAAGTACAGTACTTACAGTACCTGCCCCTGTAATTCAGCCTGAGAGTCACACGGTGGGGCTCGAGATCAAAAGCAGAAGATCGTCTGCCAAAGCTGTAGCTTTGAGTTCCATACGTCCAATAGTGATACCTTTAATAGTTTCTTCTTGCCTAATTTTCGAGTCAGCATATTCATCACAGGACAAAAAAGGTAGGTAAAAGAGGACAGCCTTGTCTTGTCCCGTCGTGTATAGCACAGGGGGCTGAGAAGATTCCGTTCACCCTGACCTTTGCAGTAGAGTAAGCGTATAGAGTAGGGATGGGCGAATCTACTCGCTAGGACTCGTTACTCGGCGAGTAGTAAGGGACTCGCAGGACTCGGTACTCGGCGAGTTTCCCAGTGATGACTCGCACGAGTCCAATGCAAATCAATATCAATCCTAGTTTTGTCAGAAACGCTGACAAAACTAGGATTGCCATTGTTTGCATTAGACTCGGCTACTGTGCCAGTGATAGCAGGGAAACTCACAAAGTAACTGCTGTTTCTTTGCGAGCCGAGTCCAGCTGTCTTCTCTGTGCAGCTCCAGGGTCCTAGAGCCCGCCTGCTCACAGAGATGATGTAGCAGTGCTGAGATTATTCTCAGTCTGCTCATTCCCTGTGCATGTAGCATAGAGGACATCGCGTTTTGGACTACGTCGGACGGAAGAGGATTTTTTTAATTAAAGATGGAGTCCCTAATGGCTTTTTTTTTTATTTCAAATAAAAAATTTTCTCTGTGTTTTTTTAACCCTTTATTGGAGATTCTTAGTGGCTGGGTCAAACGTGGCCTGACATTAAGAATCTCGGGCTTAATACTAGCTTGTATAACAAAGCTGGTATTAACCCCTTTATTACCCAGCGTGCTACCGCCACCAGGGCCGCTGGAAGAGCGGGGTTCAGCGCCAGAGGATGGCGCTTCAATGAACGCGCCATCTTCTGGGGCGGCTGCGGGCTGCAATTTGCAGTGGGGGGTGCCCAGAAAGCTTGGGCATCCCTGCGCTGCGGATTCCAGCCCCCAGCTGCTTAGCTGTACCTGGCTAGACATAGAAATTGCGCGGAGCCCCACGCATTTTTTTAAAATTATTTAATGAATTTCAGAGTCAGAGTCTCAGAGTCAGAATCTCAGAATTTCATGAAATAATTTAAAAAAAATGCGTGGGGCTCCGCGCAATTTCTATGTCTAGCCAGGTACAGCTAAGCAGCTGGGGGCTGGAATCCGCAGCGCAGGGATGCCCAAGCTTTCTGGGCACCCCCCGCTGCAAATTGCAGCCCGCAGCCGCCCCAGAAGATGGCGCGTTCATTGAAGCGCCATCCTCTGACGCTGAACCCCGCTCTTCCAGCGGCCCTGGTAGCGGTGGCACACTGGGTAATAAAGAGGTTAGGGCCAGCTTTGTATTATCAGCTGGCCCTAAGCCCGAAATTTATGGCGGTCACGCCAATATTAGACATGACCGCCATGAATTTCTATTAAATTGTTTTAAAAAAAACACAACACAAAGAAAATTTTTTATTAGAAATAAAAAAAAAAGCCATTAGGGACTCCATCTTTAATTAAAAAAATCCTCTTCCGTCCGACGCAGTCCAAAACGCGATGTCCTCTCTGCTACATCCCCTGTGCATATATATAGATCTCTATGCACAGGGAATGAGCAGACTGAGAACAATCTCAGCTCTGCTACATCATCTCTGTGCACAGACATTCATGTCTGTACACAGGGAATGAGCAGACTGAGAACAATCTCAGCACTGCTACATCAGGCAGCAGGCAGGCTCTAGGACCCTGGAGCTGGCAGCCAGCACAGAGGAGACAGGACTCTTATCTGTGTGAGTCAGCGATTACTTACAAAGTAAACGAGCAATGCAAATAAATGACAAAACTAGGATTGCTTCAGGCTGAAGCTTCGAGACACATCTGCGAGTTGTAAATCTCACACTACTCGCTATTACTCGCTTCCCCATTCATTAACATTGGACTCGCTAGACTCGCAACGAGTAGCGAGTCCTGGGCTCGGACTCGCTAGAGTCAAGCGATTCCGAGTAATTTAGGATTCGCCCATCACTAGTATAGAGTCATGATGGCATCTATAAAGGAAGGAAAGAAGGAAGGAAAATTTTCTCAACACATAGAACATATATTGCCAGCTTATTCTATCAAACGCCTTCTAAGCGTTGGTAGAAAGAAGGGTCATTGTGGTATGAGAGCATCTAGAATAATAAATTGCCTGAAGGATTTTCACAGAGTTTTGTTGGCCCTCCCTGCCCCTCTACAAAACCCTCCTGACCGGGGTGGATCAATCTCTCTATAACCCTGTTGATTCTGGTAGCCAGTGCCTTAGCCCAGAGTTTCATGTCTGCGGTCAATAATGTAATAGGATGATAATTGCTGACTTTATCTAAGGATTCATAGTACTGACGAAAAGCTTCAGCTGTCTCCTCGGACTCAACAAACCTTTATTTGCTGCAGTAGTGTTGGATTTTATAAAAGATTTTTCTTTTTGTTTTTTAATCATGTATGCAATGATCTTACCAGCTTTGTTTCCATCCATGTAGAAACGGTGTCTACAACGCATGTACTGTTTAGCCCAGTGTTTTCCAAACTCCAGTTCACAGGTCGTGTTTTCAGGATTTCTTTAGAATTGCACAGGTGAAGGAATCATCATCAAGGCATCACCTGTGCAATACTAAGGAAATCCTGAAAACATAACCTGTTGGGTGCCCTGTGGACTGGAGTTTGGGAACCAGTGGTTTAGCCGATCGTTCATTCAGCAGATTTTTAAGTTGGTTTCTAAAGCCCGCATCACACTGGGGATGTCGGCGGCGACTGGCGGGGACGTACACGTTTTTGGCACCCCGCAAGCGTTGCCGTCCCCAGTTTACACGGGCGACACTACCAGCCTTGCGTCGGCGATCTGTCAGGCAGCATCGCCGCCAGGGTGTCTGGAAACCCCAGCGGTGATGCAGGACAATGGGAGCCTATGGCTCCCATCGCCTGACGAGTCGCCGGTGCCCGGTTACATGGGGCAATGTGTACACCAATGATGGTCGCCTGGTTTCAGAGCAGTGCCAGCGATCCTCCCTAACTTTGGAGCCTATGGGGCCGGATTGCCCTGTTCCGGGAGGATCCAGGAACCGGACACTTGCGGCTGCATGCCGCTGTTGTTTCAGGACCGTGGCTAGTTTCCCGCGAGTCACGGTCCTGATTCATCAGCAGCTGCAGTTGGTCCGGCTGCACACTGGACTGGAGGGCATATTAGCCCTCCGGTTCTGTGTGCTGATCTGGTCTGGGCTGTCAGGGTCATCCCTGACAGCCCCGGATTGGATATCACCGTGGTGTGAAGCCAGCCTGAGTCAGATTAGAGATCCTGCCTAATTTGAAATAGTTTCCTGCAAAAAGGCTACTTGTGTTTTTTGTTTCTTGAGGAGAGTGAGAATTTGATTGTGCTTAGCTGGAAAGTTAAGTCTTTTGATGTTGAAGGATGTCACAATGATTGGGGATGAGCTTGTCCAATTAGCCATTCCTATTATAACCTCCAGGGTCCGCCGTCACATCAGTAGGTCTGAAAAAAAGGGGGTGGTGAAACATAGTGAACAAGGAAAAAAGGCAACTTTTTACAAGGGTATTCTCACCCATCGCAGGTTTCGATGGACCCAAAATAGGTGAGACAGTTCAGGTAATGTCTTTGAAGTCGAAAACAGACCAAGAAAGGTAATTACTAAAGAAAGAAATGAGAAATGTTATTGAGTTCACATGGGAGACCAAGTTTTTAAAAAACTTTCTTATTGGTATGAACCATGTGTTCTTTTGCGTAAACGGAACAACAGTTAGAAGTAATAACGCTATCTAAAACAACAACAGTAGAGAAAAAGGAGTCAAAACGATGAAAATATAGAAGAAAAGGTAGAAAGCAAGAGCAGGGAGAGAGAAAAGAGAAAGAAAGCAACAAAGTTGGAGGACCAGACAGGTTCAGAGGATATTATACTTCTGAGTATAGAAAAATGTTCCCAAAAATGTCCTCAGACTCTCTCAAACTGGAAGACGTCTGGTTCCTTATTTTCTTTGTTTTGGCGAGGTATGCTTCTTCTTAATGGGTGACCACTCCATCGGTCTGGCCAGCTGGGGAAATCTCCAACCTGTCTCCACCGGCATCCAGGAAGGAATGTCGATTGGATGAACATCTAGTGCCTCTCAGACCTTGGCTAAGTCTTCAGGAGAGCGAAATACGATCTGATGGCCTTTAGCGGTGATCACAAGACCAAATTGGAACAGCCAATTAAATACATGTCCCTTTTCTTTAAGGCCCAGTAGAAAAGGTCTCAGGATCCGTCTCTTTGCGGGGTGGATGGGGCGAGATCCTGAAACAGTTGAAGCTGGGAATCTTCATAAAGGATTTTAGCGTGCTCTCTGGCTTGTGTTAGAATAGCAGCTGTGTCGACATAACTTAGAAGACCAAATATCACGTCTCTAGGGGGCTCATTCAGTTTTGGTCCGGGTCTCAGTGCACGGTGGACCCTTTCAATGACAATGGAGTCAACTCTCTCTTTTGTGAGCTCGTTCGCGAAAACATCTTTCGTGACTTTCTCCAAGGATTCAAGCGCAAAGGATTCAGGAATGCTTCGCAAATGGATGTTCTTCCTCCTACTCTAGTTTTCTTGGTCTTCTGCTGCCAGGGGGCCCATATTTAATTGATATTGTTGTATGACCTGTTCACAGCGTCTACGAGATCCCCATTTGCAGAATCCAATACTTCGACCCTTTGGCCCATCTGTTGCAAGTCTGCCTGAAGTCCTGAGATGTCCTCCATCAGTGGCTTCATTGATTGAGCTAGCATGAATGCTTGGAAAATCAGTGTGGATCTAGTGCTGATTCTCCATCTAAGTCCTTTCTGCTGGAGACTGAATCAGACATGGGGTTTGGTGAGGCAGATCTCTTAGCGGAGATTTTCATAGGGGTCTGTGTGTCATCTGGCCTCTTTCATAGATATTTGACAAATCACCGTGAGTTGTTGACTACCAAACGGGGTCTTGGTCATGCTCTTTACATGATCTTTATGTGATTTGACCATAGTAAGGCTTTCAATACCGTGGAGTGCTTGGACACCACCTGAATTTGGTTAAAGACGGGTAAGCATTCATTTCAGCGGGAACCATGGTTACTTGTACCCAAAAAACAGCATTTATGGAATTTGGAGTTGTTTTCCAGCACATCGCAGTAGATGGCGATGTTGCCTTACAAATGCCAATTGTAGGAGATACAGGGAAACTGGCAGTGCTTGAAGCCTTGAAACTAATAAATACTTATGGGACTTGTAATATGAGGACAGTCCTGTAAACGAAATGCAGTGGAGTAGTTTAAAATGGAAGGGGTATAGTGGCAACCGTGTAGTTCTTCTATTTTTTGACCACTATGCTGATATCAGCGGGCAGAGTATTGGCCTGTAGATGTATGATGCACTAATTAAAACTTGTTATAGTCACTTGTATACCCCCATAAAATGCGGGTAAACAGACATTTGTTAGGGAGGACACATTAATTTGCAGCATTGTTCCTTTAACTCTCCTGCAGACCTATGTGGCCCGCAATTGGGAACAGACGCAGGCGGTGGTGTGAGAGGGGGAAAATGGTGCCTGCCTCATGAGAACACTGCTGAGCGAGTGGGTCCCAAGACGATCCTGCGATTTTTCCCCACTCCTGAGCCTGAACTTCCTGTGCGACCGCACCGTCAGCACCAATCTCACTGCCAACCCAAGTGGTGTACCGGCAGCTATTCCCACTATGGAGCAGTACAGAGAGCCACGGGCGTGCTCCCCGAGTCCGAGCACACTCCAGAACAGGTACCTTTAGCTCACAGTTCACGTTGTGTGAGGGCTTTTTCCAGGCAGTGTCCGCAGGCTCAGGTCAGGTTATTAGTGGCTCCGGGCACTGAATGAAGGCTGAGAGATACCGGATGGAGGGAATCCGGTGCAGCCACTACAGCGGGACCCTGGATGTCACTCCACGCATACCAGGCCTCCGCTCTCTGGATCACTAGATTATATGTCAGTTTAGGGCTAGTTTTTAAGCAATATTTGTGGCCTGGGAGCAGGAGCAGATGTCACAGATGTCCGTCTTGGATGATGCCAAGGCCAAACCCCTCCACTCCTTTGTTATTTTAGCTGTGTGCTTAGGAACATTGTCTTCTTGGAAGGTGAACTTTCGGCCAAATCTGAGGTCCAGAGCATTCTGGAAGAGGTTTTCATCCATGATATCTCTGTACTTGGCCACATTCATGTTTCCTTCTATTGCAACCATTCATCCTGACCCTGCAGCTGATAAACACCTGATAGTATGATGCTGCCACCACCATGTTTCACTGTTGGGATTGTATTGGGCAGGTGATGAGCAGTGCCTGGTTTTCTCCACATATACTGCTTAGAATTATCAACATAAAGTTCTATCTTCATCTCATCAGACCAGAGAATCTTATTTCTCATAGTCTGGGAGTCCTTCATGTGATTTTTAGCAAACTCTATGCAGGCTTTCATAGGTCTTGCACTGAGGAGAGGCTTCCATCGGGCCACTTTGCCATAAAGGCCCGACTGGTGGAGGGCTGCACTGATATTTGACTTTGTGGAACATTCACCCATCTCCCTACTGCATCTCTGGAGCTCAGCCAGTGATCTTGGGGTTCTTCCTTACCTCTCTCATCAAGGCTCTTCTCCCACGATTGCTCAGTTTGGCTGGACGGCCAGGTCTAGGAAGACTTTTGGTGGTCCCAAACTTCTTCCATTTAAGCATTATGAAGACCACTGTGCTATTAGGAACCTTGAATACTGAAGAAATTATTTTGTAACCTTGGACAGATCTGTGCCTTTCCACAATTCCGTCTCTGAGCTCTTTGGGCAGTTCCTTTGACCTCATGATTCTCATTTGGTCTGACATGCACTGTGAGCTGTGAGGTTTTATATAGACAGGTGTGTGTCTTTCCAAATCAAGTCTTATCAGTTTAATTAAACACAGCTGTACGCCAATGAAGGAGTAGAATCATCTCAAGGAGGATCACAAGGAAATGGACAGCATGTTACTGAGATATGAGTGTCTGAGTAAAGGTACTATATGGTAACACTGACGTGTCGGTATGATGCCTCGGGTCATTACTACATGGTAACACTGAGGTGTCGGTATGATGTCTCGGGTCAGTACTATATGGTAACATTGATGTGTCGGTATGATGCCTCGGGTCAGTACTATATGGTAATACTGATGTGTCGGTATGATGCCTTGGGTCAATACTATATGGTAACACTGACGTGTCAGTATGATGTCTCGGGTCAGTACTATATGGTAACACTGAGGTGTCGGTATGATGCCTCGGGTCAGTACTATATGGTAACACTGACGTGTCAGTATGATGTCTCGGGTCAGTACTATATGGTAATACTGACATGTCGGTATGATGTCTGGTGTCAGTACTATATGGTAACACTGACGTGTCGGTATGATGCCTCAGGTCAGTACTATATGGTAACACTGAGGTGTCAGTATGATGCCTCGGTTCAGTACTATATGGTAACACTGATGTGTCGGTATGATGCCTCGTGTTAGTACTATATGGTAACACTGAGGTGTCGGTATGATGCCTCGGTTCAGTACTATATGGTAACACTGACATGTCGCTATGCTGCCTCGGGTCAGTACTATATGGTAACACTGACATGTCGCTATGATGCCTCGGGTCAGTACTACATGGTAACACTGAGGTGTCGGTATGATGCCTCGTGTCAGTACTATATGGTAACACTGAGGTGTCGGTATGATGCCTCGGTTCAGTACTATATGGTAACACTGACATGTCGCTATGATGCCTCGGGTCAGTACTATATGGTAACACTGACGTGTCGGTATGATGTCTCGGGACAGCACTATATGGTAACACTGACGTGTCGGTATGATGTCTCAGGTCAGTACTATATGGTAACACTGATGTGTCGGTATGTTGTCTCGGGTCAGTACTATATGGTAACACTGATGTGTCGGTATGATGTCTGGGGTCAGTACTATATGGTAACACTGACGTGTCGGTATGATGTCTGGTGTCAGTACTATATGGTAACACTGACGTGTCGGTATGATGTCTGGTGTCAGTACTATATGGTAACACTGACGTGTCGGTATGATGTCTGGGGTCAGTACTATATGGTAACACTGACGTGTCGGTATGATGTCTGGTGTCAGTACTATATGGTAACACTGACATGTTGGTATGATGTCTGGTGTCAGTACTATATGGTAACACTGACGTGTCGGTATGATGTCTGGGGTCAGTACTATATGGTAACACTGACGTGTCGGTATGATGCCTCAGGTCAGGGAAACTAATCATCACTGTGGCTTGGTGTGATTGACAGGACAATGCCCATTTTTATATTGTCAAGTCAAGCAGTGAATTATACTTGTTTATTCTCCCTGGATAACTGGATCCACTGCACCTTAGTTTTTTTGTAGTTTTTTTATGGATTAAATAGCAAAGGAGTTGTTCATTATATCATTTTACTCTGCCAGGTAATCACAAAAGTGGAGCTCTGGTGACCTTAAAAGCATTTGGATATGTTTACACAAAATCTTATTTCTTTGTTCTCTTTAATTTGAAGAATATTATCAACGAAAACATCAAAATGCACGTTCAGTGCCGGAACACCCATGAGGTCTGAGTTAGTATTTTTTTGGTAAATGTTTATTATATATAAAAATCAAATCAGAATATACAGTTCATTTAAGTAATTTTGGGGTTCACATTAACGCACATTTTCCACATACAATTATTTATTCTTTTTCTTAATTCCATGAACACAACCATATCAGACTCAAATGTTTGACCTATCCAAAAGAAATCTACATATGAAAAACAATTTAAAGAAAAAACCATGCTGTCAATTGGTGTCCTTGATGGTTACTCTTAGGTCGGCTTCACACCATGGTTAAATCCGATTCGGGGCTGTCCGGGGTGAATCTGACAGCTCTCAGATCAGATTTCGCCCTCTATTGGCAGCTGTAGACAGCCTGAATTTTATCTTTTAACTCCCTATTTATACAGGAGTTTGGGGAATTTGTACCAAAAATCTTTTTTAATACAAATTCCACAGAATATTATTATTATAGAGTCATTTATTCCATGGCAAGTTACATGTGAAAAGGGGTATACATAGACAAGTACAATAATTATGAACAATACAAGGCACACATATGTACAGAAGGAGAGAGAACCCTGCCCATGAAAGCTCACAGTCTACAAGGGATGGGTGAGGATACAGTGGGTGAGAATAGAGGACCCTGCCCATGAGGGCTCACAGTCTACAAGGGATGGGTGAGGATACAGTGGGTGAGAAGAGAGGACCCCAGCCACAGTGGCTCACAATTTACAAGGGATGGGTGAGGATACAGTAGATGAAGAGAGAGGACCCTGCCAGTGAGGGCTCACAGACTAAAGGCATGAGTGAGCATACAATAGGAGCGAGCAGAGCTGGTGATCCGGTTGTATAGTAGGCTTAGGTGGGTCTTCCGGTTCCTTTTTTAATATTTCAATGGTAGGTGAGAGTCTGATGTGTTAGGGCAGAGCGTTCCAGAGTATCAGAGGTATACAGGATAAATCTTGTATGTGTTTGTGGGAAGAAGAGATAAGAGGGGATTAGAGAAAGAGATCTTGTGAGGATTGCAGGTTATGTGTAGGTGAGTACCAGGAGACTGTGTAACAGATATATAGAGGAGACAGGTTGTGGATGGCTTTGTATGTCATAACATGAACAAAGAGCAATAGATTCCAATTAAATAAAGTCACATTCGACAGGATTCAACAGATTTGTGGAGAACTTTTTTAAACAATTATGACAATATACAACATGTTTTAAGTCAGTAGTATCTAATAGTGTAGTCTATCTTCTAGATATCGCACAGATCTCAAAGGGCTTGGGGGCATTTGTAGCCCCTAATGCCGGGGTGAGGTCCAGTTTGGCTCCAGGTACGGGCTGGAAAGTAAAACTTTGTAATAATGTTGTAAAGAAAATGAACAGCTCCATCTTGGCCAAAGTTTCTCCAGCACAGCTTCGTTTACCTGCGATGAAGGACACAAAACAATTATAGAAGATAGTTAATTACTTGAGATCACTACTGGAAGGAAATAACATTTCATATGTATTTGTTATTGGGCTTCAGGGTTTGATCTGTTGTGATTGACACTTTGAATCTTAACATCTGTTATTTTGCTTCTATTTGAAACCCAAACTAAGTTATTCCAACAATCAATAGAAGGCAAAAATGGCACACTCCATCCAAAAAAAGTTGAATTTTATTAGAAAAAGTGGTTATCATTTAGGAGGAAGCAGGGCGATAAGAGACGATGGACATTTTGCCTAATAAACGCTTTAACCGTGTTAGGACTTTGGATCTCTATTGACAGTCTGTGCGTCTTGCCCCTATTCAAAATGGTGTCTGCGGCTTTGTTCCTGATCATGTGATCCTCCCCTCTGCCTTTATAAACCTCAGCCTACCATCTAGCTACGCTTGAGTATTCGGTTTGAATCTCTGGCACCCTGTGCTGTACCAGTCTGTTACACCTCCTGCTGATCCACTCCGGCTTCTTCAGCAATTACCTCTGAATTCCAACAAATCTCACCTGCTTCCTACAACTCTCCTGCTTCCAGCTCCCTGTGCTTTGCTCCCCTGACCCTGCTGCTGTTTTCACCTGGCCCTTTGTCAGAAAAGCCTTCTGTGCCTTGCCAACACTTACTGAACTGTTTGTGGTGCAGCTCTCTGGAAATTGGGACTCTTTTAAAGCTGCACTAAATAGTGTTGGGACTTGTTTTTCTGTGGATTCCCATTCCTTGGCTTCTGAGAGTTTATTATTTGTGAGAACTATTTCTTAGGATCTGCCTGTTTAACGAACTTACTCTTTACGTACTTAACTTTACCTGCAACGTGTGATAATTATATACATGTTCATCTTTAAATTTGGTTTCAGTGTGTGTCTGTGCTCCCATTTGCTAATAGATCCCCGAGCAATCCTACAGTACAGTACAAACTAGTCCCACCGGTTAAAGCATGATTAACGTGAAATGGCCGTCGTCTCTCATTGCCCTACTACCTCCTAAAAGTTAACCACTTTTTCAATGATAGTTCTACTTTTTTATGGGTGGAGTATGCCACTTTTGAATTCTTCTGATTATTGGATTCTATTTAAGACAAGTGGGCACCTCAATTTTGAAGATGTCTAGAATTAGCCCTATGCCACCATCGAAGTTGGTCCTGAAGTGTGAGTAGTGCTGGAAATCTTTCTTTTTATTCATTTGATTTTCATCAAACTATGTTCTTCTCTAGTCATTAAAATTATGTTTTTTTGCATCATCATCAACATATTGCTGTAGTTTCAACTATTCCATATTCTGCATGATATACACAAGGGAATTGTAACTGAACATCATTCAAATATTTTTGTGTGTTATGTCACACTTTTAGTTGTGGCCATGTTGTCTTTGTGCCTGGGGGAAGGAGTTTAAGAAGGATTGTTCCAAGTTCGCTCTCCATTGTGGGATGCCTGAGGGAGAAGGGAACTAGAGGTATGAGGAACTTGAAATTATTTTATTTAGAGAACCAGAGACAAACTTTACTCTCTGCCAAATTGAACACTACCAAACCTACAAATATTAACTTTTGGAAGTGCATTGAGCTGTAGGTTGGATTGCTGCTAAAGGGAAAGAAAAAGAAAAAAACGTCTTTAAATCTTCTGCCTTAGCGAATGTAAATGAGCTGCGTGTGACCAGACTGTAAGTGTGAACGAAAGTAAGTGTGTGACTTGTGATTCAGTGACTTTGGATTCAGGGAGATTAGAAGGGAGGAATTACTAAATTGCTGTTTGTATTTTATTAATACTTGACATTCTTTTTACTTAACATTTCTGTCTGGTGCAATCCCCATTAGGAAATAAGCTCCATTATTGACAATGCCATCTAGTGTACATCTTGCCACATGTATACAATCCTTGAACAACCAGTCTAGGGTGCATACTGCTGTGTGAGATGTGAGCACGTTGTGCATTTGGAAGCCCAGATACTGGATCTAAATCAGCAGCTGGTAACACTGAGATCCATAGATAATATGAAAAGGAGTCAGCTGCTCACTGAGCTACTGCTCAATGGGATAGATGTGGGGAAGGATGGTAGTATGGAGCTACAGGACGGTGAAGCAGCTAACTGGGTAACAGTAAGAAGGTGGAGTAGAGAGAAGAGTGCCAGGGAGGCTAGTCCTGATCTGGCACACCCCAATAAGTTTGCAATGCTAGCAGATGAGGAAGGTGTCAGTACAGTGGTAGCACTGATGCAGCAAGACATGTCCTCTGAAAGCCGGAAGAGTGTCTGCTCCATTAAGGGGGAAAACAGGAGAGCAGTGCAGGCCAGGCAGGTGCTGGCAGTGGGGGACTCAATTATTAGGGGAACAGATAGGGCAATCAGTCACTAAGACAGGAATCTTCTAATAGTATACTGCCCACCTGGCGCTCGAGTCCGGCACATCGCTGATCAGGTTGACAGATTACTGGGAGGGGCTGGTGACGACCTAGCGGTCATGATGCACATTGGCACAAATGACAGTGTTAGAGGTAGGTGGAGGGTCCTTAAAGATGATTTCAGGGAATTAGGCTGCAAGCTTAAAGCAAGGACCTCCAAGGTAGTATGCTCTGAAATACTGCCTGTACCACATGCCATGCCAGAGAGGTGTCGAGAGATTAGGGCGATAAATAAGTGGCTCAGGAATTGGTGTAGGAAGGAGGGGTTTGGGTTCATGGAGAACTAGGCCGACTTCTTTGTTGACTATAGGTTCTATGCTAGGGACGGGCTGCACCTCAATGGGAGGGTACAGCTGTGCTGGGAGAAAAAATGGCTATAAGGTTGAAGGAGTGTTTAAGATAGGGATTGGGAGGGGGATGTTAATTGTATATAAGGGGAAGGTGCAAATATTGACATTGGCCCAAATAAAGAAATTGGAGGTGGCATGGGGGTGGGGCTAGAATAGTCAATATAGTAACAAGGAATAGAAGTAAAGAGAGATGCATAAAGTGAATGTACACTAATGCCAGAAGCCTCACCAACAAAATGGAGAAATTAGAATTAATTTTGTTGGAAAATAATTATGACATGATTGGGATATCGGAGACATGGCTGGATGACAACTTTGACTGGGCTGTTAATTTACAGGGCTATCAGGGCTATAGACTGTTCAGAAATGACTGTACAAATAAGAGAGGGGGAGGTGTGTATTCATATCTAAAATCATCCTTTAATCCCATGCTACATGTCAATATATGTGAATCTAATGAAAATGTAGAGTCCCTGTGGGTGAAGTTAAAGGGATGGGGAAAAAATAATAAATTACTGATAGGGGTTTGTTATAAGTCTCCAAAAATAATGGAAGTGGAGTAGAATATCCTCATAAAGCAAATAGATGAAGCAGCGACTCAGGGAGAAGTCATTATTATGGGGGACTTCAACTACCCTGAAATACATTGGGGAACAGAAACCTGCAGTTCCAGCAAAGGTAATAGGTTTTTAACAACTATGAGAGACAATTACCTCTCACAACTGGTTCAGGATCCAACAAGAAGGGGGGCACTGCTGGACCTAATATTAACCAACAGGCTGGACTGCATATCAAATATAAGGGTTGGGGGTCACTTGAGTAATAGTGATCACAATATAATATGTTTTTGTGTATCCTTTAATAGGATTTGTAGTAGAGGAGCTACAAGGACACTAAATTTCAGGAAGGCAAATTCCAACAGTCGAGAGATGATCTTAGTGCAATAAACTGGGACAATATCCTGGGGCATAAAGGTACACAAAGCAAATGAGAGACATTCATTGACATCCTGAATAGGAGCTGTGAACAATGTATACCCTATGGGAATAAACATGCTAGAAATAGGGGAAACCACTATGGCTAAATAGAGCTGTAAGGGATGCAATAAGTGACAAAAAGAAAACATTTAGGGAATTAAAGCAAGTAGGGTAGTGATGAAGCATTAAATAAATGCAGAAAATTAAATGAAATCTGTAAAAAGCAAATCAAGGAGGCAAAGATTAAGACAGAGAGACTCATTGCCACAGAGAAAGTAAAAATAATCCCCAAATTTTCTCTAACTACATAAATAGTAAGAAACTAAAGAATGATTGTGTTGGCCCCCTTAAAAATAGTCTGGGTGAAATGATGGATGAGGATGAGGAAAAAGCCAATAAGCTAAATGACTTTTTTCAACAGTATTTACACAAGAAAATCCCATAACAAACAACATGGTCAGTGATAACAAAAGTTCTCCATTAAATGTTGCCTGTTTAACCAAGCAGGAGGTATGGCGCCGTCCAAAAATCAGTAAAATTGACAAATACATGGGCCTAGATCAGATTCATCCCAGAGTGCTGCAGGAATTAAGTGCCATCATAGATAGAGCATTATTTTTAATCTTTAAAGATTCCATAATAACAAGGTCTGTACCACAGAACTGGCGTATAGCAAATGTGGTGCCAATATTCAAAAAGGGAACAAAAACTGAACTTGGAAATTATAGGCCAGTAAGCTTAACCTCTACTGTGGGTAAAATCCTAGAGGGTTTCCTAAGAGATGCTATACTGGAGTATCTGAAGAAAAATAACCTCAAGACCCAATATCAACATGGGTTTACGAGGGACCGTTCCTGTCAAACTAATCTGATAAGCTTCTATGAAGAGGTAATCTCCGGACTGGACCAAGTAAATGCAGTGGACTGGGTGTATATGGACTATTCAAAAGCTTTTGATACGGTGCCACACAAAAGGTTGATACATATAATGAGAGAAATGGGGATAGGGGAAATCAATGTAAGTCTGTTAAGAACTGGCTCAGTTATAGGAAACAAAGGGTGGTTATTAATTGGACACACTCAGAATGGGTCACAGTTAACAGTGGGGTACCACAGG
The DNA here is from genome assembly GCA_033576535.1 of Allobates femoralis. Classification (NCBI taxonomy): domain Eukaryota; kingdom Metazoa; phylum Chordata; class Amphibia; order Anura; family Aromobatidae; genus Allobates; species Allobates femoralis. The sequence continues at coordinate 14,729,764 of JARQOC010000001.1, forward strand.
GGTCAGTATTGGACCCGCTTCTTTTTAACATATTTATTAATGACTTTTAGGGGGCATACAGAGTAGAATCTCAATATTTGCAGATGACACTATACTCAGCAGGGTAATCAATACAGAGGAGGACAATGTTATATTACAGGAGGATTTATGTAAACCAGAAGCTTGGGCTGATAAATGGCTAATGAGCTTTAATGGGGATAAATGTAAGGTCATGCACTTGGGCAGAGGAAATAAAAATGTATAATTATGTGCTTAATTGTAAAACACTGGGCAAAACTATCACTGAAAAAAACCTGGGTGTATGGGTAGATGATAAACTCACATTTAGTGGCCAGTGTCAGGCAGCTGCTGCAAAGGCAAATAAAATAATGGGATGTATTAAAAGAGGCATAGATGCTCATGAGGAGAACATAATTTTACCTCTATACAAGTTATTAGTGCGACCACACTTAGAATACTGTGTACAATTCTGGTCTCCGGTGTATAAGAAAGACATAGCTGAACTAGAGCGGGTCCAGAGAAGAGCGACTAAGGTTATTAGAGGACTGAGGGGTCTGCAATACCAAGACAGGTTATTAAACTTAAGGTTATTTAGCTTGGAAAAATGAAGGCTTTGAGGTGATCTTATAATAATGTATAAATATATGAGGGGACAGTACAGAGAACTTTCTAATGATCTCTTTACTCTTAGGCCTGAGACGGGGACAAGGGGGCATCCTCTACGTCTGGAGGAAAGAAGGTTTAATCATAATCACAGACGCGGATTCTTTACTGTAAGAGCAGTGAGACTGTGGAACTCTCTGCAACATGATGTTGTAATGAGTGACTCACTACTAACATTTAAGAAGGGCCCGGATTAGTGATGGGCGAGTCCTAAATTACTCGGAATCGCTTGACTCTAGCGAGTCCGAGCCCGGGACTCGCTACTCGTTGCGAGTCTAGCGAGTCCAATGTTAATGAATGGGGAAGCGAGTAATAGCGAGTAGTGTGTGATTTACAAATCACAGATGTGTCTCGGAAGCTTCAGCCTGAAGCAATCCTAGTTTTGTCAGAGACTCTGACAAAACTAGGATTGGCATTGACTTGCGTTGGACTCGTTTACTGTGCAAGTAATCGCTGGGAAACTCGCACAGTAAGGAGTCAGGCTGTCTGCTCTGTGCTGGCTGCCGCAGCTCCAGGGTCCTAGAGCCCGCCTGCTCTTCCTGTGTGTAGCAGAGCTGAGATTGTTCTCAGTCTGCTCATCCCTGTGCATAGACATCTATATCTATGCACAGGGATGTAGCAGAGAGGACATCACGTTTTGGACTGCGTCGGACGGAAGAGGATTTTTTAAATTAAAGATGGAGTCCCTAATGGCTTTTTTTTTATTTCTAATAAAAAATTTTCTCTGTGTTGTGTTTTTTTTTTTAAAATTTAATAGAAATTCATGGCGGTCATGTCTAATATTGGCGGGACCACCATAAATTTCGGGCTTAGGGCCAGCTGATAATACAAAGCTGGCCCTAACCTCTTTATTACCCAGCGTGCCACCGCCACCAGGGCCGCTGGAAGAGCGGGGTTCAGCGCCAGAGGATGGCGCTTCAATGAATGCGCCATCTTCTGGGGCGGCTGCGGGCTGCAATTTGCAGCGGGAGGTGCCCAGAAAGCTTGGGCCTCCCTGCGCTGCGGATTCCAGCCCCCAGCTGCTTAGCTGTACCTGGCTAGACATAGAAATTGCGCGGAGCCCCACGCATTTTTTTTTTAATTATTTCATGAAATTCATGAAATAATAAAAAAAAAGGGCTCCCCTGTATTCTTGTGTCTGGCCAGGTACAAATAGGCACCTGGAGGTTGGGGGCAGCCCGTCGCTGCCTGCTGGATCCGGCTGGTTCCAGAAATACGGCGAAGCCCATGTAATTTTTTTTCTGAAAAATCAATAAAACAATCCTAAAAAAGGGACTGCATCTTTATTAACCCCTCGCCCATGGTCCAGGGTTAATAAAGATGCAGTCCCTTTTATTTACATTGTTTTATGGATTTGTCAGAAAAAAATTTCACGTGGGCTTCGCCGTATTTCTGGAACCAGCCGGATCCAGCAGGCAGCGACGGGCTGCCCCCAACCCCCAGGTGCCTATTTGTACCTGGCCGGACACAAGAATATAGGGGAGCCCTTTTTTTTAATTATTTCATGAATTTCATGAAATAATAAAAAAAAAATGCGTGGGGCTCTGCGCAATTTCTATGTCTAGCCAGGTACAGCTAAGCAGCTGGAGGCTGGAATCCGCAGCGCAGGGAGACCCAAGCGTTCTGGGCACCCCCCGCTGCAAATTGCAGCCCGCAGCCACCCCAGAAGATGGCGCGTTCATTGAAGCGCCATCCTCTGGCACTGAACCCCGCTCTTCCAGCGGCCCTGGTGGCGGTGGCACGCTGGGTAATAAAGGGGTTAATACCAGCTTTGTTATACAAGCTGGTATTAAGCCCAAGATTCTTAATGTCAGGCCACGTTTGACCCGGCCACTAAGAATCTCCAATAAAGGGTTAAAAAAACACAACACAGAGAAAATTTTTTATTAGAAATAAAAAAAAAAGCCATTAGGGACTCCATCTTTAATTAAAAAAATCCTCTTCCGTCCGACATAGTCCAAAACGCGATGTCCTCTCTGCTACATCCCTGTGCATAGATATAGATGTCTATGCACAGGGAATGAGCAGACTGAGAACAATCGCAGCTCTGCTACATCATCTCTGTGAGCAGGCGGGCTCTAGGACCCTGGAGCTGCGGCAGCCTGCACAGAGCAGACAGCCGGACTCGGCTCGCAAAGTAACAGCAGTTACTTTGTGAGTTTCCCTGCGATTACTTGCACAGTAATGAGACCAATGCAAGTCAATGGCAATCCTAGTTTTGTCAGAGTCTCAGACAAAACTAGGATTGCCATTGATTTGCATTGGACTCGTTGCTGTGCGAGTAATCGCTGGGAAACTCGCAGAGTACCGAGTCCTGCGAGTCCCTTACTACTCGCCGAGTAACGAGTCCTAGCGAGTAGACTCGCCCATCCCTAGCCTGGATGCTTTTCTTGAAAACTATATTACTAGTTATATATACTAGATCCTTTGATAGGGCGTTGATCCAGGGAACTAGTCTGATTGCAGTATCTGGAGTCAGGAAGGAATTTTTTCTCCCAATGTGGACCTTAGTGTTGCCACATGTTTTTTTTTTTGCCTTCCTCTGGATCAACATGTTAGGCTATGGATTGAACTAGATGGACTTAAAGTCTTCCTTCAACCTTAAAAACTATGTTACTATTAATGTCCAATGCCCAAAAATTGTGCATCAGCCTTGACTTCCCTGAATAGTAGTGTGTCAGCCATGCCATTAATATTACATCTACCGTTGATACCCACATGATATGTCGGACACAGCAGCCGCAATAAAACCAGATTACTTTATTATCAGAGACTAATAACTGATGTACTTCTACCAGTCTCTGAGCCAAAGACCCAGGACCGGTTCAGCCCTTATCATATCCACGTAATTGATATCTGTAAAGGTTTTTAATACTGCTAGGTAGGTACCGTCCTGATGGGGTCCCCTTGTCGCGGTGGGATGACTTACGCATTCTTTTGATCAAAATAATGTCACCAAGTACCCTATTTGTATTTTATGCTTAATGCAATTTATTTATTAGTTTATTTTAGGGTATTTGCTTATTTTTTCTTGTTGTTTTTGCAGTCTGAGCTGCAGATTCATAAAGAGTTTGTCTAATATTTAGGATTGCTGGTGGGAGCAGTACAATTCTGACCATTGACAGCTCGGACCATTGATAAGATTGCTCTTCTGGGTGGAAAGTTGCGCTTTTCTATGCTGCAAGTAGATTTAGTGCTGCCTTTGCAGCTTTGGAGGAGCACAGGGGTCACTTGAAAGCTCTACAGAAAGGAGTTAACCCTTTTACCCTGTTTTCCATTTTTTCCTCCCCTTCTTCACGGATATATAGTTTACTGGAAAACAGGAAAAAAATTCCAAGTGTTGTGAAATTGCAAAAAAAGAGTGTAATCACGATTATTTTGGGTTTTTTATTCACCATGTTCACTATATGTTAAAACTGACAAGTCGGTATGATGCCTCCGGTTGGTAGGAGTTTGTAGACACCAAACATGTATACTTTTACTGTTATCTAAGGGGTGGAAACAATTCTGTAGTTTTTAAAGAAAATAATTGTTCTTTTATTGTCATATCCCGCATCCCGTAGCATTCTTATTTCTCGTGATCTGGGGGTGTGATGGATTATTTTTGGAGTCTTGAGCTGAAGTTTCTAATGATACCATTTCAGGGTAAATGTGATAGTTTTATCACCTATTATTGATTTATTGCAATGTTCCGGAGACCAAAAACCGCAATTTTGGCGTTTAGACTTTTTTTTCCGCTATGCAGTTTTCTGATCTGATTAACTGATTTTATATCTTGATAGATCAGGCATTTCTGAATGCGGGGATGCTAAATATGTGTATTTATTTTACATAGTTTTACAATGGGGCAAAAAGGGGGTGATTTAAACTTTTTTTTTACATTTCATAGTTAACACTTTTTTTTATAAAAAAAAAAAACTTTGCCTTTATTTTACACTGCCCCTCAGGTCACCTCAGCACTGCAGTGTCTGATTGCTTGTGTTTTGCAGAGTGTTGCTTCAGCATCCCTCTGCACAGCACAAATGATCACATTCTGCCAGTGACGCCACTCGTTCAATCAAGGGTTATTCTATTGTGAGCGCAGGGGCACAGATAAGGCAGGTAGTTATGGATCAAGAACCTCTTTATTCACCACAACATATTTCCATGAAGGCTTATCGTCTTCCTCTGGTGGAGGTGGCACAACCCGAAAAGGTGAGAGCCCCCCCTGTCACAACCGTCCCTTCCCCCTCAATGTACATGTGGGTTCTCCCTATGGGAGCGCTTTCTTTTCTCTTTTTGTATTAAGTGACGCCACTCGGGCATTTCTGGCAGGAACGGATTCATGGCAGCATCCGGCGTCATCAGCTGACTCCACACTGTTATAACAATGTATCAAAACCCCACCAATGCCAGCGGGTATAGCGTGATCCCCACTGCGGTGCTTTACATCATGCTGCCAGTGATTGACAGCACAATCTAAAGGCATAACTGTGCCAGACGGTTCGCTGATCCGATCAGTGCTGTTAACTGTACACGTCAGCTGATCAGATCAGCTGATATGTGCAGGAATGATGCGAGCTCAGCGCATGAGCTCGCATTACAGCGAGATAAGTGGCCAAGGGCGTACATATACACCCTTCATCATGAAGGGGGTTAAAGAGAATAGGCCTCTTAAGTTGGAAATCCATTACCTTTGAAAACCTGAGAGGTTGTTGGTGACCGAGAAAATAAGTAGTAAATAATTATTTACATTATTTACAGATTATAATCTGCAAATTTACGCAATTAAAAATATGACACAAAAACAAGAAAACTCTTTGTCAGTGTCACTTTCTGATCCTCCACAGCAGTGTTTCCATCATAGATGTCACCACCATGACATACGATCTGCAATTGAACTCTGCATTGTTGAAATATTACTAACTTGCATTTACAGGTCTTGTAAACTAATAATATGTTATACTATAGTTTCATTTTATTTTTAAATTTAGGCTAATAAAACTGTAGAATATAAAGGTTGTAATGATGTAAAATATGTGAAAATCATCAACTTGGTCAAAATTGCTTAAGCATCTTTCTGATAAATATAAATATGGAGGTAGTAAAACATGTCAGAATTTGGCACCAAAACTAAGCAGACCTTTTGAAATTCAAATACATTTGTGCATCTCTTAATTTGGAACCTTGTAATTGTTCTACAGGAGGCGTATTCACCGTTTGTGTGAAGGTGATAGATACAGTTTGGACAGTTAAGGCCCAATCACACATAACGACACACCAGCGATGCCGATAACGGTGTGCAGAGATCTCTGGTGCGTCATTTTTCACATCCCTGGTAAGATGTCAAACAGGTATCTCACCAGCGATGTGAAAGATGACGCACCAGAGATCCAGAATTATACCGAGGTCGTTGGGAATTTTCTCTCCATAGTGTAGCATTGACATCATTGGTCATTGTCCCTGTCAAACACAACTATGTAGCGTTCCCAGCGGGAGCACAACATCGTAGAAATGATCCAGAGCAGTGTGTAATGATCAGCGATCTCACAGCAGGGGCCAGATCGTTGGTGCGTGTCACACATAACGAGATCGCTAACGGGATCGCTGTTCCATCACAAAATCTGTGACGTTACAGTGATCTCATTAGCGATCTCGTTATGTGTGACAGGGCATTTAGCCTGGAAATTTATCAGGTGACCTATAGCAACCAATCACAGTTTAACCTCTGATTCATTGCCTATAGCAACCAAGGGCATTCATAATATAACACAGCTTAGGCATCTGTGTGAAACATTCAGGGAAGCTGCCGAATGCAAGGACTTCAGGGAAATGCTGCGCACTAGGACATGACTCTCAGAGAAACAGCAGCCGCATAAACCCCAAAGCTCCTAAAAACACCTCTTTGTAATATTCTAACAACTTGCTGCACACAGCCCCCAGTATACAGCATGAGCCCGCACTCAACCCCCAGTAGACAGCATGAGCCCACACTCAGCCCCCAGTATACAGCATGAGCCCGCACTCAACCCCCAGTATACAGCATGAGCCAGCACTCAGCCCCCAGTATACAGCATGAGCCCGCACTCAACCCCAGTATACAGCATGAGCCCGCACTCAGCCCCCAGTATACAGCAGGGGACCACACTCAGTCATCAGTATATGGCAGGAGGCCACACACAACCCCCAGTATACAGCAGGAGGCCGCACACAACCCCCAGTATACAGCATAAGCATGCACACAGCCATCAGTATATAGCAGGAGTCCACCACACAGCCCCAGTATACAGCAGGAGGCTGCACACATCCCCCACTATACAAGAGGAGGCCAGACGCAACCCTGAGTAAACAGCAGGTTGCCACACACAGCCCCCAGTATACAGCCAGAGGCTGCTCAAAATCCCCAGTATTACTCTAGCACAGCCCCTGTATTACACTTGAAGCATTATATAGCCCCAGTGAGAGGAAAAAGGGATATATTCTGACATACCAAAAGGTAGTAGTACATGACACCCTGTATTACACTGTGCATGTGCCTCACACTGCCCTTGCATAAGAGGCGGTGATCAACATAGCCCCTGTATTACACCAGGAGCCTATACATATCTCCTGTATTACACCAGAAGCCCACAGATAGCCCCTGTATTCCACTTGCAGTCTTTGTATCTCAACAGAGAAGCAACACTTTTGTTATCCCATTCTATTTTGTTATAGCTAACGCCGGAGACTATAGCTAGTTTATTATAAATATTACCTAATGAGAAGGGGACAAAGGCCTCGTTCTTTTTGAAATTTCCTTTAGAGTCAAGAAAATGTTCTGGATAAAACTCATCAGGTTTCTCAAAGTAATCTTTATCCCGGAGAATAGAATGTAGGATTGGGAAAATAACAGTGCCCTAAAGGGAAAAATCAGATACAAGGTATCAATTCTATAAGAAAAAATATATTACGTATAAATTGGCTCTCTTGTGGTGTAGTATATAGAGGTTGTGTCTTGTGTGGTGGAGTACATAGAGGATGTGTTCTATGTGGTGTAGTATATAGAGGATGTGCCTTGTGTGGTGTAATATATAGAGGATGTGTCCTGTGTGGTGTAGTATATAGAGGATGTGTCCTATGAGGTGTAGTATATAGAGGATGTGTCCTGTTGTGTGTAGTATATAGAGTAACTGTCCTGTGAGTTGTTGTGTATAGAGGATGTGTCCTGTGTGGTGTATTATATAGAGGATGTGTCCTATGAGGTGTAGTATATAGAGGATGTGTCCTGTGTGGTGTATTATATAGACGATGTGTCCTGTGTGGCATAGTATATAGAGGATTTGTCCTGTGTGGTGTAGTAAATAGAGTACCTGTCCTGTGAGTTGTGTATAGACGATGTGTCCTGTGTCGTGTAATATATAGAGGATGTGTCCTATGAGGTGTAGTATATAGAGGATGTGTCCTGTGTGGTGTAGTATATAGAGTACCTGTCCTGTGAGTTGTAGTATATAGAGGATGTGTCCTATGAGGTGTAGTATATAGAGCACCTATCCTGTGAGTTGTAGTGTATAGAGGATGTGTCCTGTGTAGTGTAATATATAGAGGATGTGTCCTGTGTGGTGTAGTATATAGATGATGTGTCCAGTGTGGTGTGGAATAAAGAGGATGTCTCCTGTGTGATGTAGTATATAGAGGATGTGTCCTGTGGGGTGTAGTATATGCAGGATGTGTCCTGTGGGGTGTAGTATATACAGGATGTGCCCTGTGTGGTGTAGTATATAGAGGATGAGTTCTGTGTGGTTGAGTATATAGAGGATGTGTCCTGTGTTGTGTAATATATAGAGAATATGTCCTGTGTGGTGTAGTATAGAGAGGATGTGTCCAGTGTGGTGTGGAATATACAGGATGTGTCCTGTGTAGTGTAGTATATAGATCATGTGTTCTGTGTGGTGTATTATAGAGAAGATGTGTCCAGTGTGGTGTGGAATATAGAAAATGTGTCCTGTGTGCTATGTAATATACAGGATGTGTCCTGTGTGGTGTAGTATATAGAGGATGCCTCCTGTGGGGTGTAGAATATAGAGGATGTGTCATGTGTGGTGTAGTATATAGAGAATATGTCCTGTGTGTATAGCTAATAAAAATATGGATATCTTATAGCCTACATATTGTAACATATGGTTAATATACTTTGATATGGTATGGTCATTTGACCAAGGGTGTAGTGTATTGCAAATATGAAATATGGTTGCCGGAATATATTGCAGTGTAACATCATTGTGTGATACTGAGAGACTGGCCCATTTACATAAACTGTCCCTGATGTCTGCTGTCCACCAGTGATTGTTTGCTCTGTGTTAGTATAGTATAGTAAGACAGTGTTCATTGTTGTAAACTCTCTGATGTGGCTTGTTTCAGAGATATATGATCCTGATTTGTACCTAAGTGACCGCTGTGATATTTCCTTTGACAAATAATGTCATTGTAACAAAATTCTGTGTTCAAATAACTAGTGTTGACTTACAAGAATTACGCACGAGAAATGCAGAGATTTATTGTCTGAATATCAAGATGACAGAATCTGGCCAATTCTGGATTATCGATGCATCATATTTATACACATTAACTAGCCTCATGCTTCCTTTGACTAAGCATTATAAAAGTGGGTAGAATCATGATACAGACAGAAACAATTGTATGGAGACTTGTGAGGATTTTCTCTGTCAATCAGATAGATGATGTTCATAAACTCTTCGATGAAGAACTAGTTTAGTGTACCTGAATGTGTGAGACGTCTGAATTCAGTGTTGATTTCCCATTGAGCTCTCTATCTTTGTCATATGCTTCTCTGATTTTCCAGACAGATAATGCAATCAGAGCTTAGTGGTGATGTGATGCAAGTAACTACATAACCTTTGTATGTGCATTATACAAATAATGTATAAAATTTTGTTTCGCATATTTACCTTGGGAATTAAATACCCTCTTAATGTGACGTCTTCAGTAGTTGCATGCGGGAGATTGTTAGGTATAATATCCCCGATCCGTTGAATCTCATGGATGACGGCGTCTGTATACGGCATTTCCTTCCGATGCTCCATTTGAGGCTGGGCCAATCCGATCACTCGCTCAATCTCGTTATGAACCTTCTCTGCCAAGAAAAGAAAAACGTACCATTTGATGTTTCAGTAGAGGATGAGCATAAAGGGACGCTATTATCGGAAAGTGACAGCAATTGTCAAAAACACTTTCATTTTTAATGTATTTTATTTCCTTAATATTATGCTTAATTAAGTAAAATTACACAATAAAAATATTGCCATAAAAGAAGTTTTATTTTAGCCTACAATTAGATTAAAAGTTCATGACTGGCTGATTACTTGTAGAGATAGCATTAATGAGAAGATCAGAGGTTTTCAGTAGGGATGGGCGAGTCTACTCGCTAGGACTCGTTACTCGGCGAGTAGTAAGGGACTCGCAGAACTCGGTACTCGGCGAGTTTCCCAGCGATTACTCGCACAGTAACGAGTCCAATGCAAGTCAATGGCAATCCTAGTTTTGTCAGAGTTTACTTTTTCTCACTCGCTAGACTCGCTATATCACATCGCTATGTAGCTTGAATCTCCCCAAATCGTTTAAACAATCGCACCACTTCACAGATACCCGCTGTCAGCAGCGAGTTTAAGCGAGTCTACGAATCCGAGTCCTGTATACTGTATTCGGGACTCGCGAATACAGAATCTGTTATGTTCCGACAAAGCTTCCGAGACAGCCTAGCGTGTTAGGTCAGAAAACTTGTGAAGATGGACAAGCATGTTAGCCAATCATATTCAGTAATGCCACAGCCATGTTGGTTGTGGCAGGACTATGATTGGCTTCTGTCCATCGTGATGCCTATGTCATGTATGAGAGGCGAGGCTGTATATAAGCCTTGCCACCGTCATTTCCTCCACATTTCCTGTTTGCTAAAAGCATGGTGTGTGCTGGAGCAAATCGCTTGCCTCGCCTCATCGGCACCAAATAAGACAAAGGCTGCGTTCACACGCTGCGTATTTGGCGCGTCTTTTACACGCGTATTTGCCCCAAAAACGCATGTGCGTCTGCTTTTCCCAGCAAAGTGAATGGACATTCACTTTGTGCCATTCAGACATCGCGTAATTTTACGCAGCGGTTTTTGAGCAAAAAACGCACGCGTAAAAACAAAGAACATGTCAATTCTTTCCAGTTTTTTACGCGCGTTTTTTCCATAGGCCCCATTATAAGCACTGGAAAAATGCGCGTAAAAAGCGCTATTGAAGTTGATGTCTCGTGCTTTTTTTACGCGCGTTTTCCCCTTAAAAATATGCGCGTAAAAAAACGCGACAAATACGCAGCGTGTGAACGCAGCCAAACACATGCGAGTTTGGCCTCGGACACAGCAGCAAAAAACTGTTGCAAGTGGGGTTTCCAAAACGGCAATGCGAGCGCTTATCGAGACACTTCTGCGATTTGTAAATCGCACATTACTCGCTATTATTCGCTTCCCCATTCATTAACATTGGACTCGCTAGACTCGCAACGAGTAGCGAGTCCCGGGCTCGGACTCGCTAGAGTCAAGCGATTCCGAGTAATTTAGGACTCGTCCATCACTAGTTTTCAGTAATGTCTCTAAAAGGGCAGAAAAGGGAAAAAGTAGACAGTTGAAATGAAGCCCATTTACAGAGAATGATTTCTGCCCAGGATAGGGTGATATTCATCTATGTAAAGGAGTGGAAGAGCTTTTGGCTCCCATTCTTATATACATTTGTATCAATATAATGCAATGTTCTATTTAATATATGTTTTTACATAATATGTGTTATAGCAGTTTAGCTAGCCTGTGGACAGGGTTAAAGGGACTTGGTTTAAATAGTCTTTCTATGCTGACAAACTACAGGCACTCGTGCATAATGGCATGACCAAAACTTTAAATCCACCATCCCACCTGCTTGTTTTCCCTCTGTCTTCACTCTATGAACCAGAGCCATGAATCATGGTAGTGTCATGCCTCGAGATTCAAACTGGTGAGCCTTTTTATGTGCGATTTGCTTCTTTCTCCACTGAGCCACAATGGGTTCTGCTTTTTCGGGGTTCTTACTATCTGTTCTTGTTTCATTTCTCTTCAGACAACAGGTGTTTTCATTTGTTAATTGAGTCTACCCTGTCACCTATTGGCTGCGGCTATTTAAACCTTCCTCTGGTTGACTTTTAAGGCAGGTGATATTTTTTTGAGAATTCCACTTGGAGATAAAGCCATGCTGGCTTTTGATTTATGCCAGACATAAAGAGATAAGCTAGGTTAATTAGCTTTGCTGTTTCTTTTATCTGTCTTAAGCCCCCGTCACACTAAGCGAGATCGCTAGCGAGTTCGCTGCTAAGGCTGCTTTCACATCCCGTTTTTTTTCCTGTCCGTGGCATCCTACTTTTTGTAGGACCACATGGACAGGAAAGGACACCTATTCTATGGCCGGGTCCGTGATTATCACGGATCCGGACACAGCGGGGCACTTTCACTTCCGCAATGCATAATATACATTGCTGAAGTGAAATTTACTAAAAGAATGAGTTAAACATAAAAAAATCTGTATTCTCACCTGTCCGCGATCCACTGCTGCCTCCAGCAAGGTCCGGGTGCTTATAGGACTTGCGGTAACGTCACAACCCGGTCAGCGGTAACTGCGGTCATGTGACTCACGGGTTGTGACATGACGGCAGGTCCTATCACCTGGAGCTTGCTGGAGGCAGCGGTGGATCGCGGACAGGTGAGCATACAGATTTTTTTTTTAATTCTTTCTTTTACTTAATTTGACTTCCGCAATGTATATTATACATTGCAGAAGTGAAATTAGACAGTTAGGAGCAATTTTAGTGTACTGAGCATGCTCAGCACACTAAAATCGGGTCCAAGGAACGATCAGCTGTTTCCTCAGACCCAAGCTCATAGGCCGAGGATCAGATCGGATTTGGCCTAATTGCCATCTGACTTTGTGGGATCAGATTTTTTTCTGTGCCCAAAATCGGAGCAGTCTCCGATTTTGGGAACAGCAATAAATCGGACACAAATTGGATCCCACAAAATCAGATGGCAATTAGGCCAAATCCGATCCAACACCCATAGGATAACATGGGGGCCAAATCGGATCCGTGGCTGTCCGTTTTACAACGGACAGCCACGGATCCTACAAAAAAGTGATGTGAAAGCACCCCAAGTCACAAATTTGGTGGCGCAACAGCGACCTCGCCAGCAATCTCGCTATGTTTGACACTTAGCAGTGACCAGGCCCCTGCTGTGAGATCGCTGGTCCTGTCAGAGCCGCCTGGACCATTGTTTGATTGATGGTGTCCCGCTGGGCAGCATGCATCGGTGTGTTTGACAGGGGCAACGACCAATGACTTCAATACTACAGGTCTGAGAAACAAGGTCCCAACGACCTCCGTATCATTCCGGATCATTGTTGCATCGCTGGTGAGATCTGACTGTTTGACATCTTACCAGCGATCCCCACGGGATCGCTGGTGCGTCGCCAAGTGTGTCGGTACCCTAACTCCTTTCTGCTTTATTTAACTAAGAGATAAGAGACATTCTTTCTAGAAGTAGCAAGTCACTTTTTCACTTTGTTTTCATGGTTTTATGTTTTCTTACTCAGAAATTCTTTTTATCTTTGCATGCCTTCCTGATTCAGAGATATAGTAATCTTCCCTTTTTCCCAGTTACTAAGGAGGTATGAAGAACACTCAACAGCTGATTAAGAAGCCAGGTCCAAGCCTTCGTATCCTAATCTTGTGGTTGGACCACTATGGACTGAGCAGCTAAGAACATTATTCTATATGGGAATCGGTTGGTTAGGGTGTCCTTGTTCTGAAATAGACCCTGGTTTCCCATTGAGTTAGTAAAGAAGTACAGAAAATAAACTAATGTAAAAAGCTTTAAAAGGTTTGTCCACTACTTAAACATTGAAGTTAAGTCGGCCAGGGTCTAAAACACAACATCTTTACCAATCAGCTGCTCTATGCCGGTGGTGGCAACAGGTGGCCAGGAAAGATCTTATAGAGGCCGTGGTGGGGTACTGAACATCCGAATCTTATACATATCTATAGGAGGTTATGCGGTCCTGGCCGTGACCACTATCAGAAGATGAACTCAAACTTTCCGGCCAACTGCAGCCATTGCCAACACTGAGAACAGCTAATTGGTGGGGTTGCTAGGTGTCAAACACTAGATGATCAGACTTTCATGTCCTATCTTAAGGATAGGTTAGGTCATCAATGTTCAAGTAGTGGACAACCGCTTTATTAAAAAAAAAGTTGCAATTTTTTTTCGCTATAACGTTACCTCAAGTTTCTGATTTTAAAAATTGATTTCTTACTTTGTATTTTTGGGTATTTTATCATCAGTAGAAGTCCCCATCTCAGGGTGGTTGATGTTGTCTCCATTCCAGCAGCAAACAGGTTTCCTACTAGTACCAACAGGTTTTCATTGTGGAAATACTCTGTGGATTCAGGTTTTCCCTAAAAATAGGAAAAGAACAAAATCCTATGAAATACAAAAATGGTGTTTTGCCCATGGTTCTGTATATTACTTTGCCCTGATTTACATGTTATACAAGAATTGTAAAATGTAAATTTTTTGTTTACCAAAAACAACAACAGTTCTGCCTACATGATGTGCTTGGTGTCACAGTTCCATCTCAATCAACAGAATTGTGAATTTTCCTCTATTTTTCTTTTCGCCAGTATTGAGCCAACAACATTACCAAATATATAGATAAATAAAAGAAACCTGTCACCAGGATTTCTCCATATAATGAAAAGTTAGCATCTGTAAGCTCTGTAACAGCATTTCTACAAGGCAAATGTCACATCGCCATTGGACTCGATGGCTGGTGTTCCTGGCCCAGCAGCTGGGAGTTGACTAGTTCCTTCGGCTGGTGGTGCCGTTGATAGGTGGGCCATGTCCTCATATGGACTTGCTCCTTTGACACCTGCCTCTGTCGCTGGGCATCGCCGTATTTCTCTGGTGGGTGATGTTGATTACAGAAGAGAGGTTCCTGCAGAGACATCTGGTAGGCGCAGGCTTCATTCTTCTATCAGAAGTGGGGTGGTTGGTACCAGTCGTGCATCACCATCTGGCCTGGTTCTAGGGGCAGTCCGGATGAGGTCATCAGGCTGTGAGTTCCAGCCTATGAGAGGGAACAGCGCCCTTCAAATACCTCGGAGCCTGTCCTGCAGGCTGCCAGATATAGTCTTGGTTTTCCCAGTGATCTAGTGTGTATTTTGCTACTTTGACTCTGACCTTTGCCTGGATTTTCAACCCCTGTACAGCCTGACAATTTTGTACCTTGCTGCCCTGCCGGTTTGGCTCTGACCTTTGCCTGGATTTTTGACCCTTCTACAGCCTGCCGATTTTGTACCTTGCTGCCCTCCCGGTTTTGACTCTGACCTTTGCCTGGATTTTTGACCCTTCTGCAGACTGACGATTTTGTACCTTGCTGCCCTCCCGGTTTTGACTCTGACTCCTGACTACGTTTTCAGGTCCTGATTTAATACTCCCATCCTGGTGACCTTCCTTCTCCGATCCGCTGCTCATCATAGGTAGCTACCTTCTGGGCTCCGCTGTAATTCCAGATCCCTGTAGAGGGGTAAGGGATCTTGGGGTTTCTCGGGGTGCTGCCTTACCAGCAGCTCAGCCTTGCAGCAGATTGTCGTCACAGCAAACATTTTTTATTATACTCATCTACAGTGAGGTCAGGTCCGATGAGTGCCTCTGGTCTTAATCCAGCGCCTCCTCTCTGCTTACCATCACCAACCTCCTTTTTGCTTTGTGTGGATGTTACATTCTCAGTCATTTACACAGTTGTCTACATCCTGTGCCAAGGGCAGAGCAAAGTATTGTAATGTGCATGTGGGAGGAAAGGCATGCACACTAAAATATATTGCTTTGCCCTTGGCAGATCACGGACAAGTGCGACTGCGCAGAAGATGTGGGATGACATAGAAATGTGCCAGCCATATGAAGGAAGGAAGACGCATGACAATCGCATGAAGATATGTGTCAACATATTAATGCCATTCGGCGATACCACTCAGAAGGTGAATATGAAAAAAGAGCCATTTCTTTGCCTTGCTAAGGGGATTGGGGACTGAAAGTGATGCTACTGAGTTAAAATGGCCTTTACTACTGAAAGCTAATGACTCCCAGGAGGAATAGAGGGGAACTTAGAGAGGTTACAGTCACAGCTCACAGGCCTGTGAGCGGCGGCTTTTGCAGATCTTGGCACTTTGGCAGCTTGATTTGCTCATATGCGCCCCAGACGGGTATAAATCAAAATGTCGGGTGTGCTTATATCCACCGCTCTCTGTATACTGATCAATGACCAATCACTCTGTGCACACCTCTATTGCTGAAAGCCAACACCTCCCTAGAGGGATAAAGTTAATTTCCTTCTTGTAGTTGGGCTTTCAGTGTGGTGTCTGGGCAGCATTTATACCTCCATTAACCTGAAGATTATCTTTATATCTGCAGATAATAGCATTTGGGAACATGCTATGTTGAAACTCAAAGTCCTCCATGTATCTCAATGGGAAGTGAGGCGCTATTCTCATTGGTCGGCGCCAGCACACAGCGACCAATGAGCTTCGCGCCTCACTTCCTATGGAGATACATGGAGGACTTTGAGTTTCAAATTTACCGCTGTAAGTGAGGCGCGAAGCTCATTGGTCGCTGTGTGCTGGCGCCGACCAATGAGAATTGCGCCTCACTTCCCTTTGAGATACATGGAGGACTTTGAGTTTCAAATTTACCGCTGTAAGTGAGGCGCGAAGCTCATTGGTTGCTGTGTGCTGGCGCCGACCAATGAGAATTGCGCCTCACTTCCCTTTGAGATACATGGAGGACTTTGAGTTTCAAATTACCGCTGTAAGTGGGGCGCGAAGCTCATTGTCACTGTGTTCTGGGCGCCGACCAATGAGCATAGCGCCTCACTGCCCATTGAGATACATAAAACATTCCGTTTTATCTGTAATTTCTATAACACAGTGTGTAGTTGTACTGCCACTGCGAAGTTAACCCCTTATATACCATTTCTGCCTTAACTCCATACTTTGTAGTCTCTATTACTACTGCCAGTAGGAACATTAACCCCTTATATACCATTTCTGCCTTAACTCCATACGTTGTAGTCTCTATTAGTACTCCCAGTAGGAACATTAACCCATTATATTCCATTATTGTTGTTATTTCTATTACACAGTGTATAGTTGTAATGACACTGCGAAATTAACCCATTATATACCAGTTAAGCATTAACTGCATATTTGGTAGTGTTTATAACTACTGCCACTGGTACATTAACTCCTTGAACACCATTTTGGATATAATTTACAGCGCTGAGTCTGTTGTGGGAGTGCCTGTGGGACATTAACTCCTTCAATAACATTTTTGATATCATTATAAGTTCCTACTCTGTTATAGTCCTGTTAGTCGGACATTAACTCTTTCTACACCTCCACTATATTGCTACCCTCACAGTTCTGCCTACATCGCCTACTTAGTCATATATCTGGTGTTTAAGTCTATTATTTAAAACTCTTAAAATAATTATATACAGATTCTAGACTCCCGATTCTTTAGAATCGGGCTCACAGCTAGTAGGTTATAAATATTCCATCAGAACAAGCTTTCTGCCAAATAATTATTTAACCAATTTTGCACATGAACAAAAGTTATGTAAAGTCCAAACACTGTAAAAATTTTAAAAAATTCAATTGGAACATAGTTTTAGTCCAACATTGCATCAAAAAGTGATTATATAGCTAGAGGACACATTTATTATGTGCTATACAAGTATAAGTATAAAATTATCCAATTTCCTCTATTACATGTACAATTTACATATGTTAATTGTTATGCGAATTGTCAATGGTTATCATCATATGCATCATACCTCTTGTTGCTTGGCCAGGAAAGCATCAATAAGGTTCCTCTGGTCATTTACATCCAATTCTTGCTTCTGTTTAGTAAATTTTGCTCTTATGAATTTCTGAAACTCTCTGAGATTCCCAAAAATTGTTCTGTGAGGTCCAGGAAGCAAATCCATAAATTTTGGGAAACTGTCATACAGCTAAAGAAATATAAAAGCAAATATCACCACTAAGAAAAGAAATAGTGAAAGCAATTGCTAGTCCAGTCCTGTCCTCGGTTGTTCCATCAGTCGGTAACCACATCTTTCTCGAGAACAGGGCCAAGGTGCGTTCTGGCAGGAATGGAGAGGTGAATACTAGAGACAACCAAATCAATTAGATTCTTAAATTTGTGACAATTCTGGGGGAACTCCCTGAACTTCTTTGTAGGAGAGATGACTAGTGATGGGCAAACTCACCAAAGTTCACATTCAGCGGAACCAACGGAACTTTTTAAAGTTCAAGTTAAGGGCTGAGCATGACTCGAACTTGACTCCAAACCCTGAACTCAGACTATAACATTATGAAATGAAGGCTAGGGGCTGTAGAAATAAACAAAACCTGGATTTAACATCAGCATTATACTTACCGGTATCCACCCGCTTGTACTTCCGGGGCTGCTTATTAACTTCCTGGGTATTCACTGCTGAGGGACTCAACCGCCATTCACAGCTGCTGTCACAGAGACTGGGCATTTGTGATTGGCTGTTGGAGTAATCTTGAAACAACCCATATATTCTAGCATCTACTGAGCAGGGAGATGCAGGAAAGTTCACCCGAGGTCAGAGTTCAGCCAAATTGCAAGCACTAAACTTAGGTGAATTTTACTGTGACGTCACCCCACACACATCAAGCAGTGTGATTCGGGATCCACAGCAGATTTGTTTGGGTTGTTGTTCTAGTGGTAATAAACATGGTTAATGAGTGATGTGTACGGATAAGCGCGTACTGAAATATCCAGACTCACTATACTCATAACTAGTAGGTCCTAATACTCGGAAATTCGTTATGAATAGCGAGTCCAATGTTAGTCATCAGGAAATGCAAGTAATTGTCTGCTGTACCAAAAAAAGTGGCCTGGGGCTGAGGAAAAGGCTGAAATGGGTGCGTGATTGTTTAAAAGCCGGCAGTAAAAATCCGCCTTTTAAACAATCACTCAGCTGCTGCATGCTCCCAGCCCGATCCAAACTTGTTCCCCTCTGCTCCTCTTCCCCCAACTCCTTGCCCACTCCCATTCCTGGAATTGAGATGCCAGCTATTTCAAATGAACAGCTGATACATCAGCTGTTTGTTTGAAATAGCCGGCGGTAAAAAGAGCTGATTAGTTGATCGTTCAAAAAAACCACTCGCTTTTTCTCATCGGGCTTTTAAACAATCAGCTGATGTGCTAGCTGATTGTCTTACCACCTGGCTACAATCAGCTGATCTGTCACTTGATTCAGGTCCTTGAACTTGATACTTGATACTGATCATCTGTCCGGCCTGGACTATGTTGGAGGGGAGGTTCTTTTCTTTAATAAAGATGGAGTCACTAATTGTGCTGAGTTTAATTTCTAATAAAAATAATTTTTCTGTGTTGTGGTATAATACACAGCTGGCCCTAACCCCATTATTAACCAGTGAGCCACCTGGCACCAAGGCTGCTGGAATAGTCGGATACAGCGCCAGAAGATGGCGCTTTTATGAATGTGCCATTTTCTGGGGCAGCTGTGGACTGCAATTCACAGTAGAGGGGCCCAGAAAGCTTGGGCCACCCTGCACTGCGAATTCCAGCCCTCTGCTGCCTAGTTGTATCTGGCCAGACACAAAAATAGGGCGCAGCCCACGTCAATTTTTTTCTTAAGTATTTCATGAAATTCATGAAATAATTAAAAATAAGGTCTTCCCTATATTTTTGGTTCCCAGCGGGGTACAAATAGGCATCTGGGGGTTGGAGGCAGCCCGTACCTGCCTGCTATACCTACCTACAGACTAGTGAACCGCCGCGACACTACTATATTCATGATAAAT
>JARQOC010000001.1:14749471-14827407 GCA_033576535.1 Allobates femoralis
CCTAGTTGTACCTGGCCAGGAACCAAAAATATAGGGAAGCCTTTTTTTTTTAATTATTTAATCAATTTCATTAACAAATTTAAAAAAAAATCGGCGTGAGTTTCACGCTATTTTTATATCCAGCCAGGTACAGCTAGGCAGCTCAGGGCTGGAATCTGCAGCGCAGGGTGGCTCAAGCTCTCTCACTCCCCCCCCCTCTGCGGATTGAAGTCCGCAGCCCCCCAGAAAATGGCGCTTTCATAGAAGTGCATCTTTTGGCACTGTATCCAACTCTTCCAGCGGCCCTTGTGCCGGGTGGCTCTCTGGTTAATAATGGGGTTTAGGGCCAGCTGTGCAATATCAGCTGGCCCTAAGCCCGAAATTCATGTGGTTACGCCAATATTAGACATGACCACCATGAATTTCTAGTAATCAGATAAATAAAAAACACAACACAGAGAATTTTTTTTAATTAGAAATAAAGCACAACACAATTAGTGACTCCATCTTTAGTAAAGAAAAGAACCCACACTCTGACGTAGTCCAGGGTTTAGGGACCCACAATGTCCGATCTGGATCCAATATCATCTGATCTGAAGCCAGCGTTAAAACAGGCAAGTAAAACAATCAGCTGACACATCAGCTTATTGTTTAAAAGCCGGGCGGGAAAAAGCCAACTGCCGTCATCAGCTGATCGGTGTTGGTGGGTGATTTAAACTAACAGCTGATCTGACAGCTGTTTAAATCGCCCGCCAACACCGCTTAGGTGATGTCGGTGGACGCGATTTTGGCGGACGATTTAAACAGCTGTCTGATCAGCTGTTAGTTTAAATCACCTACCAATACCGCTCAGCTGATGTCGGCGCAGGCGATTTAAACTGCTGTCAGATCAGCTGTGTTTAAATTGCCCGACACAGCAGCTGAGCAGTTTTCACAGATGATTCAAACTAACAGCTGATCTGATAGCTTTTTAAATCGTCCGCCACCGAACATCAGCTGAGCAGTGTTGGCGGGCTGTCTGGTCAATCACACGGGGGGAGGAGCACAGGATTCTTCCTCCCCTGTGTGACAAGTTCCCATTGACTTGCATTGTACTCGCTACTCCTTACCAGTAATAACAGTAACGAGTAGCCCAGATACCGTACTATTCTGTAAGTACCGAATAGTAACGAGTATACTCGCTCATCCCTAGTGATGGGTTTCTGTGTTTTTGTCTAATAAATTATTTTTCTCTGTGTTCACATTTGCAAATATATTTTCTTCACGGTGTGGTGTTTTATTTAAATACATCCTGAGAGGTTCCCAATAGGCAGATCTAACATTGGCCCGACATTATGAAGCCTAGGCTTAGTTCCAGCTGATAATATGCAGCTTGTATTAATCCCTTTATTGCCAAATCTGCCACTGGCACAAGGGCATCTAATGAATGCACCATTTCCTGGGGTGTCTGCGGGCTCCAATTCGCATCGTGGGAGGCCTAGAACGCTTGAGCCTCCACAAGCTGAGGATTCAAGCCCCAGCTGCCTAGTTGTAACTGGCTGGCAAACAATCACAGATGGTGGGCATCTGTGATTGACTGTTGCGCCCCTCAGCAGTGAATGCCCAGGAAGCTAATGAGCGGCCCCGGAAGTACAAGTGTGCAGATGCAGGTAAGTACGGTATAATGCTGATGTTTAATCCATGTTTTGTTTATTTTAACATTCAATGTGAATTAGAACTGTAACAAAGACTTCTCAAGGAAGTCCACGTTTGGGGTCTGTGCCCCATTCGGTGGTGTTTGGTACAAACCCGAAACTTTACAGTTCGGGTTCGCCCATCCCTAAAGTTGACTACTAATATCATACTGAAAACAAGCTGAAACTTATGTGATCTGGAGATTCCCCATTGGCATGTGATGAAGGACTTAAGTCACTTTATGAAACCCTCCAAACGACACTACAAAATTAGATTTAGACAGTAGGCCAATTTTGGCAACAGCTATGTCCTCCCTCTCTTAGTTATATTGGATAAAAATGCTGACAAAAATTAAAAAAAAGAAAAAAAGAAGCCTGATGGAGGAGAATATCAACTTTTAAACTTATTTTGTTGCCCTGGATCTGTTAAACTCCTATGGTGCTACCCATTGTTTTTTTTTATGAGCCATGGTGTGAGGGGGCTCATATTATTTTTTATAGACATTGTTAATACCTCTTTGAAACGTCCTTTAGCCATTGGTGGGCAAGAAACTAACATTTTGAGGTATTTTATTGCTGTGCTACCCAAAGAATTGTTTCGTCCTGGGCCTATGACTTAAACATCTTTGCCTTCATTACTAGGGATTGGCAAACCGATAAAGTTCAGGGCTTGCACCTAGTGTTCAGTGCTAAACCCCGAACATGGACTTTTAACTGTTTCATTTTTTTCATCTGAATAAAGCTTATTGAAAGGCTACAGAGCAGCCAATCAGCATCCATTTTTGGTGTTGGCACTTCTGGCCCCATAACAGCCATGTCAAGTATAGCCATTGCTGTGATCAGCTGGCGTACCACGTGATGTAAAAATGACGTGGGTTATTGAATGCACCATTTCTGGGCCAGCTGCAGGCTAGTATTTTTAGGCTGGGAAGGAACAAAAAACAATGGCTCTTCCCATCCTGATAATATCAGCCCCAGCAGTTTGCTTTACCTTTGCTGGTTATCAAAAATAGGGGGGGACCCACACAGTTTTTTAAAATGATTTATTTAAGCTATTAAAAAAAAAGCTGTGTGGGATACACTATGTTTAACACTTACTATGACCATTTTAAAGCCACTATTCAGCACATAAATGCGGGTCCTCTTTGACTTGTATGGGGTTCATTGTCCAGGGTCAAGTTCCGATCAAGTGCGGTTCCGGAACTAAACTTTTTTTTAAATTCTGTGTACCTAACTATCGATGGGTCTGCACATCTCTAATCATTGCATATTCGTCTTCTTTAGAACATTTGTAAACATTTTTATTTTTTGTGCCTTGACCTGTGCTAATTTTTGCGATAGGTTATTTCAGTAATTCTCCTGCACTTACAGGGACTGATAGAGCCATCTGCATGATCACAAAAAAGGGATAATTTTTGGACCGTCTTGGACTGTTATGAAAGTAAAATTTTCTTCAATACCCATGCTTCATATATTTTTTTAGGATAATAATTTTAAAACAAAACTGCTGTAAAAGAATGTAAAATATGATTTTTTTTCCTTACCCGAATCCATGGGCTCCCCAGGAGTCTTACATTTTCATTAACTAAGGCAAGAAGTTTCAAAATGGTCGGATCTTCATATTCATATCTATGGCTGAGCAGTATGGCCACGATTATATTGGCTACAGCTGCATTAATAATGGTCAAATTATCAAAGGGCTTTCCTGAAACAAATTTAAAATATGTCTTTTTTTAATTAAACAATATTTCCTGTCTATTTATACAGAATTTATTGTGACAAGCGATCAAAAATGGAAATAAAGGGAAAAATTAATCTAAATTGTATAGCGACATATTACTTTAAGTATTTAAAAGAGGAATATAAATCTTGTTACTCCACGGTGAATGGCATAAGGAGAACAAAAAGCAAGTTCTGCCATCAGTGTCTTCTCTCCACATGGGGAGTACAACAGGTAATAATGAAAAAGTAGTAATATGACAAATCTTTTACTTCTTAGAATTGTGATATTGATCTTTTAGTGCAAGAAGAAGTTTTAGTTTTCAGAATATGACACATATTTTAGTTATTTAACCAGCTTTAGAGAGGTACCATGTTTTTGATTTTTCATTAACATATTTATTTGAATGTGCACATTGAAGACTGACTGGAGGCAGCAAAACCAAGAAGGGGCACGTTCAGAAACAAAGAGTTAAGAAAAGTGTGAAAGCCCAAACAGGATGTGTTAGACCTTAGATTTCTTAAACTGTCCTTTACTTTGATGATAGCTTTACATCCTCTTAGCATTTTCTCAGGCACCTTTATCAGGTCATCACTTGGAATGGCTTCCGACAGTCTTGAGCAGCGGTGGGGAACTCTAGGCCTCAAGAGCTGCCGACACGTCATGTTTTCAGGCTTTACCTTGTATTGCACAGGTATAATTGAATCATCTACACTGGTGATGATTCCAACTCCTGTGCAATACTCAAGAAATCCTGAAAACATGACGTGTTGGCGGCCCTTGAGGCCTAGAGTTCCCCATCCCTGGCCTTGAGGGAGTTCCCATTGATGTTAAGCATTTGTTGATAGCTTGGCCTTCACTCTGTAGCTGTGTCACACCAAATTTCGCAACTGAGTTAAGATTGGGTGAATGCGAAGACCATGATAAGGGGTAACTTTTCTGTTGTAGAGAGTGGCATGCCTGGCATGATAGTGTAAGGAGGTTTATAAGTAATGCAATGCTTCTCTGGAAAATTAAATATGAAAATTTCCTCTTTTGGGAAGTCAAAGCAATATTAGGGCAAAAGTCTAAAAATTAGATAAACGCACATTGAGGGACAACAAGCACCATTAGAACAGAATAACTCTTGGAAACCTATGCGTTTCAAACTCAGTCATCCTTGTCTAGTAGTAGATAACCCGATTAATTCATAAGTAGGCTCCTGTTTTATTACAGGTGGATGATTTCTATCAGTTATTTCATTCTGTCACCAATTGAAGAGTTTGCTGGCAATCTTAAACTGTAGAGCTTAAGGCGGTCCAAAAGGTCTTTGTGTTGTGTTTCTTTAACACATTTTGCACAGAGGCCCTGGCACTCCCAGTTACTGCTATTCTTGTTGCCATACAATATTATAGTAACAAGGTTCGAGGCGGTAGCAGTGGGCAAAGTAACTAATCTGTCATGCCCTGGCTTGCTTTATGAAGTTGGAGACAATGAATGAGTGTGTAGACTTTTATTTTGGAGATGACATGCCTTTGCAGGCTGCATGATGTGATGGCTTCAGCTGGTCAGGACCATATGTCAACCAGCTCAATAAATGAGACCACCAGTACTTAATGGGAACTAACAACCAGGACTTAACCACCTGTTCTTCAGTGCAGAAAGTGCAGCATTACATCAGTATATCTTCTTTTTATTACTTCTCCCCTCTCGGCTGGTCTTTCTTCTGTAAAGCAAACCCCCTTCTCCCTTCCTCTCATCCAGACTAATCTAAGGGGGTTCAGTTTACAACAGTAAGACAAGCCCACAGGGGTGCTATAAAAAAAAAGAAAAGAGTTGTGTAATGCTACACTTTCTACACTGATTAACAGGTAGTTAAGTCCTAGTGGTTGGTTCCTTTTCGCAAACAATGTGTTACTAAATTTTAATTATCACCACCCAGATTAGCCCCATAGTCCAGTTTCTAAAAGCTGGTGGATAGGTGAGCATTTATTTTTTTTATTTTTAATACATTTTTTATTTTTTGATTTTCAGTGTATGTAGATACTTTAGGAAAGCAAAACTTCAGTCCCGACATGTCACACAGGGGAGTAACAGAGGATTCTTCCTCCCCCCCGTATGACATAACAGTGCCGACACCACTTGGCTGTGCTTTGAAGGCTCAGGCTCCTCCCAGTTCTTTCTGTGTCCGGATCCCTCAAAATCACGGATTCAGACACAGAAATGGCATCCGGAGGTACACATCCGGGCCTGTTTATTCCTGTCCGTGGGGTCCGGCAAAAAACAGGATCCCCACGGACAGAAAAAAATCATGATGTGAAGGGGGCCTGGAAAGTTTTCTATGCAGGTATGGCCAAATTTAACTTCCAGCTTGTGAACATTTATGGAAGTCCCGCCCAGTGCACTCCCTTTGTCTAGAGTCTTTGTTCCTCCCTAGCCCGTTACCTTAATGAATATAAACTCAGGGCCATACTGATGGGTCCTGTAACAGGATACCTATTTCAGATGATTACTCTGTATCTTGTTCAACTCTTTCTATTTGTCCCAGTACTCTGGATCATGCTATCCTATGCATTGTTCTCTTCTCACACTATGGACACCTATACTTGCGGCTCTGCTTACTAGCCAAACCTTAGATCCATCACTACTGCACATTGGGCTCTATCTTACTAACAGGAAACTACCTCTTTATCTGCATCTTAGCCCTAAAACTTTAGGCTAGTCCCAAACATTAAGGCTGCCTTCACATTTGCGTATGTGTCTGCATGCTGATGGCATGCAGACACATACGCAGTGCAAAGCAGGGTCCAAATGATGTGTCCGCAGCGGAGAATGTCCGCCTGCGGACACATCATTGTGCAGGCTGCCAGCCAATCGGCGTTGTCAGGGGGCAGAGATCAGCGCCGGAGATCTCCGCCCCCCGGCCGCCGGTAACCTCCGGGACGTGTCGGCGGGGAGAACAGCTGATGTGACAGCTGTTTGAATCTTCCCGCGCCGACACCGAGAGGAGATGCTCCAGCTGATCTCCCGGTGGCCGTCGGTGAGCTCCTGTGACATCACCGCCGGCCACCGGGAGATTTTTCAATGGGTCCGCAGCGTTCTCCTGCGGTGTCATGCAGAGGACACTGCGGACCCATTGAAGCCAATGCATTTTTTGTGCGCTTGGGGACGCTTGCTGATTTTCCAAGGTCCCCAAACGCACAAAAAAACCCAACATGCTGCGTCCCGGGTGCGGATGCTGGACACCGGAAGCAGCAGATATCATCCGCATCCGCACCCGAATGCAGCAAATGCAGGCACCATGCGTTCCTATGTTAAACATAGGAACGCAGTGCGCATGCGTTTGACTGCGTATGGGAACGCAGCAATACGCTGCCTTCCCATACGCAAATGTGAAGCCAGCCTAACTCTGTTTATCCTTACAGTAAGGCAAAATACTATCTAACACAAATAACACATATAAGACTTTACATTTCATATTCCAAGAACACTGGTGTCTTCAAGGGGGAAGGTGGGCAGTAAGTCCGTATTCTTACATTACCTTCAGTCCTTCATTATTACACAAATGTATACAAGTGAACCTCTCACCGTCATATGATTTCATCTTCTGCACTAAGCACTCGGCCTCCTCAATGATCTTGTCTTCTATGGTTCTCTTCCCCATGCCATAATCTCGTAGTGTGGAGAGTGCAAATCTTCTCATCACTTTCCAGTTCTCTCCATTGGAGAAGACAACACCTGAATAAAATAAATTTATAGTATTCCCATGTATAATATTTTGAACATAAAGAATTCCTGTATGGACAAGATACTAACTAAAAACAGGACCCTCCAATGAGGAGATGACCACAAGCAGCCCCTCTGAGATGTCACAGGGAGAGATGTCAGTGACTCTAGAATAAGTTGTATGTCTATTCACAATTAGAGATGAGCCACCACCCTAGTGTTCGTGTTTGATTCGATTTGTAGAATCGGCGGGGTGTTCGAAGAATGATCGTCGAACACCGTTGAACACCCGGGAACACTAAATAAAAAGCTATGTGAGGCTGTTTCACTTCCGCAATGTATATACATACATTGCAGAAGTGAAATTAAGTAAAATAAAGTGTTAAAAATAAAAAAATTGTATGCTCACCTGTCCGGCGGTCCACCGATGGATCCGGCAAGGTCCTGTTGCTGATAGGACCTGTTGTGATGTCAAAAAAACGGTCACATGACCGGAGTTCCCGCGTTAACTGCGGTCATGTGACCGGTTTTCTGACGTCACCACAGGCTCTATCAGCAAGAGGACCTTACCGGAGCCATTGGTGGACCACCGGACAGATGAGCATACATTTTTTTTTTTTTTTTTTAACACTTTATTTTACTACATAGCTGTTTATTTTGGCTGAAAATGCGGCAGATGTGGTTTTCTAACCGCATCGGCCGCATTTTTGAACCAAAATTGAACAGCTTCTAGAACTGCCGAATTTGAACCAAATTGTTTGAATTCGGCGAATGACTCGAACACCGCCAAAAACAACTCGAATTTGAGATTGGCGTACAATTCAAGTTGAATATCG
Organism: Allobates femoralis; assembly: GCA_033576535.1. Classification (NCBI taxonomy): domain Eukaryota; kingdom Metazoa; phylum Chordata; class Amphibia; order Anura; family Aromobatidae; genus Allobates; species Allobates femoralis. The sequence continues at coordinate 14,757,385 of JARQOC010000001.1, forward strand.
CTCATCTCTAGTCACAATAGAAATGAATCTAGTTACGTCCACAGCAACTAGCCACTCTTACAGTGGGGTCCCTCATAGCAGGCCTTCCTTTAATTATATTTATTCACAGCTCATGACTGGATAGTCATAAAGTAATTTTTTTGTTCACTTTCTATAAGGAACCCCCTTAAGGGATAGTTTTTGTATTTTTCCTTAATTATGATTGAATTAAATATACATCACTCATAGGACCCAAAGCTGTCTCAAGAATAGGTCCCCCTTGCATACTATTTTCAGTGCAAAGGTACTCAGAAATCATATACAAGTTGACGGGAACTCTGAAGACCTTTCCCCTGGTAATAGGGAGATCCTTAGGATATTCGATAAGTGTATGTAATTGGAAAATCTCTTAAAATAAATTTTATCACTTTGGCTAGGGTCAGAATAGCGCTGAAAACTAGTAGTTTTCACAATTGCAAATTGCGAAAAACGCTAGCGTTAACGCCTCCATAGGCTCCTCCCATGTTAAAAATGTATTGCAAAAGTGCAATGTGTTTAACGCTAGGTGTTTTTGCAAAAGCCCCAAAAAACATGGTAAGCAGCGTTTTTGGGGGCATTTTAAAAAATGTTAGCATTTTTTTTTTAACATGGGCTCCTATGGGAAACGCTAGCGTTAACGCATAGTACATATGTTCTGTCTCCGACACCCAATTCATCTCCAATGTTTGTTTTGTATAATGTTATTAAATAGTTTAGCTGTAGATTGTTAATGAGCTTTATCTCAAATGCAGTGTTTCAGGCTCCCTCTAGCGGCCAATGCTATGTTTGCAGTCTATTTAATCTCAATGTCTAATTCTCCTCCCTCTTGCAATGCATTTTGGTAGCTCAGCCTCCATTTTTACTTTCATTTCTGGAAGGAAGAAGACACTCAGCATTACTGTTCCCATGCGATTGCATTGCCGGTATGTATTCCTGCCTACTTTAGTTGTTTTCTGCTCTAGTTTAGCCTGGCTCATCCAGTTATAATCTAGATTAGTTACTAGTTCGTACATATTGTATATCCATGTATAATGTGTGTTCTGCTGTACTATGTACTGATTGTTCTGTATTCTGATTGTTTCCAGTTTTACCATATACAAATATACTGCAACGTTCAATAAAAGCACAGACTTCACCACAGTCTTCTCATTGGACTCAGTATAAAGGTTTAAATTCATGAGCCCCCGGCCCATTTAGTGAGAACAGAACAACATATATGCCATAAAAATAGTAAAGGTAAAAAACTGCTACCTTTAACGCAGCCTTTCAAAAAAATGATACCTCCAAATGTGACCCTAGCCTTTCTAAAAATATTTTGAAAAAGTCCTTTACCTTTTTGCTGTCTTCCATACTTTACCCTAGCTGCTTATTATTGGGCCCCTAGATTTGCATTTGGGGTCTGAATAAACCATAGAGAGCCCCATGGCTGGTGATTTTGTTTACTACCGATGTGACCACTTTCTCAGCTTTCCCCCCCCTGCATTCTTTTCGAAATGGGAAGCTGTGGGTCAAATATTGTGCAGCTAGAGTACAGAATGAGAAGCAGTAAAAAAGTTAAAAGACTTATGAAATACTTTTAGAAATTGACCCCCAAAAAAGGTAATATGAATAAAGCACATGACCACCGCCATTTTGAGGTTCTATGGATTCAGTTGCTTTGGGTTTATGCTGTTTAAATAGACTGTAGATGGGCATCTGGGGTAAAGTATGAGTAGCTTTACCTTTTATTGTATCACAAGAAGCACTTTAGTGGCTTTTGCTGGATATTTTTATAGATTGGTTAGCCAATATCGGCACCTCTTAACTGTGGATACACAGAGGGCACTAGTGATAGACAACCCATAGTCTCTAAGGCTGGCTTCACACTATGTTTTTTTAAATCCTGTTTTGTTTGTTTTTGAAACAAACAGAACAGGATCGTTTTTGCCCCCCATATATCCCTATGGGGCTGGATGGGTCTATTTGGCCATCCGGTTTTCTGAATTCGTTGCAGGATTCGTTTCTGTCCTGTTTATCACCGGTCCCAAAAGTGAGGCCTGCATTATTTTTGGGCTCCGGTGACAAAACAGGACAGAAACGAATCCTGTCTGGACCTTAGCATGGGGGCCTATAGAGCCGGATCTGGGATTTCCCAGGTCCGGTTCCAGGGTACAGAGCATGTACAGAACAAGAGCGCTGCTCTGTACCCATAGTACATCTCTGTAGTATCTATATACACTGCTAAAGTGATATTAAATAAAGGGATGGATAAAAATAAAAAATAATAAATTCTCACCTTTTCGCCGACCCCGAGTGTCCCGTGCTGAATACATCTCCAGGTAGTTCGAGGACCTTACATGATGTCACCGGGAGGGGTGGGGCAACCTGATCACATGACCACATCAGCATATTTAAATCGCGCTGATGCGCTCATGTGATCGGATTGCCCAGCCCCTCCTGGTGACTGTCACGCTGGGGGCGGGAGAGGCACTCAGCGTAGGACCACGACGGGGGGGGGGAATAAGGAGTCCCTAAAACTATGGGCACAAGAAGGAGAGGGTGACCCCTAGACTTACTGGGGCTGACCCTGTCTGCCCTAACGTCCCTATACAGTTTCCTCAACTGTCGCCGACCACGAACCTCGTCCCTCTCTGATCCTAGCACTACCTTATCTAAGGATCAGAGGGAGAGGTTCACTAGACCCCTCCACTAACAACTAAAGACAACACAAGGAAAAAACAGACAATGGGGAAAGAAAACACTTATCTTGCAGCAGATCACAGCAACCTCCACAGCCTCTGCTTCTGCTGGAGCAAGTATAATGAGTGCACAAGGAAATATCACCTGCACCGAGGGAGGGCAATGAAACTCCTAATAAAGGTGGGAAGAACCTGCTGGGTCCTAGAGACCCAGGATACTGGTGTAGAAACCAGACCGAGCACAAGACCTTCCCAGCCGTCTCCCCATGATAGGGAGATCTTATCATACCTTCTCTTCATCTACACAGAAGGTAAATGCCCCTGAAAGACGGACCGTCCTCAACTCTTATGGCTGATTGGCCAACCGCTGGGACCGTCTGCGCGTGGCCTCTACCCTGTCATCCGTGCCACCCGTGACAGTACCCCCCCGTCCACGAGTGGCCCCCGGACACTCAGGACCAGGCTTATCCGGATGGGAACGGTGAAAAGCGCGGACCAGCCTAGCGGCGGAGACTTCCGACGCTGGTACCCACATCCGCTCCTCAGGACCGTATCCCCTCCAGTGCACCAAATACTGAAGAGAACGGCGCACCCTGCGAGAATCAACCACCTTTGAGATCTCAAATTCCAAATTCCCCGCCACGCAGATGGGCTCCGGGGGCAAAGGAGACGGGTTAGACGACGGCACATACGGTTTGAGGAGCGACCTATGAAATACATTGTGGATTTTAAGAGCGGGAGGTAACGCAAGACGAAACGCCACGGGATTGATAACGGCGGTTATCTGATAAGGGCCAATAAACCTGGGCCCCAACTTCCAAGAGGGCACCTTCAACTTCACATTCTTGGTAGACAACCACACGTAGTCATTCACACACAGGTCCGGACCTGGCGCACGCTTCTTGTCAGCCATACGTTTGTACCTGTCGCCTACGAGCTTCAAGCTACTCTGTACCCCCCGCCAAACCGAGGAAAGGGATGAGGTAAATCGGTCCTCCTCAGGAACTCCGGAAGGACTAGTACCACTAAAAGTACCAAACTGAGGATGAAACCCATATGCACCGAAGAACGGTGACTTGCCAGTGGACTCCTGAAGACGATTATTAAGGGCAAATTCGGCCAAGGGCAGATAACTCGCCCAAGTCTCCTGATTGTCAGAGACAAAACACCTCAGATAAGTCTCCAAATTCTGATTCATACGTTCGGTCTGCCCATTAGACTGAGGATGAAAAGCGGAAGAGAAGGACAAAGCAATTCCTAAACGGGCACAAAAAGCCTTCCAAAACTTGGAGACAAACTGAGTACCACGATCAGAAACCACCTCGGAGGGAACTCCATGAAGCTTCACAATCTCACCTACAAACACCTGTGCCAGTGTCCGAGCATTAGGAAGTGCGGGCAGTGCCACAAAGCGAACCATCTTACTGAATCTATCCACCACTACCAGCACTACCGTCTTGCTTGCCGACGCCGGGAGATCGGTGATAAAATCCATTGACACATGTGTCCATGGCCTCTCAGGAATAGACAATGGCAAGAGAGAACCAGCCGGACGGGTATGCGGAACCTTAGCCCGTGCACACACACTACAGGCAGACACGAATTCCGCTACGTCCTTCCTCAACCCCGGCCACCAAAAGCGGCGAGATAAAAGATCGAAGGTGGCCCTACTGCCGGGATGCCCTGCCAATACGGAGTCGTGATGCTCTGACAGCACCCTGAGACGCAAAGATGATGGCACAAAAAGTCTCCCAGAAGGACAGGAGGCAGGGGCGCCCCCCTGGACCTTCAACACCTCCCCCTCCAGATCAGGGCAAAGAGCAGAAACAACCACCCCCTCCTGTAAGATGGGAACGGGACATTCATGAGCACTACCACCCGGGAAACTACGCGACAACGCATCAGCCTTCACGTTCTCAACCCCCGGACGGTAAGTGACGGTAAAATTAAATCTCGTGAAAAACAAGGACCACCGAGCCTGCCGGGGATTGAGACGCTTGGCGGACTCAAGGTAAGACAGGTTCTTGTGGTCGGTAATAACCGTGATGGGATGGACAGCCCCCTCCAACCAGTGACGCCATTCCTCAAAAGCCAATTTAATAGCCAACAGCTCCCTATTACCAACATCATAATTCCTCTCGGCCGACGACAACTTCTTGGAGAAGAACGCGCAGGGCACCCATCTGCCAGGCGAAGGGCCTTGCGACAATACAGCCCCCACCCCCACCTCAGACGCATCCACCTCCACCACAAAGGGCTGAGAAAGATCGGGCTGACGGAGAATAGGCGCGGAAACAAAACAACGCTTTAGGGAGGAGAAAGCCCGGCGAGCAGACTCCGACCACTCGGAAAAATACGTCCCCTTCCTAGTCATGTCCGTAAGAGGCGTCACCAGCACCGAATAGTTCCTAATAAATTTACGGTAAAAGTTGGTAAACCCCAAAAAACGCTGCAATGCCCGTAGATTGTCCGGTTGTTCCCAGTCCAGCACCGCCCGGACTTTTTCCGGATCCATCCGAAAACCCAACGGCGACAGGAGGTACCCCAAAAACCGTACCTCCTGAACGGCGAAGACACATTTCTCGAGTTTAGCATACAGCTTATTGTCCCGTAAGACCTGTAACACCTGCTTGACATGGGACTGATGCGTCTCCAAATCGGGGGAATAGATCAAGATATCATCTAAGTAAACAACCACAAATCTACCCACCAAATGATGGAATATGTCATTGACAAAGTGTTGGAAAACCGCAGGGGCGTTAGTGAGCCCGAACGGCATTACGAGACTTTCAAAATGGCCGTCCGGGGTATTAAATGCCGTCTTCCATTCATCCCCCTCCCTGACCCTAATCAGGTTGTAGGCTCCCCTCAAATCCAACTTGGAGAACCATTTAGCACCCACTACCTGACTGAATAAATCAGGAATCAGAGGGAGGGGGTACGGATCACGGACAGTAATCCGATTCAACTCCCGAAATCCAAGCAAGGACGGAGGCCCCCATCTTTTTTCTTAACAAAAAAGAAACCAGCCGCAACCGGCGAGGTTGAGGGCCTGATGTGACCCGTCTGCAGACTCTCGGAAATGAAATCCTTCATCGCCTGTCTTTCCGGCCCCGATATAGCAAACATCCTAGCTTTGGGCAGTTTAACTCCGGGAACGAGGTTGATTGGGCAATCATATGCCCGATGGGGGGGCAGGTCTTGGCACCCCTTCTCTGAGAACACATCCTCATACTCTGATAGGAACGGGGGCAGAGATACAGCAGACACCACCGAAAACGAGGTAACCAAACAATTCTCAGAACAAAAATCACTCCATTCCACAATGTCCCGGGACTGCCAATCCACTACGGGATTATGTTTAATCAACCATGGCAAGCCCAGGACAATGGGAGCAGGGAGACCGTCTAGAACATAGCAAGATATCGTCTCTTGATGCTGGGACCCAACCGTCAACTTAATGTCATGTACAATATGTGTGAGACTACCTTGAGCAAGAGGTGCTGAGTCGATGGCATAGATACGGATGGGGCGAGACAATAAACAGCAGTTAAGCCCATGAGCGTCTACAAAACAAGCATCCACCATGCTGACCCCCGCACCACTATCCACAAACACAGAAATACCCTCTATTGTGCCCTCCAGCGCCACCTCCGCACTTAGGAGGAAACGGGAAGCACAAATGGAGGATACACACACCTCCCGCTCGACCACCTCCACACCCCCCATAGTCACAGAAGGTCCAGGCCCCCCAGTCCGTTTAGGGGTGTAGGGACAGGCCCCAATAAAATGGTCCCCTTTCCCACAGAAAAAACAGACCCCCTTCCCCTTGCCCCGGGAGGTACCGGAGGAGAACCTCGAGGCCGCCGCTCCTCCCAGCTGCATAGGTTCCTCCGCACTCGGGAGGAACGACTCACCCTCCGCGTGACCTCCCGGTAACCAGGAATCACCACGAGAATGGCTCCCAGTAACAGGAGGTCTACCCCTCCGCTCCTGGAGGCGTCTATCCATACGAATAGCTAACGACATAGCCGCCTCCAGGGACGGAGGGGTCTCATAAACCGCCAGAGCATCCTTCAGCCTCTCCGAAAGACCCTGACAAAAGTGACTCCGGAGCGCCGGATCGTTCCACTTCGTGTCCGTAGCCCACCTGCGGAACTCAGAACAATATGATTCCGCCGACCGAGTCCCCTGGCGGAGATGGCGCAACCTGGATTCAGCCAAAGAGACACGGTCAGGGTCATCATATATGAGGCCCAGGGCGTCAAAAAATTCATCCACAGAGCGGAGACAAGTAGAGTCCTGTGGCAGAGAGAAAGCCCAGGACTGGGGATCTCCCTGCAGTAGCGACATAATAATTCCTACACGCTGCTGCTCATCACCAGTGGAATAAGGCCTAAGCCTAAAATATAATTTACAGGCCTCTTTGAACACAGTAAACTTATCTCTACCTCCTGAAAACCTGTCAGGGAGGGCAACCTTAGGTTCAGGTCTGGCCTGACCCAATGCTTGATTCCCCAGACACCATTTTGCGGTTGCGGGCCCTGTAAAGCCGACCGAAGGTCCGCAACCTCCAAAGACAGGGACTGCAGCTGCTGGGCCAAAGCAGACACAGGATCCATAAGGACAGGAAGAAAAATCGGTTCCTCCCCTGTCCTTCAATTACAGTATTGGCAGGTGATAATGTCACGCTGGGGGCGGGAGAGGCACTCAGCGTAGGACCACGACGGGGGGGAAGAATAAGGAGTCCCTAAAACTATGGGCACAAGAAGGAGAGGGTGACCCCTAGACTTACTGGGGCTGACCCTGTCTGCCCTAACGTCCCTATACAGTTTCCTCAACTGTCGCCGACCACGAACCTCGTCCCTCTCTGATCCTAGCACTACCTTAGCTAAGGATCAGATGGAGAGGTTCACTAGACCCCTCCACTAACAACTAAAGACAACACAAGGAAAAAACAGACAATGGGGAAAGAAAACACTTATCTTGCAGCAGATCACAGCAACCTCCACAGCCTCTGCTTCTGCTGGAGCAAGTATAATGAGTGCACAAGGAAATATCACCTGCACCGAGGGAGGGCAATGAAACTCCTAATAAAGGTGGGAAGAACCTGCTGGGTCCTAGAGACCCAGGATACTGGTGTAGAAACCAGACCGAGCACAAGACCTTCCCAGCCGTCTCCCCATGATAGGGAGATCTTATCATACCTTCTCTTCATCTACACAGAAGGTAAATGCCCCTGAAAGACGGACCGTCCTCAACTCTTATGGCTGATTGGCCAACCGCTGGGACCGTCTGCGCGTGGCCTCTACCCTGTCATCCGTGCCACCCGTGACAGTGACAGCATGCAAGGTCCTCGAACTTCCGGGAGATGTATTCAGCGTTGGCCACTCGAGAGTCGCCGGAAAGGTGAGAATTTATGATTTTTTTTATTTTTAACCATCCATTTATTTAATATCACATTAGCAGTGTATATAGATACACTGCTAAAGTGATATTACACAGCGCTGTTAGCACTTGTCAGGCTCAGCTCCCCGCTGCTCTCTCCTGATTCCGGACCAGACACAGAAATGACATCTGGAGTTGCCAGTCCGGTGCTGTCCGTTCCTGTTTGTTGGATCCTGCAAAAAAAAGGATCCAACAAACAGGAACAAAAACGTAGTATGAAGCCAGCCATAGAAGTCACAGAAATGGAAGGTTGTTCTTCTGCAGGTTCCCGTGCCATTTTGTAGTCCTGCAGGTGAAGGCTGCAGACCTGATGTCTGACTGTGGCTGGGATGTTAGTGTTATGTCATTTTTGTTATTCCCCTGTTTGTCGTCTTTCCCTGGAATCCTATTAATTCAACGGTGGGACTCGTGATCTTGCCAGCCATCTGACAAATGAGGGTGAGGTCAGGGCTAGTGAAGCTCTAACTATTCTGCTCAGCGAACGAGTGAAAGTACCCGCATGTAAGGAGAATTGTCTCCAGCGACCACAGGACATCAAGTTTATTGAGCCACCATAGTAAAAAAACATAGACATGTAGATGGTGGCAATCCCAGTGCAGGGAACAAATCCCACACATTTCAACCTACACGGTCTTAATCATGGATAATTGGTCGCTGGGGACAACTCTTCTTGCATACTTTATTTCCTTACAGCCAGGACAGAGTGGCTCCATTTGCTGATGACCAGCCAAGGAACTAGGACATAATGGGGTGCGTTGAATTTCTCTTCCTATACACAGTACCCATATAGGAACAATAGGGAGAATAGGGCTCAGCCTCAGGTGACTGCACAATGTGTCCCATTCTCCAATTCCTACTGTCAGGGTCCACCGTTGTTGTGTCACTGGTGCTCATTTTTGTGTGGCTGCAGTCATTTTGGGTCCCTGGGTATCTGCAGGAACCCAAGTAGACATGGCATGACACATAAGCACTTCCTGGCATTGAATGAATAGAAGGAGCTCCCTATCTGTCTTAAACTTCTTAAATGCTGTAGCTGGTGTTTCCTGTGGCTATAAGGGTCCCTTTACACGTCACCACTGAAAGGTAGCAACTGCCGGGCATTGGGGATAATTGTGTCTGTTGCTATGAAATTGCTACGAAATGGTGGCGTGTAAATAGGGAAGTTCCTCCCGGTGTCCTGCAGTTGACTCAGATACCTGTTGCTGAGCCGTGCTCAAAAACCGAAGGCAACAGAAAGGCACAATTGCCGTGGTAGTGGCGTCTAAGGGCCCTTTCACATCAGCGTTTTTTTCAAATCGCGGCAGATGCGGTGAAAAAAACGCATCTGCCGCGATTACTGCATACCGGCTGCACTTGCGGCACGGTTGCGGCGCGGTTGCGGTAAACGTCATACAAGGTATAGGCGGACTTGCGGCAGGTGCGGCAAGTGCGGTTTTGGCACTTGCGGCAGGTGCGGGCGCGGAAAAAACCGGGGCTGACAGCATTTTTTTTCGCCAAAACCGCACTTGCCGCACCTGCCGAAAGTCCGCCTATACATTGTATGGCGTTTACCGCAACCGTGCCGCAAGTGCAGCCGGTATGAGGTAATCGCGGCAGATGCGTTTTTTTCACCTCATCTGCCGCGATTTGAAAAAAACGCAGATGTGAAAGGGCCCTAAACGGAGCACAGGCATGGATGTTGCGTCGGCTAGTGAACTCCCAGGGGCGTGCCACGGCGTCATGGATACCACGCCCCATCAGCGATCATTGGTGGGGGCTACTGTGTAACCATTGGCTGTCCCTTCACAGGGCACCATATATAAAGAGCTATCTATTCACAGTCCACAATTACAATGGCGTCATGTATTAGCCAGCCTTCCTGCGCAGGCTGGCCAATCATGACGCTATTGCGTTGTCCAATCAACGCTTTTGCATCACGGAATACACAACTCTGTCATGCCTATGTACTTACGGCGTGAAATATGTACGCCCATATTCCTTTGTGGTAGCGGCGTGTGAAGTAGCGAACGTATTCAACAGGAAGTGAGCTGCAGGATCTGTCTGAACTTCCGAGGAACAAAGATACCTTCAGTTGACAACGCAATCACGGCGTGTATATGCGGCATTAGCGATCGGTATCCACCGTTAAAAACGTGCGCGTGCTGTGGATACCTGTTGCTAGGCACAGTGGCGGCGTGTAAAGGTACTTTATAGGTGTGATAAGAGGTTTTTTAGCGCCATCAGCCCCTGACATGGACCCAATTTTGTACCACAACTTTTTTTTTCTTTTTTTTGAGGAGGGTGTTCTGCTTATTCATGAGGCAGCAGGGGTTATACCAGTTAAGACCCATAGAGGTCACTAGATACTTATTTATCCTGTTTCTCCATACATGAAAGTAACATTTTCTGAATAGAACTGCCCCTTTAGCTTCTTGAGCAGAAGGAAATCTGCAGATTTCTGGAGCCACAAGGGAATGGTTTCTTGGGTCTCGGGCGGTCAGTTGCAGGGGAATGTCACGGGTGGTCCGTGCCCGAGCCTGTGCCCTTGGGTGACAATAAAAAGGGTGTATTTACAGGGATAGGGATTGTCAGTCGTGACGCCACCTGTAGATTCTGGTGAAGCACCGGCGCTGCTTGGGTCTCCGGGGTGATGTGCGGCAGCAAGATGGATTGGCTCCCTACTGGAGGAGCGGAGTCCCCGGGGCATTGGAAGTAGGAATGGATGGTGGAATATGGCAGTAGAGTCATTGCTACATAGGGTTGGAGTAGGGGAGCGTAGTCGGTGGGGTGCAAGATGGATGGAAGGAGGGACACGCACACATTAAAGTCTTTTGGTACCTTTACTGATGACTGGTTGCAGGTACACATGTCCGGAGTGAAGGAAAACACCTTGGGATATAGCGAGTAGGGTTGTAGGCCTCCTATTCTGCTTTCCTGTTCTGAGTCGGGCAGGTATGGAACCTACCCAGACCGTTACTTCTCTCTCCATACACCCATGTTGCTGCACTGAGGGCTCTCTCATGGGCCACCGCCATCTCTCTCCCCACGGTCCCTGGCTCTCAATTGTTGGTGCTGCGGGTGTCCGGGAAGCTAAACCTCCTTAGGTTGCTGATTTCTCTGCTGGGTCTACTTCCTCTGTCCCCTGCAGACTCGGACTCCAGTGACCGGTACTCTGATGGGGTGAGCTGGAATAGCTCCTCTGCCCCTGGTAAAGTGTTTCTCACCTTTGCCTTCGATCCCTACTCTGCGGATCCTCACATTGTCTCTGGTGTGTACTGGTTTGGGCCTAGCACCTCTCCTGTACCAGTTCAGCTCACTAGTCTCTGAGCTTCCTTGCAGCTCTTCTAGCGTCTGCACACACTCTCTCTGACTCCGCCCCCAGGACCTTTATTTATATGGGGGAACTGGCTTAAGGCAACCAGTTGCCCCCCCCCCCCCCCCACAGGCCTGGGGTGGAAAGGTGTTGGGTGAAAGTGGTTACTCGCTGTGGGAAATCCTTCAGTGTCCTAGGGAAGCCTGTGGCCACCTGGAACAGGGTGCCACACAGACATCTTTTCCCAAGTCTTGGAGAAGATAACACGTGTCCTTGGCTCCTTTCTTTTCTACAATCACTCCTCCTAACCAGCGGATTCCAGTGAGGGTAGTATTACAAACAATATACTTGTGTTAGAATGTGTATGCAGGTCGTTATGCAGCCATTTTATAGTTTTACTGTGATTCTCTACCTAAGTTAATGTTCCAGCAATGCATGCAGACAGATTGTGCTTCTGCATAGAAAAGTGCTAGCGGCATGAACTTTGCCCCAGATAGCCATGTTAACTGCATTCTGTTATACTGTTACTGTGCAGTTACTGTAATGTCCCAGTTACTGGTGGTAATTGTATTTCTGCACCATACTGCAGATTCTGTGATAGTCTAGTAGTGATTTAGACTGTTCATTCTTTGTATTATAGTTTTTACAATTATTGTTCACATCTATCAAGTTCAATAAATCATTCAAAAATCATTACCTCAATAAAATAGACTTAAGCACCCATACAGTCAGTTTACTGGGGAAGTGGATGAAGGTTAAGCTGTATGCTGAAATTCACAGCATTAAACGTGGAGGAAGGCACAACAAAGGGCAAGATAGCATTTGAGAAAAACCTGCTTACCATGATTTTTTAATACTTTCTTAGTAACTGGAGCCTCCGGTCTGTCAGCAAATGCATCGCCATGGTTGATGAGTGCCTCCTTGACAGTGTCATAGCCACAGAGCACAACTGTTTTTGTCATGCCAATCTGGACACTGAAAATTGTACCGTAGGTCTTGGAGAGCTGTGAACACAAGATAAGCCATGATTAACTCTGTCCTTCACTCCTGACATGTCCAGAAAAAAAAAAAAAAACCTCTGTCCAACATGCAGTTCCCATTCTGGAGCATCTTATATTAAAATAGGGATTCAAAAACAACTGGTAAAACTCAGTAGGTAATTTATTCATAGATTAAAAATAATAAATAAATACATCAAATTGACATCTTACAAATAAAAGAAAGTCTTAGGCCGGCTTCACACCACATTTCTGTCATGTCAGGTTGTGTCTGGGTGTTTCCCGGACTCCTCGAACACAACCTGACAGGACAGAATGTGAGCAAATATGCTCAGGCATCCGGACCGATGCAGGCTGCAATTTCAGCCCCTTTCCAAAGTGCTGAAATTACAGCCGTCTTCACTTCAGTCGCTCTCCATGGTGCTAAAGCACCAAGGTAAGCTGGCCTCAGCAGAAACACTGCTGCAAAATTGGATCCGGAAACCGGTCTGATTTTTCAGAGTCTGGCGCTCATAGACTCTCATGCTATGTGTGCCAGATCACCCCAGATCCTGGACGATCCGATTTGTCTGATTTTGATTTCTGCACCAGAGGCAAAAAATGCTGCAGGCTCCGATTTTGTGTCCGGTGCAAAACCTGACAAAATCGGATAAGGCACTGGAAACACAAAACCAGGTGGCCAAATAGGGCCAATCTGGCACCATAGAAATACATTGAAGCCAAAATTGGATCCAGTTCAAAACGGACAGACCCGTATCCAAAACACTGTGGTGTAAAGCCGGCCTTAGCAAAAATTCAATGGCTCAATTTTGAGAGACAAAGCTCCAAAGAGCAAATAACAAATATAAATGTGAATTTCTCATTTAAAAAAATAAAAAATGTAGCTATTAACCCCTTCACCAGCCAGCGAATTTCCGTTTTTCATGTTCATTTTTCCTCTCCTTCTTCCAAGAGCAATAACTTTATTTTTATGTCAATAAAGCCATATGAGGGATTTTTCATGTACGAGTTGTACTTTTGAATAGTATCATGCATTTTACTATATACTGTATATTATATATATAAATAAATATATATATAATATTTATATAATCGGGAGTTTGGGATTCGGACACTGTAGCCGAATCCCAAAATCCTTCGCGGCGAGCGATGACGCGATAGCTGCCCACCCGCCGTCTCCGCTGCCCACCCGTCCGCCCCGCATCATCGCGAGCCGCCTCGCGGCCTCCACTGCCCCTCGCTGCTCTATCACCGCTGGGGCCTCGGTGACGCCATGCAGCTGGAGTAGTGGTGTCCATGCGGCGACATGTAATTTCCAAGATGGCATCCAAAATCTTGCGAGATTTCGGCGCCATCTTGGATATTACATGTCGCCGCAGGGACTCCGGTATCCCACCAGCATAGCGCTCCCCCACCGCCAGGGCCGCACCGTCCATTGGACAGTGCGAGCCCTGAGTCCCAAGCGGCTGCAGCCAGGGGGAGCAGCATTACAGAAGGGGGCGGCGCCAGCATCACTGGCCGGCTTCATCAGAGACCCCGCCCACCGCTGTGTCCTCCAGTAGGATGGCGGCGGCGCTCGGACATTGTAGGCTGCAGGGCCGCCGGCCCTGCAGTCTGCTAGCACCCCTTCCCCCGTTCCTCAACTAAGGCTACAGGGGCGGCGGGGCTGAGATCTGCACCCACACTGCTCCTGCTTATCCCCCCAATCACCCACACTGCCCCGCTTACCCCCCACTCACCCACACTGCCCCTGCTCACTCCACTTACGCACCCTATGTCCTCACTCACTCCCCACACTGGCCCTGCTTACCCCCCCCAATCACCCACACTGCCCCTGCTTACCCCCCACTCACCCACACTGCCCCTGCTCACTCTTCTTACCCCCGTATGTCCTCACTCACTCCCAACACTGCCCTGCTTACCCCCAATCACCCACACTGCCCTCACTTACCCACACTGCCCCTGCATACCCCCCCACTCACCCACACTGCCCCTGCTTACCCCCAACTCACCCACACTGCCCCTGCTTACCCCCCTACTCACCCACACTGCCCCCACTCACCCACACTGCCCTTGCATAGCTCACCCAACTCACCCACAATGCCCCTGCTTACCCCCTACTCACCCACACTGCCTCCACTCACCCACACTGCCCCTGCTTACCCCCCACTCACCCACACTGTCCCTGCTCACCCCTCTTACCCCCCACACTGCCCCTGCTCATGCCCCACTCTGTACCTGCTTACCCCTCTCACCTCCCCCACATGCCCCCACTCACCCACACTGCTCCTGCTTACCCCACCACTCACCCACACTGCCCCTGCTTACCCCTCTCACACCCCCAACTGACACCAATCACCCACACTGCCCCTGCTCAACCCCCACACTACCGATGTTTACCCCTTTCACCTCCCCACTCACCCCACACTGCCCCTGCTCACCCCTCTTACCCCCCACATGGCCTCACTCCCCACACTGCCCCTGCTGATGCCCCACAGGGTGAAGTGACAACTGCTGCCCCCAATGCCAAACAGCCCGCCCCCATCTTGATGTCACTCCACCTTTTTACTAGTATATATATATTAGACTGTCAGATTACATGACGCGCAGCATTCTCATTTTTCAGGACCTGGGGCTGTGTGATGGCTTAACTTTTGTGTCTTGAGCTGATGCTTCTTATTATACCATTTTTGAGTAGATGTCATGTTATCATCGCCTATTATAGCATTTTATTGCAATGTTGCAGCAGCCAAACAAAACAATTTCTGCCTTTCGACTTTTCCGTTACAAAATGTATTAGTCAAATTACACGCTGGTGCTCAGCCAGCTTTCACGGGAACTTCATCATGACAGCGGCAGGAGGTCAACATCTGACACCTCACTGTCATGACAACCCATTGGCTGTCCGTGATCACATCACGGGGATGCCTATGGTGATGGGTAATGGTACAATCTCTAATTCACCTGTGTCTGTTAGCTGGATATGTCAGTGTGGTGCCCCTGCGACCGGGCGGCCACAGGGTGACCTGCAGCAGGACAGGTAAGATGGTCATCTCACAACAACAACCACACACATACTCTGAACCTGAGCCCAAGTCACTTCAGGTCAGTTGAGGGATGGCGGGAGTAGCAAAGTGTGGATGGGAAGTGGAGAGAACCCGGACAAAGGGGTGGAGGAACTAGATTCCAAGAGGACCTAGGAAAACTAAGTTGGGTGAGATGACCGATAGCTTTCCAAGGGAGATGATCGAGACCTTCCCATGAGAGAGGAGTAGGCGGAGAGATCTCCTGGAGGGTGGAGGTGAAGGTAAAGCATCCCCAAGCCAAGACACCCTGCAGTTGAGTACTGACTAACAGACACTGAGAACGACGGGGCCCGGCGGCCTGCACCACTAATGGCTGGCCGGGAGCCCAAAAAGCTGAGAAACGTGGATGGTAGAAGGAGCCAGGTGAGCCTGACTAACCCGGGTCACTGGCCAGAGAAACCAGAGAGCCGGCTCTGTAGATGTGGCTGGGAACACTTTATGCCCCTAATCATGAGACACCCGGCGGGGTATGGAAACTCCAATTCCCGAGACCTAACCACCGGTACGGAGTAGGAAAAAGCCATCAGACTAGGGCTAGTGACCCAGAGCGTGGGATGACTCACCGTAGAGCCCATGACATCCAGACCGAACCCGTAGCCATGAGAGCAGAGAGAACAGAAGGGTCCAAAAGGAACATTGAGGGGGGTGACGCACAGGAACCGTCTGTCACGCTTAGGAAGTAAGGGAATCAGGTAACAGGTAGGTGAATTGGGAACAGGGGGTCTGGAGAGCTTAATCTGACCCTGATGCTGGGGTCCCTGGCTCGCCCTGATCTCGGAGGTACATCTCATGGTGAGGAGTTCCAAGCTGCCACCCTATACCCTAAAACTCCTGATTAGCCCTAGGCTGAGGGCCCCTACCTCCACCTATGGGTCAGGAATCACAGCTTCTCCCAAGGAAAGACTTTAGCCCAGCAGCTAAGCATCAGCACAGCACCAAGACCTAGAGCAAATAGCTATCAGCAGTATCTGACAGAGGAGAGGGAAGGCTATTTAAAGCCAGGGGGAGGGGATTCCAGGTGAGTCGCACATTAACCCCTCAACCAGCAATTGAACATAATAGTGACTGCAGTTCTAGAGGACAACACCTGAGGCAAGGACCTTCACAACTATCAATCATGCAGCTCTTAAAGACAAACAACATACACAGCATCCAGCAATGTCAGCGCCATCTAAGCGCGTGACACCGTCCAAGCCGGTGACTGTTGTGTGGACCCGGTCCACAGCTTGTGTGTAAAGAACTGTACTTGTGAACCACTGTGAACTGTTTGTTGAGCCTTGAAGAAAGTTAAAATACCGGACCAACTCAAGTACTGTGTGTGTGATTCATTGAGACAGTAACTCTATTGGCTCACCTGCGGAGCAATACTCTTGCTGCCTGTGTGCACTGGTTGGAGGAGCTGCACGAGGAAGAGAAGTGCAGCATCCTGGGTGTGCAGGACCTCTCCCTTTGCTGGGGGAACCCAGCCCTACCCGTGGAGAGCTTAAAATCCCGGCTGCTGTCTTTACCACTGTCCCCGGCAGACCCCACGGCAGCGGTGGCCACACTGACCATGACCTATGTGTAGCGTCACGAATATCCAAATAAACTTTATTAATTTGCCGCATTTGGGACCACGGAGCTGGGCACCACAGAGACAGTACGGTCCGGCTCTGAGTACCCAGGCCCCTGTGGGTGCGACATCTGCTGATCAGATCAGTCGATGTGTGGGGAATGATTAGAGATCAGCTTGTATTAAAATCAAACACCTGACCTCGATATAGGTACATCCTAAGTTTGTAAGGAGTTAGTCCACCACTGGAATGCTGAATGGTTTATAAATTTCTTACTTGATAGAGGAAGTGGGAGGGAGGTGACCAGCTAATTGCCTTATGTAAATTAACAGACTGGAGACATTTGGCTGGTTAATTAGGAGTTAACTTCTCTCCTGTAATGAAACTACTGCACACTTGGCAAGGGTCTGGGTAGACACTGGTGGCCAAGTTCTATGGAAACCAGCTGTGTACTATGAAAGTTGAAAGCTCTCAAAGCAATAGAATTAAAGCAGATAGATAAAACAAGCACACTTGCTTTTTTTTATACTGTCTGAGTAAATGGAGCAATTTGAGAATACCCCTTTTGAAGATGTGACCATGAGTAAGGTTGTGATCATTACAGGTTTTTTTTCCCAAGCAGCGTTTTTGAGGAGATAGTTACTAGTGTGAAGGAAGTGCTGCTGAGGTGGTTTCCAGCATATGGTTGCATGTACTAGCAAAGTGTTGCTCGCCTATACAAATCACCAACCTCAGTTCACGCCTCCTTCAACTTATAGAAGTCTTTCTATGCATCAAACTTGTTGCCTCCCAGTAGGTAAAATCCACTTTAACTTACATTGCATAGACAGCATGCTGATTGTATTGAGAACTATATATTTTCTCATGTGATGGCGCTTAAGGCTTCAGGGAAACATAATATGGGATATTGATTTATCACACATTTTAATTTGAAAGGATGAAAAACTGCAACCCAACAGCCTTTTATTACAATATGATCATGTCATGTTGTTTTTACATATTGCACAGCATAAATGTTGGAGATGGCAATATTTGTTTAAAGGAGTAGTTAACGGAAATTGTTACTTAGTATGGCCAGACCTACCCTTGACTGGTATTCTATACTCTGAATCCGGAATCACGCTCTACCCAGGTCTTTAACTAGTGAGAACACATTGCATCAGGTTTGTACAATTTGCTAATTTAAAAGGGTATTCCCTTAGAGGGCAATCTGAGGACTTCCATTCTCAAAGCAGATGGGGATAATGCTTCTGGGACTCTCACTATTAAGAAATATATGACATATACTCTCAATATGCCTTGAATGCCTCAGATGATAATACCTCTACGATGAAATGAGGCCATGGGCCAGAAATCATTGTACACACTGGATATATATTACACTATTATTCTTACCTCCATGAAAGTCTTGTAAGGTTTTGACATGTCCACCGTCAGAATATTTCCGATGATCGGTAAAGGTTTTGGTCCAGGTGGGAAATTTTTGTAATTTCCTTGTTTCAAGTTCTTAAATACACCGGCCAAGAAAAAGATGACAACGATGGAGAGAAGAATGGTGACCAGATCCATGATGAATGCGAGTTCTGTCCAATCTAGGAAAGAAAGAAATGACATGGGATATACTCATGTACACATTTAAAGGACTGTTGTCCTGACCTAAAAAAAAATTGCAACAAACTTAGACTTGCTCTTTAATATCAAAATTAAGAAAATTAAATTATGTACAAGTTCAGACCCCCAGCAACAGCGGGGATCCGGACCCGTTTCAATACAGTGGTGCCACTGACAGAAAAGACTAGCTTCCAAACCGGTGGTATATTAATAACGATTTATTATGACAAACTCACCCCTGTTGTTATGGGGAGGAAAAAGTATATTAAACTTCTGAAGTACAACAGTAAATGGACTAAACAGTAAACTTAACCCTAGCAACTGTTATAGAATAAGACCCTACCAAGAGAACACCCACATATCCCTAGTCTCAGTGAGAGGGTGTGTTTCCTTTGACCAATACTTCCATTCCCTTCCCTATGTGTGTCCAGACCTAAACAGGGTTATTCCCTATGGAGAAGGGCTGATATGTGACCTTCCTCCTGGTTCACAATCTTAATACTACCCTAACCAATTAACCCTCTGGTATCCCAGTGTAACCCATCTCAGCTGCACAGCGAGGCCAATTAAAAATCAAGTTCACATACCAACTATTACATTTAAAACAACCGTATTTCATTCTCAATCACAAGAAAAAAGAGAGGAGAAGGGGAGCGCACTAAGGCGGTGAATGAGGGACACCAGCACAATAACTACAGTGGTCCACTCGCCTGATGAGGTTATGATGTGTCACAACCAACGTAAAGTGCCTGGCCGCTGCAGATCTCGTAGAAGAAGAAACAGCATTCAAGGGGGAGAAGATCGGGATTTGTCCGCGCTTGACCACAAGGAGATCCAAGGATAGGAAACACACACTCTATTCACACATGGAAGACACAAATTGCCGACGCGTTTCTATGGACGTAACGAGATTATATTCCAACATCCAGCATGAGATTGGTTTGACATGCTTTGAGATGTTTGTGATGGAAGACACCCGCATACCTAATCTTCAAAAAAGCTTTCTTCTTAAAGGAATGAATTTTATATTGAACAAGCTGGGTCGGGGTATCTGGTTTCCCATATTCCCATCCCCCGGACCGTTATGACCCATCAAGGTCCTGCGCCGGTACTGGGATTACCGAACCCCACAAATTTTCTTTTTCGAGCATGCAGATGGTTCCCCGCTCACTATCGCGCAATTCACATCCAAGCTAAAAGCCTCCCTCGCAGGTTTAGGACTTCAGCCTAAAGAGTATGGCACACACTCTTTTCGCATAGCCGCAGCGACTGAGGCCTCCAGGGCCAGCCTCACAAATCAAGAAATAAAAAGGGTAGGGCGCTGGAGGTCGGACGCCTTTTTCCGTTACATCAGACCAGATTTAATTTAAACGCAACAACACAATCCCCCCCAACCCCCACTGCAACCCCTTCCCCTCTTTTACCCAAGAAAAGAACGCTTCTCCTTACATGGTGGAACCCGGTTCCCAATAAGTTACTACAGGCTTTCAGCCTACCGGACCCCAGCAAGACGTTCTACAATCTGGCCGTAGATTCATATATATATAAAAAAAAAAATAATTATATATATATATATATATATATATATATATATCCAGATATATATAGACAGAGAATAGTTTTTTTTTTTACGTTTGAGGACACCATTTTTCAGAAAATTAAAGGCACGGCTATGGGGTCAAGGGTTGCCCCCACTTATGCCAACCTCTTTATGGTTGCATTTGAAAGTTGGCATGTTTTTAATAATGAATACTTTGGGGATGTTATCCTGTGCAAAAGGTTTATAGACGCCGTAATAATCATTTACGATAACGCAAATAAAACCTTGAAATCATTTTTAGGAGTTATTACTGGTAATAAGTGGGGTGTTGAATTAACCCCAGAAACCGACGCCTTGACAATTAACTTTCTTGATTTAACCATTTGGCGCCATGGGGATAAAATTAATACTAAAACCTATTTCAAGGCAGTGGATGCCAATAGTTATGTACTTTTCAATAGCAATCATTATGTCCATTGGTTAAAGAATATTCCCAGTAACCAATACAAGAGTATTAAGAAAAATTGTACACTGGAGAAGGATTTTAAACAGCAGAGTGATATCCTGCGAGAACGCTTCTTGGAAAAAGAATATCCCAAAAATTCGGTCCTCACCTAAGGCTACAGGGGCGGCGGGGCTGAAGTCTGCTAGCACCCCTTCCCCCCGGTCCTCACCCAAGGCTACAGGGGCGACGAGGCTGAAGTCTGCTAGTACCCCCTCCCTCCTTCCCCCCGCTCCTCTATACGGCTCAGGCGGCAGGAGGGCTTGATGCACCCCTGATCACCACCTTTTCCTCCCAAAACATGAAAATAAAAAATATTATTTATAAACACTGGGGGGTCCTTATGAATGACCCCATCTGTAGAAAATGTTTACCCCCTATTCCGTTGGTCACATATAAGAGGGCACCATCCTTAAAAAGCATATTGGCACCCAGTAGAATAAGGAAACAAACGACTGTAACAACAGGATCTAATATATCATTTAGGACAACTAAAGTGGGTGCTTTTAAATGTAACAAGAAGAATTGTTTATGCTGTTCTTGTATAAATCATAAAACAGTTAACTTTTCTTCCTTTAACGATGAGAGAGCAGTGTACTCAATCATGCACAGGTTGGACTGTCAGTCAAATTTTGTTATTTATCTCGTAGATTGCATCTGTGGAAAGCAATATATAGGGAGGACGACTCAACCACTACATATAAGGCTGATTTAAAGATGAGAAAAAAGGAGGCCCTCACCATTCGATGCTCTGTATACAGAGCATCGAATGGTAAGGGCCTCCTTTTTTCTCATCTTTAAATCAGCATAGTAATAGATTTATGGTCCGTGAGAGAATTTAGAATTCTCCCGGATTGTCCCAGACAGATAGAAACCGGATGGCACAGAGCTGCCATCAGGCTTCTATCCGGCCCCATAGGCTACTATGAGGCCAAAAACCGGTTCGGGGCTGTCCGGTCTACACGGACAGCCTCGGATCGGAACCATCCCGAAATGTGAAACTGGCCTTAACCCTAACTACTTCCAGATTTAATAAAATGCACCCAACATTTTGATCAATTTAACCCAAAGTTAACAATTAAATAAATTAGAATTGAGTGTAAATGCTTCATTATTGATAAACAATCCCTTTGCGTCTTACTATGTGTAGAGTAGAGAGTCCGGTAGATCTGATCCTCCGCTGCAGTTTACGGTCTTCTTTCCTCACTTGGAGAATCTGCTGCTTTTAAACTCTTCGAGAATAATTAATCCACACGATTACAACACAAACAGGTAGTAAAAACCTGGAAAAACCTTCTTCACCCCACAACATTAAATGCCAGTGAACTCGATAGGCATCGTGCCAGTGATTACAGAAGCATCTCACTGATTTGATGTGCTTTAACTCTTTATATGTTCAGCAAAGTTCTTTGGTTTTGCTACAATCAGGGGCAGATAAAGCTACATTCAGACTGTGTGTCTTCTGATCCTCTAATAGATCCATTTCTTGCAGTGCACTGCAAATTAACGGATCAGTCAAATTACATCCCAGCAAAGTCTATGGGTTTTCATTTTTGCAGATCTGTAATTCCACTGAAATGCAGTGACATTTTAGTTTCCCAGCCAAGTCGATGCATTTCCAAACTTAGCATTCAGACGCTCCGGTTTTTTGAGGATCCGTTTTCACTGGAAAGCAGATCCTCAAAAAGAATGAACATGTCAATTTCGTGGCGTTTTTCCTGATCTACTTTTCCATTGCCCCATTGTGGATTGGGCTCAAAAATAGTGGATCTGGAAAAACGCACTGTGTGAATGGTGACGTGTTTTTTTGAAAAAGCGGATCCGTTTTGCGGATCCTCAAAACATAGCCTGTATTGCACATTACTTTTACTATTTTGCATGGTTGTGATTGCGTTGTGAAATTTAAGCTCCATTTACACTGTGCGTTTTTGACCTGTTTTTGCTCGTCAGTTTTTATAGCCAAAACGAGGAGAGGAAGGCCTAGTTCACATCTATGCACCCCTGCGTTTGCCTGCACTGCGCTAGCACAAGTGCTATCACAGGCCAGCGCAGGCAAGCTGAGCGCAGGAGCCGACATCCCCGAAGCACGAGTGTGACTGTGCTGAGCTTAGTCAGACGCACCCGGAAGCGTGAAAAGCGACGCATACGCGGTGATTTCAGCATAGTCACACTCGTGCTTCGGGGATGTCGGCTCCTGCGCTCAGCTGTGCTTGGCCATGGAAGGTAACGGGGGCACCGAGTGTAGACGAGTGCAGGAGAAGTGCAGCTATGCATTTGTGTGCTTGACTGCATTTGCCTGAAAATGCACCTGTGCTTGCGTTTGCGCTAGCGCAGGCCAGGCAAATACAGGAAAATGCAGAAACGCATAGATGTGAACTAGGCCTAATAAAAACATGTCACCACTTCTGGATTTATCACCCACTCCTGGTTTTAGCTGCAAAAACAGAGCAAAAACAGACCAAAAACGCACAGTGTGAATAGGTCCCAGGTGTACTGTCAGGACCTTGCAAAATGGCCAACCAGTTGGCCACTAGCGATCACGTGGTTGTGACGTGGTGCCATCTGATTGGCCAAATTGCTTCCGGCTATCTGATTGGCTGGTAGTCACAGGTCCTTGTCCGGTGATCAGATGTCTTCTGGGACGGTCCCGGTTTAGCCGTCGGACAGGTGAGTATGTAATTTTATTCTTTTTAACAACTTTTAATCACTTTTAGGCTACTTTCGCAGTGTATCTATAGATACATGGCGAACGTATTAGGACTACTATTCGCGTATACCGAATAGTAGTGAGTATACTCGCTCATCCCTAAAAAATATGCATCAGATCATCCATTTTTGATCAGTTTTTGCTACGCTTTTTCTGGTGCAGTTTTTTGGCCCATAAACAATGGTTTCAATGAGAAAAGCAGAGAAAGTGCACCTATAACAGACATGCTTCTTATTTTTATGGGTCACTTTTCCAGGGAAAAAATGCACCAGGTCATGAAAGCCAGATTGAACAGTAAAGGTGGAAACCCCATCGACTTTGCTGGGATTTCATTTAACCCCTTTTCACATTTGCGTTAGCAATCCGTTTGGAAGGCATGCATTTTCTCCCAAAAATGCATATAAATGCACTGTGTTAATGCACCCATAGACTCCCTTTATAAAAACGCAAGTCATTTTTGCACAAAAAATGACTTGTGTTTTTCATACGCAGCATGTAACGTTTTTGGGTAAATGGATTGCACACGCATTGTGTTTTTCAACATTGAAGTCTATGAGAAACACAATGCCAAAAAATGTTGCTTTTTTTGGTTGTTTTTGGCTTGTGCTTGGGTGTTGCGTTGTTCAATGAGCAATGAAGTGGAGTAGACCCTATAAAAATGTGGGGGTCTTATTTGACCCCTAACACTAACCTAACCCTAACCCAATTGGGGTCTTGTTTGATGTTGACAATTGGTGCCTGCCATCAAAGCCACCCAATTGACAATATCAAACAAGACACCAATTAGGTTAGGGTTAGGTGTAGGGTTAAGGTTAGGGTTTGGGGTAACATGAGACCCCTATTATCATTGTTATAGAGGTCCTCCCCACTTAATTGCCTATTGAAAAACGTATTCAAACGCATGCCTAAAAGGATGTGATTTTTGTAAAACGCAGCCTATAGCATTAACACTGCGTTCACACCGGAGAGCACAAAAGCGAGGTGTGAAGCCGGCCTTAAGGGGGTGTCACACGCGTCAATGTCGTCAGCGAGATGATCGCTGACGACATTGACGGCTGATTGCTGGTGAGCTGTCACACAGACAGACTCACCAGCGATCAATTGACCAGTGACATCATGGAAACGATTTAAATATCGTTTCCACGATGTCCTGCTCCCGCTGCCAGGCTGCTGGAAGCGGGAGCAGCCTGGTCTCCAAGGTACACTGCGGGTAACTAGGCAGCGCGCGCTGCCTAGATACCCGACGTGTACCTTAGTTACCAGCCTCCTCCGCTCACCCGGTGAGCGGAGGAGGCTGGTAACTAAGGTACACAGTCGGGTATCTAGGCAGCACGCGCTGCCTAGTTACCCGCAGTGTACCTTGGAGACCAGCTCCCAGCGCTTGTGACAGGCGCTGGGAGCTGGAATATCGCTAGTCCCGGTGTCACACGCAGCGATGCTGCGTGTCCACCGGGCGACAATCGCCAGGTTTCAGAGCTGGTTCTGAAACCTGGCGATCATCAACCAGCGATTTATCGCTGGTTGATGCAGTATGTCACACGCGTCAATATCGCTGCAACGTCACGTGCAGCCGATATCGTGCAGGCGATATTGACGCGTGTGACACCCCCTTTAGTCATGCTTCACCTCTCAGTCCTTGTGCTGAATACAATTCCATCATTGGAATGTTCCTTTAAGCAGAAGACCATTTTGCTTTGCAGACATTACTATGACCTGTAATTACTTGCTGTAAACATTATGATTGCTTCACCTTTCCTCTACCCAAAGCTGTTAATAATTAATGTCTTATCATGTCAACTTTCATCTAGAAGATAATTCTGGCTCACCTTTCACCTGTCTATATTGGCATAGATTTTACCGTATCTGTTCTTACTTTGCTAAAACAAAATCTTACATGTGCAATTCTTAGAACGTTTTCATTAACATCCAGAAAAGAAATCCCATATTGCCTGAATTAAAATCTACATATGAATACAAATGAATTGAACTGGTGTGACACAATTACGCAGCTAGTCATTAAGGGGATATACAGTTGTGGCCAAAAGTATTGACACCCCTGCAATTCTGTCAGATAATACTCAGTTTCTTCCTGAAAATGATTGCAATCACAAATTCTTTGGTATTATTATCTTCATTTAATTTGTCTTCAATGAAAAAACACAAAAGAGAATGAGGCAAAAAGCAAAACATTGATCATTTCACACAAAACTCCAAAAATGGGTCGGACAAAAGTATTGGCACCCTCAGTCTAATACTTGGCTGCACAACCTTTAGCCAAAATAACTGCGATCAACCACTTCCGGTATCCATCAATGAGTTTCTTACAATGCTGTGCTGGAATTTTAGACCATTCTTCTTTGGCAAACTGCTCCAGGTCCCTGATATTTGAAGGGTGCCTTCTCCAAACCGCCATTTTTAGATCTCTCCACAGGTGTTCTATGGGATTCAGGTCTGGACTCATTGCTGGCCACCTTAGAAGTCTCCAGTGCTTTCTCTCAAACCATTTTCTAGTGCTTTTTGAAGTGTGTTTTGGGTCATTGTCCTGCTGGAAGACCCATGACCTCTGAAGGACACCCAGCTTTCTCACACTGGGCCCTACATTATGCTGCAAAATTTGTTGGTAGTCTTCAGACTTCATAATGCCATGCACACGGTCAAGCAGTCCAGTGCCAGAGGCAGCAAAGCAACCCCAAAACATCAGGGAACCTCCGCCATGTTTGACTGTAGGGACCGTGTTCTTTTCTTTGAATGCCTGTTTTTTTCTCCTGTAAACTCTATGTTGATGCCTTTGCCCAAAAAGAGAGAACATTCTTCCAAAACGTTTTAGGCTTTCTCAGGTAAGTTTTGGCAAACTCCAGCCTGGCTTTTTTATGTCTCGGGGTAAGAAGTGGGGTCTTCCTGGGTCTCCTACCATACAGTCCCTTTTCATTCAGGCGCCGACGGATAGTACGGGTTGACACTGTAGTACCATCGGACTGCAGGGCAGCTTGAACTTGTTTGGATGTTAGTCGAGGTTCTTTATCCACCATCCGCACAATCTTGCGTTGAAATCTCTTGTCAATTTTTCTTTTCCGTCCACATCTAGGGAGGTTAGCCACAGTGCCATGGGCGTTACACTTCTTGATGACACTGCGCACGGTAGACACAGGAACATTCAGGTCTTTGGAGATGGACTTGTAGCCTTGAGATTGCTCATGCTTCCTCACAATTTGGTTTCTCAAGTCCTCAGACAGTTCTTTGGTCTGACACAGGACAGAGGTTGAGTCAACTTTAATCCATGTCAACTGGCTGCAAGTGTGATTTAGTTATTGCCAACACCTGTTAGGTGCCACAGGTAAGTTACAGGTGCTGTTAATTACACAAATTAGGGAAGCATCACATGATTTTACTAAGGGTGCCAATACTTTTGTCCACCCCCTTTTTTATGTTTGGTGTGGAATTAGATCCAATTTCGCTTTAGGACAATTCTTTTTGTGTTTTTTTCATTGAAGACAAATTAAATGAAGATAATAATACCAAAGAATTTGTGATTGCAATCATTTTCAGGAAGAAACTGAGTATTATCTGACAGAATGGCAGGGGTGTCAATACTTTTGGCCAACACTGTAGATTATATAATTTATTGACATATTCTCTTTAGGGTCCATTTACATTGCAAGTGTTCCTTTTGTCTCCTGTGACTTGAAGACTTGTGACAAGTTTGGGCAGAGTCTCTTTAGCTTGAGAGACTCTGGATTAATCATTGTTAATTTCTTTTGGCACACTATTGGTTAATGTCAGCTATGAAAGCAAGCCCTGTGATATGTTCAAGGGTGACCACTGATCTCCTTTACATACTCACATGAATCATGACCTAGTGCTGGTTCCATTCAGTGCAAGCCACCCTGGTGGAAGGAGCTGTCATTGAACTGACTGTTGCTAAGCCATCTGCTAGCTAGGAGTTTGGCTGCAGCCGTGAAGTGGCTTTATGCTTTGGTGTTTTCCCCTGTCTTTTTGATTCCCTTTTTTATGTGTTAGTGTAGTGGTGAGAGTAGCACTCTTGCTGGCCAGCTCCCCAGTGAGGGACAAGAGCAGGACAAGCAAGTATCTAGGTATCCTATGATGGGGTGAAAGAACCCATTTGGAAATAGGACCTGCCATTGTTATTGTGGAGCCCACTGGGACGGGGTACTCAGTGCCGGACCGGGGTACTGCTTGGGGATGTCACGGCGGTCCTGGTCCAGACCGTGTCCCGGACTCGCACAATAAAATGGGGGGTTATTTACAGGGGATTTGTCACTCGTGACGCCACCCACTATATGCGGCCAGTAATGGGGCCGCCGCTGCTGCAGAACCTTCGGGGATGATGGGATAGCAGCTTGGATAGAATAGTTCCTGTGGGCAGAACTGGGTTCCCCGGGGCAGTGGTAGTAGTAGTTAAAGTCTGTGAGGATAGTTATTGATGCTGCAGGAGAGTAGGGGTAGCAGTAGAGATGATGAGAGTAGAGGTAATCGCAGTATATGAGGGCAAGTGGGGCTTCAGTATAAGGATCACACACACTCACGGTTTCTGTTGTTTTCCAAGTCTTTACTTGCAGATGGTATAACACAGAATTGTCCACGGAGTCTGTACCAGGTTGCTCCCACCCTGACCGGGTCCTTGGCTTCCTACTTATGCGCTGTGTGTGGCCCTGCTGCTGCTTGTAGCTATCCTGCTGGCCCTGTCTCTGCTCACGGGTACCAATCTGCTGGGCAACTTGAGTCCTCTGTGTCACTGACCCCTCCGTGTTGCTTTGCTATGGTGCTGTGAAGATGGTGGACCTTCACTATGCCGTTGTTTACTGTCCTGTCTGTCTCAGGCACAGCCTCGGATCCGGTATCCGTCTTAAGCGCCTCTCCGGGGTTAAGTTTGGGGTAACTCTTTATCCCGGGTATGTTCCTCTGTTCCTCTGTCTCCTCTCCTCAGACCTCTCAGGACCTCCACTTCTACTTGACTCTGCTCCTGCTCCAGACTCAACTGAACTAACTGTCACTCCTGCTCTGTGGTAAACAACTTAGCTCCTCCCACTAGTGCAGGTGCCACCTAAACTCCTCCCACTTTCTAGTGTAGTGTTGTGTGGGGAATAAACCTTTGTTGATGTTTCTGTGGCACTTTAACCCTTGGGGTGCCACATTATTGTGTCCCTGATGTTCCCTTGTGTATTGTGTTGTGCGTCGAACAACTATTGGTCTGTGCCCCAGTATCACATGGTATTTTCGAACACATGCAGGTCCATGCATGACAGCAAGTTTAATGTGAAGGAGTATTCCTATGCAAGTTATCACTTGCAAGTAAGGCCAAATAAAATGAAGTATTCATTCTTAAAATATATGCCCTTTAGCATTATACACATAATATACCCCTTATGTGGTTTATCATAGACTCCATGACATTATGGTCGCTGTGAAGTTGAGTGTCCGGAAAATACATAAAGGGACTGGATGTTAACCATTGCGTATACCCTGCCTCCTGGGGCTTTGGTAAGAGAGAGAGAGGTTTTGCCTTGTGTGATATATATCAGTATAGCCCATATGATTATACAGTAGGTGTATTTCCTTTCACAGTGAATACACCCTAGTGATCTTTATTGTGGAACTTTTTCTGAATGAGGGACTACCATTCTGGTCTCATTGTGTCTCCCGTAAAAAAGTGACAGGCATAAAACCAGGAAGCATATATGTGTGTATATATATTTATCATTATTATTATTTACTTATATAGCGTCATTAGGTTCCATGGTGCTTTACATGAGGATAGGGGAGGCAAGAACAAGTACACTAAATCTAGGAGATCAGGACATACAGGTACAGGAGGGGCAGGGACCCTGTCCACGAGGGCTCACAGTCTATTAATCTCCCCCCCCTCTTTTCCGCTCCCTTTTTTTTTTTTTCTCTTCTTTTTTCTTTTCTCTTTTTCTCTTCTTTTCTGTTTCCCAGAGAGGATTTAGTCATCTCTCCTTTATTTAGAGATATTAATGCCATAAGATATATTTTAAAGTTCTAAATTGATTATATCTACATTTGTTTGGGTGTTTTTTTCCACTAATGGTTGTTTGGCAATTGTGTGAATACTCCTATAAGGTCTCTGATGAGCCTTACGGTACCCGTTAAGGCGAAACGCGTAAGACGAAAATTGATGGAGATTTCCCATTGTTTTCAATGTCACAACTGGAGGAAGAAAATAACTGCACATTGGACTTCTGTTGAATCAGAGGACTCTGATACTCTATACGAGTTAAGTTAATCCTGATCCAGGTTTTGTCCTGTCGTTATCCTCATACATTATGACATCCCCTTGTATAAACTATATTGCTATCATATTGATAACCTTTATATAGGGCTATCATAGGGCAAGCCGTCGTGGAGTGGGGGCACCCGGAACATTAAGGTGGTATTACCTCCACTGTTAGGCAGCTCTACAGATATAGGGCCAGAAAAGGGATCCTCATATTGAGATGCGCCCTTCTCCTCCAGTGAACTTGTAAATATACACTTTTTTCACTTTTGTATACTTTGTTGACTAGACCAGTCATTTTTAAAGATAATTAATAAAATAATTCTTTTTATACTAATCCTGAAGTGGTAGTCCTCACGTCTTTAGCAATTTGAAGAGATAAAAACTACCCCACTCATTAGATACCTCTGTTTAAGTAACCCTGAGGGTCCAAGCAATTTAGAATGGACTTTGGTTCCCGATACAATCTCATAGATAGGGACTCTCCTCCCATCTTTCCTGCTACAATCCCTTTTATTTACTATGATCTGCCCACAAGAAACACTCACAAACAATAACCTTGTTTGGTCAATGGGGATGAAGAAACAGCCTTCACCTTTAACCAGTAGAAGTCCGCATACACATTATGGAACCTAAAGGTCACCATTAACCAGTAGAAGTCCGCATACACATTATGGAACCTAAAGGTCACCATTATCCAGTAGAAGTCCGCATACACATTATGAAACCTAAAGGTCACCATTAACCAGTAGAAGTCCGCATACACATTATGGAACCTAAAGGTCACCATTAACCAGTAGAAGTCCGCATACACATTATGGAACCTAAAGGTCACCATTAACCAGTAGAAGTCCGCATACACATTATGGAACATAAAGTTTCTCAATACAGATGCAAGACGTAAAGGCTTCCCTTGGATGAAAAGGTGACAACACCTCTGACCTTTCTACAAGTGGACTAATAGTGATGTGACTTACATTAAAATTACTCTGCAGCCAATCACTGGCTTTATGTGATGCCTGTGTTTATGGTTGGAGGTCCTACCGTAGCTACAGTATTTGACTGCAGAGTTTAATTTGATACATGTGATGTTTCTACTAGGAAGTACAAAAGGAACAGAAGTGAGATTGAACAGGGGAATGATGGTTCTTTATCAAACTTCCTATTATAAATTAATTTTAAAAAATCCCTTCAAAGAAAACACTTTAAGATCTAAATGATTTGTCTATGAGAGTCATGGATTTTAGGGGTTCCAATGGGGTGAAAAATAGTAGCCAAGCCCTCCCCCTTTGACCTGCACTAAACATAATCATCTATCGGTGTTCCTTTAACTGTACTAATAGTACTAGTAGGATTACTGGTCAGTATAATGACAAGGGAAACAGCTATCTGGTTTCCAAGTAAACATAAAATGAATTCTTCACCTTTCCTCTATGCAAAGTTATCATAGAAGTCTAAAGTCGCCCTTTTATCTAGAACAAAATATTGTCTCAACTTTTACCTGTTAAGGCCCAGTTACACAGTACGAGATCATGAACGATATCGCTCAAACGTCACGGGTTTGGAGTCATTGAAACGACATTGTTAGGACGCCGTTGCATGTGACACCGAGATACGACTACGATAAATCGTTGGATCATTAATAGCAGATTTGAGAACATGTTCTCAAATCAGACGAT
Organism: Allobates femoralis; assembly: GCA_033576535.1. NCBI lineage: Eukaryota > Metazoa > Chordata > Amphibia > Anura > Aromobatidae > Allobates > Allobates femoralis. The sequence continues at coordinate 14,788,750 of JARQOC010000001.1, forward strand.
CCACATCAGCCAACCTGCTGCATCGTTGTGTGTGACACTGTGATAAAGATGTCGACAACGACTTTGCCTATTCACAGCAGTGAAGAAGTATCGGTCGCTGGGTTGTGCGAGCGATTTCTGTTCGCCACATCGTTGGTGCGTCGTTCACGATATCTAGGAATTTCAGGAAAGAAAGGTATGTTGCGGTCCGCGCTGCCAGAAGCATCAAGGAAGACCCAAGACGAAGTTTTGATCCAAGCCTTCTTTATTCACCTCCTCCCTGATGAAGGTGCCAGGTGGGCACTGAAACGCGTAGGAGGTGAATAAAGAAGGCTTGGATCAAAACTTCGTCTTGGGTCTTCCTTGATGCTTCTGGCAGCGCGGACCGCAACACACCTTTCTTTCCTGAAATTCCTGGTTTAACCCCACGTGCGTGGAGTCGGTGGAGGTCCAGCGGCAGCCATCAGGACACTATACTACATGCGCACAAGCCAGTTGTGGGTCACACAACTGGAGCAGGTGAGCGGATTAAGTTTTTCACCGCAGAAATTTAGTGTCTAGAGATAAGGGCACTATTGCGCCTCTTGTCCCCCTCCCCTCTCTCTCTCAGTTCACGATATCTAGATGTGTGACATCTCACCAACGATGTCAAAAAGATGTCCTAGCGACCGAGATCATTAACGACATTGCAGCGTGTAACGGTACCTTTCATTTGTGTTACACAATTTGCCTTGCACCTAACATTACGCAGATCTACACCCCTTAATCCTCCTTTGTCCTGTGAACTCTACCAGATTCTACTGAGCTGTCACTTTCTACACCAGGAATAATAAAGAAATGCAAGGCTCTGATAAATAGGTTAGAGAGGTTTTCCTTTCTTGTACATTGAATCACAACGATTTGACATAATCTACAGTGTCTTGAAAAAAGTATTCACACCCCATGACCCTTTCCACATTTTTTCACATTCTACCCACAAAATTAAATGTTTTTTATTGGGGTTTTTTGTGATATACCAACACAAAGTATCAAGTACTTGTGAAGTGAAAAAGGAAATAATGATTATAACGGACAACACAGGAATCTGTTTTGCGTGGAGCAAAGACACAATGTAACACAGTTTATAGGTGAAAAAGTCTGTATTATAACACACAGTGATTCACAACAAGTGCAGAGGAAAACTCAAAGTCATTAAACACACAGTGTAGATATTGAATAAAGCCTTAACAGAAAATGTGTTGAAAACCCTCAGAGGAAAATGCAATCAGCAGATCAGTCTTTAATGTGCAGTTTACACTAGGAGGTGCTGTAATAGGAAAGTCTATGGCAAGTCCAAACAAAGATGTTTAAGTATGCCTATGTGACGACCGTCCGATGTAAAGGCTGAGCTGCTGGTAAAGCAGCACCCAGAGAAACTTCGAGACCCTTAACCCCTATACAGAGATTTGGAATTACAGCGGAGCCCACGAGGTAGCTGTCTATAGGCGAGTAGCAAATAGTAAGTGGGGCACCTTAGTGGCTTATCCATTACTTTTACTAAATGGCACCTTATCTCACTTGATTACAGACTGGCATATCCCATAGAGCTTAGGCTGGCTTCAGACTGCGTTTTAGATCCGATCCATAGCTGTCCACTTGAAGCAGACAGCCGCGGACCGGATCAGCACACAGGACCGGGGGGCTATTATGCCCTCCGATCCTGTGTGCAGCCGCACGCAGTTCCTGCTGCTGATAGGTGAGGACTGCGGGCGCAGCGGGCCTGACATGTCAACGGCTGCGGGCGGCTGCACACAGGATCGGAGGGCATAATAGCCCCCCGGTCCTGTGTGCTGATCCGGTCCGCGGCTGTCTGCTTCAAGCGGACAGCTATGGATCGGATCTAAAACGCAGTCTGAAGCCAACCTTAGCAACAGGTATGCAACATAGCAATTAGTTCCTAAATTACTTCATGCTAATTCTATTACTCACGGATAGGATTGTGATTTCCTTTTAGCCACTTGCGTATTTTACAAGTGCACATCTATTAAGGGCGGCTTCACACTGCGGTCAGGTCCGGTCTGGGGCTGCCAGGGATGAACCTGACAGCCCCGGACTGGATCAACACACAGAACTGAAGAGGCTAATTTGCTTTCCGATCCGGTGTGCGGCCACACGCAGCTGCCGCCACTGATAGGTCAGAACCGCAGCTAGCTCATGAGCCGCGGACCTGACCTATCATCGGCGGCAGCTACGTGCAGCTGCACACCGGACCGGAGAGCAAATTAGCCTCTTCAGTTCTGTGTGTTGATCCAGTCCGGGCTGTCAGGTTCATCCCTGACAGCCCCGGACTGGACCTGACCGCAGTGTGAAGCCGCCCTTAGGTATTTACTATTACAATCTAATGCATTCTCATCAAAGGGGTAGTATGATTGTATCGCCGTCAGGGCTATGCGTTACTCAGGACCGGTCCTTATTCTCTGCTTACAGGGGGATGTCACGGTGGTGGCTGTGGACAGGTTCCGTGGCCCTTCAGGGACTGCAAATAAAAAGGGGTGAATGTAAATAGGGAAAAATAAAAATAAAGTTTGTCAGTGATGCCATCTGTGGGATGCGGCGAGATATGACCTACTCTGCTTGTCACAGCTCCAGGGGATGAGGATGCAGCAAGGTGATAAGCCCTCCACAGGTAGGGCTAGGATTATCCCTGGGCCGGTAATATTAGATTGGTGTAGTTGTTATGAGGTGATGATGAGGAGTGCACTTAATACTGAACGGTGTCTTTCTGATCTCCAGGCTTGCCCTTTCATCAGATGCTGGTCTGGTCAGCCTTAAACCTTTAATAAAGACTCTCACACTTGTTTCAGGTTTTACCGGGTACTTTACTCACTGCAATCTGTAGACAGTCACGGTTTCTGTACCGTTAGCCGGTCAGCAGCTGGAATAATTCACCAAGCACCCCCTTTCTTAGGCTTTTCCGGGTCTCTCCCTCTCTTGACCTCTCCCTCAGGGCCAGCAGTTGCGGACTTTGTCAAGGGGTTCTCTCTCTCTTTCTCCTCCAAGTCCTATATGAGGTCTATCCTGGGTTCCTTTTGGTCTGTTAGGATCCGGGCATAGAGACCCTTCACCTCACCGGTTCATCTATGGTCAGGGCTGTAGTCTTCAACAACTTTACAGGGCCGGTACCCTGTCCGTCAACCCAGTCCCTTAATGATTCCATAAGCCGGTCTTTTATCGTGGACTCCTTACACCTGATTGGTCTCTCAGGTAGGTCAGTAGTCTCGGACCCGGTCAGCCTCTGTTGTCACTGGCCAGTGGGTCCCGGTGTTATTTCTCAGTTGCCTCCAGTCTCCTACAGCTCAGTTCTGAGCCCTCCTTCAGGCCCAACTCCGTTCTGACTGTCACTGTCTTTCTGAGGTAAACAACTGAAGCTCCTCCCCCTCTTGCAGGTGCCACTTAAGCTCCACCCACCACTCTGCTCTTCCCCACTTCTCCCTTGCCTGGCACAAAGTCCTAGGTATAGGAATTCGGGGATGTGTTGGGTGCTTATGGGTTGGGGTGATAGGCTTACCATTCCAGCTGCTGCACTTCTCTGTGGCTACCAGTCCGCAGGGGTGCCACATAATCACATCATTATATTAGAACTAGCTGTGAGCCCGATTCTAAAGAATCGGGTAGTCTAGAATGCATATATAGTTTATTTACTAATATTTAGGGGAGTGCGGTGAAATTAATTGTGTGTATACAGGTGGCTCAGTGGTTAGCACTGTATATGGTGGCTCAGTGGTTAGCACTGTATATGGCGGCTCAGTGGGTAGCAGAGTATACGGTGGCTGAGTGGTTAGCACTGTATACAGTGGCTCAGTGGTTAGCACTGTATATGGTGGCTCAGTGGTTAGTACTGTATACGGTGGCTCAGTGGTTAGCACTGTATACGGTGGCTCAGTGGTTAGCATTGTATATGGTGGCTCAGTGGTTAGCACTGTATATGGTGGCTCAGTGGTTAGCACTGTATACGGTGGCTCAGTGGTTAGCACTGTATATGGTGGCTCAGTGGTTAGTACTGTATGGTGGCTCAGTGGTTAGCACTGTATGGTGGCTCAGTGGTTAGCACTGTATATGGTGGCTCAGTGGTTAGCACTGTATACGGTGGCTCAGTGGTTAGCACTGCGCGGTGGCTCAGTGGTTATCACTGCGCGGTGGCTCAGTGGTTAGCACTGCGCGGTGGCTCAGTGGTTAGCACTGCGCGGTGGCTCAGTGGTTAGCACTGCGCGGTGGCTCAGTGGTTAGCACTGCGCGGTGGCTCAGTGGTTAGCACTGCGCGGTGGCTCAGTGGTTAGCACTGCGCGGTGGCTCAGTGGTTAGCACTGCGCGGTGGCTCAATGGTTAGCACTGCGCGGTGGCTCAGTGGTTAGCACTGCGCGGTGGCTCAGTGGTTAGCACTGCGCGGTGGCTCAGTGGTTAGCACTGCGCGGTGGCTCAGTGGTTAGCACTGGGCGGTGGCTCAGTGGTTAGCACTGGGAGGGGACTCAGTGGTTAGCACTGCTCGGTGGCTCAGTGGTTAGCACTTTAGCACTGCGCGGTGGCTCAGTGGTTAGTAGTGCGCGGTGGCACAGTGGTTAGCAGGAGTATGGTGGCTCAGTGGTTAGCAGTGAGTGGGGCGGGCAGAGTGGTCAGCGCAGTTCGGCGGGCAGAGTGGTCAGCGCAGTGCGGCGGGCAGAGTGGTCAGCAGAGGACAGAGGCACTTTGCCTGTCATACTTACCAGCGGGTCATTGTCTTCCCCGCCACGGCATTTTCATTCCGCCGTCGCCAGCATGTTGGCTCCACTCATGCAGAGCATTGCTCCTGTGCAGGCTCCTCTCTGCTGAGTATTGCTCCTGTGCAGCCTCCTCCTCTCTGCAGAGCATTGCTCCTGTGCAGCCTCCCCTCATGCAGAGCAATGCTCCTGTGCAGCCTCCTCTGTACAGAGCATTGCTCCTGTGCAGCCTCCTCTCTGCAAAGCATTGCTCCTGTGCAGCCTCCTTACTGTAGAGCATTGCTCCTGTGCAGCCTCCTCTCTGCAGAGTATTGCAGAGGCACTCTGACTGTCATACTTACCAGCGGGTCATCGTGTTCCCCGCCACGGCATTTTCACTCCGCCGTCGCCAGCATGTTGGCTCCACTCATGCAGAGCATTGCTCTTGTGCAGGCTCCTCTCTGCTGAGTATTGCTCCTGTGCAGCCTCGTCTCTGCAGAGCATTGCTCCTGTGCAGCCTCCTCCTCTCTGCAGAGCATTGCTCCTGTGCAGCCTCCTCTGTGCAGAGCATTGCTCCTGTGCAGCCTCCTCTCTGCAGAGCATTGCTCCTGTACAGCCTCCTCTCTGCAGAGCATTGCTCCTGTGCAGCCTCCTCTCTGCAGAGCAATGCTCCTGTGCAGCCTCCTCTCTGCAGAGCAATGCTCCTGTGCAGCCTCCTCTCTGCAGAGCATTGCTCCTGTGCAGCCTCCTCTCTGCATAACATTGCTCCTGTGCAGCCTCCTCTCTGCATAACATTGCTCCTGTGCAGCCTCCTTTCTGCAGAGCAATGCTCCTCTGCAGCCTCCTCCCTGCAGAGCATCGCTCCTGTGCAGCCTCCTCCCTGCAGAGCATCGCTCCTGTGCAGCCTCCTCTCTGCAGAGCATTGCTCCTGTGCAGCCTCCTCACTGCAGAGCATTGCTCCTGTGTAGCCTCCTCTCTGCAGAGCAATGATCATGTGCAGCCTCCTCTCTGCAGAGCATTGCTCCTGTGCAGCCTCCTCTCTGCAGAACATTGCTCCTGTGCAGCCTCCTCTCTGCAGAGCATTGCTCCTGTGTAGCCTCCTCTCTGCAGAGCAATGCTCCTGTGCAGCCTCCTCTCTGCAGAACATTGCTCCTGTGCAGCCTCCTCTCTGCAGAGCATTGCTCCTGTGCAGCCTCCTCTCTGCATAACATTGCTCCTGTGTAGCCTCCTCTCTGCAGAGCAATGCTCCTGTGCAGCCTGCTCTCTGCAGAGCATTACTCCTGTGCAGCCTCCTCTCTGCATAACATTGCTCCTGTGCTGCCTCCTCTCTGCATAACATTGCTCCTGTGCTGCCTCCTCTCTGCATAACATTGCTCCTGTGTAGCCTCCTCTCTGCAGAGCAATGCTCCTGTGCAGCCTCCTCTCTGCAGAGCAATGCTCCTGTGCAGCCTCCTCTCTGCAGAGCAATGCTCCTGTGCAGCCTCCTCTCTGCAGAGCAATGCTCCTGTGCAGCCTCCACTCTGCAGAACATTGCTCCTGTGCAGCCTCCTCTCTGCATAACATTGCTCCTGTGTAGCCTCCTCTCTGCAGAGCATTGCTCCTGTGCAGCCTCCTCTCTGCAGAGCAATGCTCCTGTGCAGCCTCCTCTGTGCAGAGCATTGCTCCTGTGCAGCCTCCTCTCTGCAGAACATTGCTCCTGTGCAGCCTCCTCTCTGCAGAACATTGCTCCTGAGCAGCCTCATCTCTGCAGAGCATTGCTCCTGTGCAGCCTCCCCTCTGCAGAGCAATGCTCCTGTGCAGCCTGCTCTCTGCAGAGCGTTGCAGAGGCACTCTGACTGTCATACTTACCAGCGGGTCATCGTGTTCCCCGCCACGGCATTTTCACTCCGCCGTCGCCAGCATGTTGGCTCCACTCATGCAGAGCATTGCTCTTGTGCAGGCTCCTCTTTGCTGAGTATTGCTCCTGTGCAGCCTCGTCTCTGCAGAGCATTGCTCCTGTGCAGCCTCCTCCTCTCTGCAGAGCATTGCTCCTGTGCAGCCTCCTCTGTGCAGAGCATTGCTCCTGTGCAGCCTCCTCTCTGCAGAGCATTGCTCCTGTACAGCCTCCTCTCTGCAGAGCATTGCTCCTGTGCAGCCTCCTCTCTGCAGAGCAATGCTCCTGTGCAGCCTCCTCTCTGCAGAGCAATGCTCCTGTGCAGCCTCCTCTCTGCAGAGCATTGCTCCTGTGCAGCCTCCTCTCTGCATAACATTGCTCCTGTGCAGCCTCCTCTCTGCATAACATTGCTCCTGTGCAGCCTCCTTTCTGCAGAGCAATGCTCCTCTGCAGCCTCCTCCCTGCAGAGCATCGCTCCTGTGCAGCCTCCTCCCTGCAGAGCATCGCTCCTGTGCAGCCTCCTCTCTGCAGAGCATTGCTCCTGTGCAGCCTTCTCACTGCAGAGCATTGCTCCTGTGTAGCCTCCTCTCTGCAGAGCAATGATCATGTGCAGCCTCCTCTCTGCAGAGCATTGCTCCTGTGCAGCCTCCTTCTCTGCAGAACATTGCTCCTGTGCAAGCCTCCTCTCTGCAGACATTGCTCCTGTGTCAGCCTCCTCTCTGCAGAGCAATGCTCCTGTGCAGCCTCCTCTCTGCAGAACATTGAGCTCCTGTGCAGCCTCCTCTCTGCAGAGCATTGCTCCTGTGCAGCCTCCTCTCTGCAGAGCATTGCTCCTGTGCAGCCTCCTCTCTGCAGAACATTGCTCCTGTGCAGCCTCCTCTCTGCAGAACATTGCTCCTGTGCAGCCTCCTCTCTGCAGAACATTGCTCCTGTGCAGCCTCCTCTCTGCATAACATTGCTCCTGTGCAGCCTCCTCTCTGCAGAGCAATTGCTCCTGTGCAGCCTGCTCTCTGCAGAGCAATTGCTCCTGTGCAGCCTCCTCTCTGCATAACATTGCTCCTGTGCTGCCTCCTCTCTGCATAACATTGCTCCTGTGCAGCCTCCTCTCTGCAACATTGCTCGAGCTCCCTTGAGATGTCCTGTGCAGCCCCTCTCTGCAGAACAATGCTCCTGTGCAGCCTCCTCTCTGCAGAGCAATGCTCCTGTGCAGCTCCTCTCTCAACATCTCCTGGAGCTCCTCTGCAGAGCATGCTCCTGTGCAGCCTCTCTCTGCAGACAATTGCTCCTGTGCAGCCTCTCTCTGCAAAATTGCTCTGGCAGCCTCTCTCTGCAGTAACATTGCTCCTGTGCAGCCTCCTCTCTGCAGAACATTGCTCCTGTGCAGCCTCCTCTCTGCAGAGCATGCTCCGTGCAGCCTCTCTCAGCTGTCCTGCAGCCTCTCTCTGCAGAGCATGCTCCTGGCAGCCTCCACTCTGTCAGAGCATTGCTCCTGTGCAGACGCTCCTGTGCTCTGGCAGAGCATTGCTCCTGTGCAGCCTTCTGCAACTCTCTGTGCATGAACATGTGCATCCTGAGACAGCCCTCAGCTCCTCTGCAGACATTGCTCTGTGCAGCCTCCTCTGCAAGCTGCTCCTGTGAGCATGCTACTTGCGAGGCATCCGTGAGCTACCTCTGTCAGCTGTCATGGGTTGCAGCTGAGTGGAGCAGGATGTCAGAGGCAGAGAATCAGTGATGAGGACACGTCTGATGTGAGACAGCGGCATGATGTCTCCTGTGCTGACACTGCAGCAATTAAAGTGCCTGTGATGATGTCACAGTCATGTGATATAGCCCCGCCCATACCAGTGACATCATCTCAGGTCCTGAGACTGAGAGACTGTGCATGGACTCGCAAAGGCATTGCGAGTGTGGCAGGAGAGAGAGAGAGACTCAGCAAGGACTCGCAAAAGCATTGCGAGTGAGGAGAGACTCTGGAAGGACTCGCAAAGGCATTGCCAAAGGCATTGCGAGTGAGGAGAGACTCTGGAAGGACTCGCAAAGGCATTGCGAGTGTGGCAGCCACGCATACGACGACGGAAACACTGCCGAATATGACGGAAGTGGCCTTAGGGTAATTATATATTAGATTAGATTAGATTAAGGAATACTCAGATTCCTTGGAACCATATAAAGATAATACCTCTAGTCCTTTTGGCTTTTGTCTTAAAGGGATCACACTTTTCTTCTTATATCATTTGCACTTTGAACTCACTTTTTTCAAACTATCCTGTTTCATAATTCTCTTGAAACACCTGTCATTTTCTAACTTTAATACGTGATACGCTGCTCCCAACCACTTTCTCCTTGTTCCTATATGCCAACGTATATGGATCCACGCACATCGATTATTTGGATGCATCCTCATCACCATTGTTTTCCTTGATTTTTCCTGATATATTTTCCTGATATATTTTCTAGATTAGGTGTCATCAATCACTTTCGCCTTTGTTTCCACTGTGACATGTTATGGGGTAATAAACATGTCATGTGCCTTAAGGTACTGTCACACGTAGCGATATCGTTGCCTATATTGTTCAAAAGTCACGTGTTCTGTGACGCTTGAACGATGTCGAAATTACATCGTTGCGTGTGACTCTACAAACTATGAACGATCAGTCGGCTGATAGTTCATTGTTTGATTTGAGGCCAGGACCTCAAATCTATCGTTGGTCGCGCGGTGGACATGCAGCATCGCTGCGTGTGACACCGGAAGACGATTGATAAGCCTCTCTGCAAGCACTGGGAGCTGGTCTCAAAGGTAAACAGCGGGTATCTAGGCAGTTCGCTCTGCCTAGATACCCAAAGGATACCTTGGTTACCAGCCTTCTCCGCTCACGGGCTTGTATCCAAGGTACACAGTGGGTAACTAGGGACCGTAGTTACCCGCTGTGTACCTTGGATACCAGCCGGTGAGCGGAGAAGGCTGGTAACCAAGGTATCCTTTGGGTATCTAGGCAGAGCGCGCTGCCTAGATACCTGCTGTTTACCTTGGAGACCAGCATGCTCCCGCTTACGGCAGCCTGGCAGCGGGAGCAAGACATCGTGGAAACAATATTTAAATTGTTTCCACGATGTCTCTGGTCCATTGATCGCTGATGAGTCTGTGTGACAGCTCACCAGCGATCTGAACAATTTTGTTAGCGATCGCGGGTGCATGTGATCGCTAACAAAATCGTTCATCAGATTGATGCGTGTGATGGCACCATTACTCTTTATGTTGGTATAAAGTGCCTGATACACTGATGCAGAATATTTTCATTTTTTTATGTTGTAAGCATCATGCATTTATTCAGTTGTGATTGTTGAATACTTTGTACACATGATTATATTGTTTGCATTTATACCTTGTTTTTCTTTTCTTACATGTAAAATATATGTAAAGCGACAGTCTCTCTGATGAAAGCTCGACGGAGCTGGAAACGTTTAGAGCTGGATGACTGATCTGCATAATTTTGTCACAATTGTCATAATAAACTGAGTAAAAAAAGAGAGGGGAGGGGGACAAGAGGCGCAATAGTGCCCTTATCACTAGACACTAAGTTTCAGCGGTGAGAAACGTAATTCACTCACCTACTCCAGTTGTGTGACCCACAACTGGCTTGTGCACATGTAGGATAGTATCCTCCACCGACTCCACACACGTGGGGTTAACCCCTTCCCGACCCTTGGCCCACCGTTTGGGCCATGAAAACAAGTTCGTTCCCTACCTTTGGCCCAAACGGTGGGCCATGGAATGATCGGGCTCCTGCGGCCCGTGTGAGGGGGGTGACTCAGGTGTCACTGTACATAATGCACAGTGACAACCTGTAGTACACCCCACGGGGGGTGGATTAACCCCCCCGTGCCCAGGGCCCCTCTGATTGGCAGTTGAAATTCAGACTGCCAATCAGTGCTAGTAATCCCCTCCAGATCCGATTGGAGCTCTCCAATCAGATCTGGAGGGGCGGGATGGCATGTGCCGTCTCCCTCCTAGCCCGCCTCACTCCAGGGCCCCCCGATCGGCCTCCTGGCCCCCCCGATCGCCGTCCTACCCCCCCCACGGCCGGCGGTAACAGTCATCACGCCGGCGGAATGCCCGCCGGCGGTAAATGACAATCACCGCCGCCGCCTGTCAGCTTCCACAGCCCCCTCCGTGCGATCACGGAGGGGGCTGATGAAGCTAACACCCCCATGCCCCGTATCCACCCCCCCATCCCTCTCTCACCTACCGGCGGGCCCGCCGGTGCAGCCGCGGTCCAGCTCCGGTGTGGGCTCCTCCTCTTCCGGGCTCCTCCTCCTGGATCAGGTAAGTATGTGTGAATGAATGAATGAATGAATGAATGTATGTATGTAGTATGTATGTATGTAGTATGTGTGAATGAATGAATGTATCTATGTATGTAGTATGTATGTAGTATGTATGTATGTAGTATGTGTGTATGAATGAATGTATCTATGTATGTATGTAGTATGTATGTATGTAGTATGTGTGTATGAATGAATGAATGTATCTATGTATGTAGTATGTATGTAGTATGTATGCATGTATGTATGTAGTATGCATGTATGTTTGTATGTATCAATGAATGAATGGATGTCTGCATGCGTGGCTGTCTCCGTGCGTGGCTGTCTGCGTGCGTGGCTGTCTCCGTGCGTGGCTGACTGCGTGCGTGGCTGTCTGCGTGCAGAAGGCTGACTGCGTGCGCGGCTGACTGCGTGCGTGGCTGACTGCGTGCGTGGCTGTCAGCGGGCGTGGATGTCAGCGAGCGGGCGTGGATGTCAGCGAGCGGGCGTGGATGTGTGTGTGCATGGCTGATGGGTGCATAGGTGAATGGATGGGTGCAACAAGGGATCAAGTATCCTCTTGTTGTAGTCTCTGGGATCATAGTCATGGTGCACTGTATGACAGATCATTGTCATACAGTGCAACATAACTCTGACCCTATAGGCTGTAGGAAAAGGACACTTGATCCCTTGCTGCAATCTCTGGATTGAGCAGAGGCGATCGAGCGTCGTGGGACCTTCGTTGTGGACTACGTCGGAGGCGGTCGAGCGCCATGGGACCTTCGTTGTGGACTACGTCGGATCTTTATAATAAAGATGGATTCCAAATTTTGTTTGTTTTTTTTTCAAATAAAAAGATTTTTCTCTGTGTGTATTTTCTGACTATTTACCAGAGATTCCTAATGGCGGGTCTACCATTGGCCCTAAATTATGAATCTCGGGGCTTAGTGCCAGCTGCCAATAACAAGCTGGCATTAACCCCTTTATTACCCAGTTTGCCACCGGCACCAGGGCAACTGGAAGAGTCTGGGTACAGCGCCAGAAAATGGCGCTTCAATGAATGCGCCATTTTTTGGGGCGGCTGCGGGCTGCAATTCGCCGCATGGGGGGCCCAGAACGCTTGGACCTCTCCATGCTGTGGAATCCAGCCCCCAGCTGCCTAGTTGTACCTGGCTGGACCAAAAATATGGCGGAGCCCTACGTCATTTTTTTTTCTAGAATTAGTTCTAGAAAGAAAAAAAAAAAGGGCTTTGCTGTATTTTTGGGTACCAGCCAGGTACAACGAGGCAGCTGGGGGTTGCTGGCAGTCCGTAGCTGCCAAGTTGTACCTGGCTGGACCAAAAATATAGCGGAGTCCTACGTAATTTTTTTTTCTAGAATTAGTTCTAGAAAGAAAAAAAAAAGGGCTTTGCTGTATTTTTGGGTACCAGCCAGGTACAACGAGGCAGCTGGGGGTTGCTGGCAGTCCGTAGCTGCCAAGTTGTACCTGGCTGGACCAAAAATATGGCGGAGCCCTACGTCTTTTTTTTTCTAGAATTAGTTCTAGAAAGAAAAAAAAAAAGGGCTTTGCTGTATTTTTGGGTACCAGCCAGGTACAACGAGGCAGCTGGGGGTTGCTGGCAGTCCGTAGCTGCCAAGTTGTACCTGGCTGGACCAAAAATATGGCGGAGCCCTACGTCATTTTTTTTTTCTAGAATTAGTTCTAGAAAGAAAAAAAAAAGGGCTTTGCTGTATTTTTGGGTACCAGCCAGGTACAACGAGGCAGCTGGGGGTTGCTGGCAGTCCGTAGCTGCCAAGTTGTACCTGGCTGGACCAAAAATATGGCGGAGCCCCACGCCATTTTTTTTTTTTACGTCTACCAATAAAATGACAAGGAGCTTTGCCTTATTTTTGGATGCCAGCCAGGTACAACTTGGCAGTTGGGGGGCTGCAATCCCCATCGTGGAGAGACCCAAATGTTGTGGCCCCCCACACTGCAAATTGCAACTCACAGCCACCCCAGAAAATAGCACATTAGAGGTGCCATTTTCTGGTGCTGTACCCCAACTCTTCCAGTTGCCCTTGTGCTGGTGGCACACAGGAGCACTCCATACGTGACATGGTGTCCGCTAACAAGTTGAATGGAAAATTAGCTCCAATTATTAGCGGACACTATGTCGCGTATGGAGAGCCCCTGTGTGCCTAAACATTGGAGCTCCCCACAAGTGACCCCATTTTGGAAACTACACCCCCCAAGGAATGTATCTAGATGCATAGTGAGCACTTGAACCCCCAAGTGGTTCACAAATTGATCCATAAAATTAAAAAGTACTTTTTTTTTCCACAAAAAAATTATTTTTTCATTTTTACGGATCAATTTGTGAAGCACCTGGGGGTTCAAAGTTTTCACTATGCATCTAGATACGTTCCTTGGGGGGTCTAGTTTCCAAAATGGGGTCACTTGTGGGGGAGCTCCAATGTTTAGGCACACAGGGGCTCTCCATACGCAACATGGTGTCCACTAACAATTTGAATAAAAATCAGCTCAAATTGTTAGCTGTAACCATGTTGTGTTTAGTGATCCCCTGTGTGCCTAAACATTGGGGCTCCCCCACAAGTGACCCCATTTTGGAAACTAGACCCCCCAAGGAACGTATCTAGATGCATAGTGAGCACTTTGAACCCCCAGGTGCTTCACAAATTCATCCATAAAAATGAAAAAGCACTTTTTTTTCCACAAAAACTTTCTTTTTTCATTATTATGGATCAATTTGTGAAGCACCTGGGGGTTGAAAGTGCTCACTATGCATCTAGATACGTTCCTTTGGGGTCTAGTTTCCAAAATGGGGTCACTTGTGGGGGAACTCCAATGTGGGGACGCACAGGGGCTCTCCAAACGTGACATGGTGTCCGCTAACAATTTGAATGCAAAATGAGCTCAAACTGTAAGCGGACACCATGTTGCGTTTGGAGAGCCCCTGTGCGTCTCCACATTGGAGCTCCCCCACAAGTGACCCCATTTTGGAAACTAGACCCCCAAGGGAACGTATCTAGATGCATAGTGAGAACTTTCAACCCCCAGGTGCTTCACAAATTAATCTGTAAAAATGAAAAAGTACTTTTTTTCCGCAAAAATCTTTTTTTATCATTAATTTCTGAAGCACCTGGGGGTTCAATATGCTCACTACCCATCTAGATATGTTCCCTGGGTGTCTAGTTTCCAAAATGGGGTCACTTGTGGGGGAGCTCCAATGTTTAGGCACACAGGGGCTCTCCAAACGCGACATGGTGTCCGCTCACAATTTGAATAAAAATCAGCTCAAATTGTTAGCTGTCACCATGTCACGTTTGGAGAGCCCCTATGTGCCTAAACATTGGAGCTCCCCTACAAGTGACCCCATTTTGGAAACTAGACCCCCCAGGGAACTTACCTAGATGGGTGGTGAGCATTTTGAACATCCCAGTGCTTCACAAATTAATCTTTAAAAATAGAAAAAGAAAATTTTAGTGGAAATAGAAGTACTTTTTCATTGTTACGGATGAATTTGTGAAGCACCTGGGGGGTCAAAGTGCTCACTATGCATCTAAATAAGTTCCTTTGGGGGTCTAGTTTCCAAAATGTGGTCACTTGTGGGGGAGCTCCAATGTTTAGGCACACAGGGGCTCTCCAAACGCGACATGGTGACAGCTAACAATTTGAGCTGATTTTTATTCAAATTGTGAGCGGACACCATGTCGCGTTTGGAGAGCCCCTGTGTGCCTAAACATTGGAGCTCCCCCACAAGTGACCCCATTTTGGAAACTAGACCCCCCCAGGGAATATATCTAGATGGGTAGTGAGCATATTGAACCCCCAGGTGCTTCACAAATTAATGATAAAAAAAGATTTTTGGGAAAAAAAGTACTTTTTCATTTTTACAGATTAATTTGTGAAGCACCTGGGGGTTCAAAGTTCTCACTATGCATCTAGATACGTTCCCTTGGGGGTCTAGTTTCCAAAATGGGGTCACTTGTGGGGGAGCTCCAATGTGGAGACGCACAGGGGCTCTCCAAACGCAACATGGTGTCCGCTTACAATTTGAGCTCATTTTGCATTCAAATTGTTAGCGGACACCATGTCACGTTTGGAGAGCCCCTGTGCGTCTCCACATTGGAGCTCCTCCACAAGTGACCCCATTTTGGAAACTAGACCCCCAAGGGAACGTATCTAGATGCATAGGGAGCACTTTCAACCCCCACGTGCTTCACAAATTGATCCATAATAATGAAAAAAGAAAATTTTTGTGGAAAAAAAAGTGCTTTTTCATTTTTATGGATGAATTTGTGAAGCACCTGGGGTTCAAAGTGCTCACTATGCATCTAGATACGTTCCTTGGGGGTCTAGTTTCCAAAATGGGGTCACTTGTGGGGGAGCCCCAATGTTTAGGCACACAGGGGCTCACTAAACACAACATGGTTACAGCTAACAATTTGAGCTGATTTTTATTCAAATTGTTAGCGGACACCATGTCGCGTTTGGAGAGCCCCTGTGTGCCTAAACATTGGAGCTCCCCCACAAGTGACCCCATTTTGGAAACTAGACCCCCCAGGGAACATATCTAGATGGGTAGTGAGCATATTGAACCCCCAGGTGCTTTACAAATTGATCTGTGAAAATGAAATAGTACTTTTTTTTTCACAAAAATTTTCTTTTAGCCTAAATTTTTTCGTTTTCACATGGCAACAGCATAAAATTCATCCTAAAATTTGTTGGGAAATTTCTCCTGAGTACACTGATACCTCATATGTGGTCATAAACCACTGTTTGGGCGCACGGCAGGGGTCAGAAGGGAAGGAGCGCAATTTCACTTTTTGAATGTAAAATTAGCTCCAAAAGTCAAATTGCGCTCCTTCACTTCTGAGCCCTGCTGTGCGCCCAAACAATGGTTTATGACCACATATGAGGTATCGATGTACTCGGGAGAATTTGCACAACACATTTTAAGATCCATTTTATCCTGTTGCCCATGTGAAAATGAAAGAATTGAGGCTAAAAGAACATTTTTGATAAAAAAATTAAAATATCCATTTTTTGTTTCCACTTTGCTTTAGTTCTTGTGAAGCACCTGAAGGGTTAATAATCTTCTTGAATGTAGTTTTGAGTAGTTTGAGGGGTGCAGTTTTTGGAATGGTGTCACGTTTGGGTGTTTTCTGTCATGTACACCCCTCAAAAGGACTTCAAATGTGATGTGGTCACTAAAAAAAATGGTTTTGTAAATTTTGGTTGAAAAATGAAAAATTGCTCATGAACTTTGAACCCTTATAACGTCCTAACAAAAAATTTTTTTTTTTCCAAAATTGTGCTGATGTGAAGTAGACATGTGGGAAATATTATGTAATAACTTTTTTCTGTCACATATCAATCTTGTTTATCAGAAAAAAAAATTAAAAATGTGAAAATTGTGAAATTTTCTAAATTTTTGCCATATTTTTGATTTTTTCACAAATAAACGCAAAAATTATCGACTTAAATTTAATACTAGCATGAAGCCCAATATGTCACGAAAAAACATTCTCAGAATTGCTAGGATCGGTTGAAGCGTTCCCGAGTTATAACCTCATAAAGGGACACTGGTCAGAATTGCAAAAAAGGCCAAGGTCTTTAGGGTCAAAATAGGCTGGGTCCTGAAGGGGTTAAACCAGGAATTTCAGGGAAGAAAGGTGTACTGCGGTCCGCGCTGCCAGAAACATCAAGGAAGACCCAAGACGAAGTTTTGATCCAAGCCTTCTTTATTCTCCTCCTACGCGTTTCAGTGCCCACCTGGCATCCCTGATGAAGGTGCCAGGTGGGCACTGAAACGCGTAGGAGGAGAATAAAGAAGGCTTGGATCAAAACTTCGTCTTGGGTCTTCCTTGATGTTTCTGGCAGCGCGGACCGCAGTACACCTTTCTTCCCTGAAATTCCATAATAAACTGAGTGTAATTGCAAATTGACATGTTCTCCATTTCTTGAGTGCCGGGGTTAACTTTTATTAGTCTGATTTTTCCCTCTTGGAACCTTCACTAACACTGAGCCAAGCTTACTCTTCTTATAGGTGAGCAGCAGACTGGAGTAGGGAGGTCCCCAGGAAGAGACAAGGCTAGGAGGTAAGGGAATACTGTAAGTCCATATCCAAAAGCGTAGTCAGAAGGCAGCGTCAAAAGCGGGAGGGCAGCAAAACTACAAAATCGTCAGTCGGTAGAAGAGCCAAAATCCAGACAAAGCTCAGAGTCAACATAATAGAGCACAAACTATATATCTGGGAAAACCAAGAATATATCTGGAGGTTTGCAGGACAGGCCCCAAGGTATTTGAAGGACGTAGTTCCCTCTCATAGGCTGGAGGTCACAGCCTGAAGAACTCATCTGGCACGCCCCTACAACTAGGCCAGATGGTGATGCATGACTGGTACCAACCAACCCACTTCTGATGTAGGCACAGGCTTCGTTCCTCTCAGACACCTCTGCAAGGACCTCTCTCCTGTAACCAGCATCACAGGAGGAGAATGGCGATGCCCAGCGACAGAGGCAGGAACCAAAAGAACAGGTCCTGGATGAGGACATGACCCCCCTATCACTGGCACCACTGGCAGAAAGAAACCGGCACCTCCTAGCGGCTCAGGCAGGAATAACAGTCGAGTCCGATGGTGACGTGACAGTCTATATAACACTTTAAATCATTCAGGGGAGTTTAGGAAAGGATGTATTTTAGAAAGTCCAAAACCAAATGCAAATGCAAAAGAACAGGCTATTTTTGAATTCAATAATCCATAAAAAGCCTTATGTCCACTTTGCAAAAAGCCCTGTTGGGTACACAGCAAGCATGTGATAGAAGGTTCTCTGGTAAGATGACAAAATGCCATGTGTGATGGAAATATAATACAGTAAATCACCCTGAAAACACCATCCCCACTGTCACACATGTTGGTGGCAGCATCATGCTGTGGGGTCGGTTTTCTTCAGGAGTGGCCGTGAAGCAGTTGAGAGTTGATGAGAAAATGGATGCAGCTAAATGCAGGACAATCCTGGAATCCTGGAGGAAAACCTGTTTGAGGCTGCAAAAGACTTGATATTGGGATGTAGGTTCAACTTCCAGCAGATTAACAGCCCTAAAAATACTGCCAGAGCTATGATAGATGATTCAGATCAGAGCATATCCATGTGTGTGAATGGCCCAGTTACAGTCTGGACTGAAATCCCATTGAGAATCTGTGACAAGGCTAAATTACTGATCACAGATGTCTCATCTCACTTCTTGTGGGATCTGTCATCCATTTTCATCTTGTTTCCTCTTAATTAGGTGCTGGTGGAAGTCATATTTGCACACCCAAAAGATGGGTGAACAAATATGGCACCCACTGGTGATAATGGCCCCTTGCACAATACCGCAGGTGATGCCGCTGATAACTGAAAATACCCACACCCAAAACGGATGCCACACATCACACCACTTCTCCCCACCTGCCGTCATCATTGCCAAACCTCCGCGCCGCACACACCACTGCAGAGCATACGCATACCTGATCCAAAGATGGTGGTGACCTGAGGAAGTGGCCATGTGTGCCAGGAATGCCACCTTCATCTTTGAACACCCAGATGTCCATAAATTGTGGTGTGACCGCTTAGAAGCAGCGCACAGGTGGGAGGAGGGACAGTGCATAGCAGGAAGGCAGAGAAAACACATTGGGGGCAGAGAGAGCACACTGAGGTGGCAGCAAGAGTGCACGGTGGGAAGTTTCATAATTGCACTGTCCCATCTGTCACTTCTGGATGTTCTGCTATCCAGCGCCTCTGCCATATCTGCAGTGCCATGTGATGGGTGTGCAAATATGGCACCCACTAGCAGTACTGGCACATTGTGCACTACAACCAGAGGTGCTGTAGCCGCCCACAACGGCTGCTACCTAATAACATTAGAGTTCCTCGCAGCCTCCCCTGCTGACATATCACAGCCCGAGTAAGAGAGCATGCATATTCCTGGCATGCATGCACACTTACTCAAGCTGCTGTCATTTATGGACACCACAGGGGCGAGAGAGCACAGGGGGGAGAGACAAAGTACATGGGGCAAGCGCACAGGGTTGCAGAGTGAGCAGACGGGGAGAAAAGTGAGAGAACAGGGAGCCGTAAAGTGCACAGGGGGCCGAGCAAGCACACAGGGAGGAAGAGAGAGCGCACAGGGCAAGGGGAGAGTGCACAGGAGGGAGAGAGAAACCACAGGGGGAGACAGCTCAAAGGCGAGATCACAGGGGGGAGAAAGACCATATAAGATAAGGGTAAGACAGCTAAAAGGAAAGAGTACATGAGGGGAAAAGACCACACAGGGGAAGAAGACAGCACCCAAGTGGAAGAGTGCACAGGGGGGTGGCAGGTCAAAGGAGAGAGCACAGAAGGGAAAAGTCAGCACAGAGGGAGAGAGAAACTTGAACACTGGGCTGACAGACAGCTGCCACAAGCGCACACCCCCATCGTGACCCCACAGTCCTCTCGATGCGATAGTATCGGGCTCCCCATTTAGTATTAAAATATTTATAAAACATTGTATAATTTACTTTACACATCAAATACTTGCTACTTCGTGTTGGTATATCAAATAAAATCCAAATAAAACACATAAAGGGAACCAACCACCCCAAATGACCCCCCCGGACTGTTAATATGTGTACCTACACCCAGCACAAACATTTGGGGCAATCATTTTTGCTAAAAAAAACTGATTATTAGAAGCTAATATATAGCTTTATAAACTTTTAAAAATCTTGCCGACTGGGCGTTACCTAGCTGCCGGGGGGATGTGGTGGGGTGGAGCGCTGCGCAATATGTACTATCTGGTCCGGTGCCGTCCCTGCAGTCCTGTCTGGTGCTGTCCCCGCTGCTCTGTCCGGTGCTGTGCCAGTCTACATGCAGTGCCCCAGGCCGGTAACATGATTATCGGTGCAGGCGCCGGGCAATGGGGACGCTTCCTGCTTCCTCCTGCAAATCCCCGCCCAGGGCAGCCCTGCACCAATGAGAACGCAGGGCCAGTGATGTAATGTAACCGCCCCTGCGCTGTAATTGGCTCAGGACCCGTGAGTCGCAGGTCACAGCGGCGATCACATGACACAATGGCCCTGCGTTCTCATTGGTGCAGGGCTGCCCTGGGCGGGGATTGGCAGGAGGAAGCAGGAAGCGTCCACATTGCCCGGCGCCCGCACCGATATTCAGGTTACCGGCCTGGGGCACAGCATGAACACTGGCACAGCACTGGACAGAGCAGCGGGGACAGCACCGGACAGGACTGCAGGGACGGCACCGGACCAGGTAGTACATATTGCGCAGCGCTCCACACCCCCCTGGCAGCTGGATAACGCCCAGTCGGCAAGATTTTAAAAGTTTATAAAGCTGTATCTTAGCTTCTAATAATCAGTTATTTAAGCAAAAACGATTGCCCCAAATGTTTGTGCTGGGTGTAGGGACACATATTAACACTCCGGGGGGGTCATTTGGGGTGGTTGGTTCCCTTTAAGTATGTGGGTGTAAGGTGAAAAAATGTGGAATAGTTCATGAGATATGAATCATTTTTCCAGGTACCATACTGTATGTGTGTGGCTTATTATACTGTATATACCGTCAGCAGTACCATAGCATTACATATTCATTAATACACTGGGAGCTGTATGCGTATATGCTGTCAATAACAGAATATTATGCTTTCTGGACTCTATGATAACAAGTGGAAGCCGCTATTTTCTTTCCATGTAAACATTGTATGATGTTTTCACCTTTCCTCCACTCATGGCTGTTGTGACCTCGCAGATATCTGGTGTCACCTGTCCTTCAGGTCTAGGACATAATCCTGGCTTAACCTTCTATCTGTTAATTTGTACAGTATTACTTCATTTGCTTTCCACCCTATGACACAGTCCTCCACCCTCCTCTCCGCTCCAGACATTAACTTAAACAAAAATCAAGGTCCTGCATTAAGGAAGTACAAATGAAAATAGATTAAAATTGTAACGAAGACTTAGTCAGGACCTGCAGTTCTCTGGCGCCCCCTTATCCTGCTGGACAAGTTTGGTATTGCCAGAGGATAAGAAAAGGAGCCCAGCTCTAATTTATGTCATCTACTGCGGAACGTGATGAAACGGGATGTATATATACCGCCAGTTCCGCCCAGGAACGTATATATACCTCGATCCAGTCACTCTCAGGCCCACAATATCACATAAATACAAAAAAAAGGTTATGCTGGCTCCATCAATTAGTGATGGGCGAATCCTAAATTACTCGGAATCGCTTGACTCTAGCGAGTCCGAGCACAGGACTCGCTACTCGTTGCGAGTCTAGCGAGTCCAATGTTAATGAATGGGGAAGCAAGTAATAGCGAGTAGTGTGAGATTTACAAATCGCAGATGTGTCTCGGAAGCTTCAGCCTGAAGCAATCCTAGTTGTGTCATTTATTTGCATTGCTAGTTTACTTTGTAAGTAATCGCTGACTCGCACAGATAAGATCCTGTCTTCTCTGTGTTCTGGCTGCCCCAGCTCCAGGGTCCTAGAGCCTGCCTGCTGCCTGATGTAGCAGAGCTGAGATTGTTCTCAGTCTGCTCATTCCCTGTGTACAGACATGAATGTCTGTGCACAGAGATGATGTAGCAGAGCTGAGATTGTTCTCAGTCTGCTTATTCCCTGTGCATAGACATCTATATTTATGCACAGGGGATGTAGCAGAGAGGACATCGCGTTTTGGACTGCGTCGGATGGAAGAGGATTTTTTTAATTAAAGATGGAGTCCCTAATGGCTTTTTTTTTTATTTCTAATAAAAATTTTTCCTTGTGTTGTGTTTTTTTTAAAACAATTTAATAGAAATTCATGGTGGTCATGTCTAATATTGGCGTGACCGCCATAAATTTCGGGCTTAGGGTCAGCTGATAATACAAAGCTGGCCCTAACCTCTTTATTACCCAGCGTGCCACCGCTACCAGGGCCGCTGGAAGAGCGGGGTTCAGCGCCAGAGGATGGCGCTTCAATGAACGCTCCATCTTCTGGGGCGGCTGCGGGCTGCAATTTGCAGCGGGGGGTGCCCAGAAAGCTTGGGCATCCCTGCGCTGCGGATTCCAGCCCCCAGCTGCTTAGCTGTACCTGGCTAGACATAGAAATTGCGTGGAGCCCCACGCATTTTTTTTTAATTATTTCATGAAATTCTGAGATTCTGACTCTGAGACTCTGACTCTGAGACTCTGACTCTGAAATTCAAAAAATCCTCTTCCATCCGACGCAGTCCAAAACGCGATGTCCTCTCTGCTACATCCCCTGTGCATAAATATAGATGTCTATGCACAGGGAATAAGCAGACTGAGAACAATCTCAGCTCTGCTACATCATCTCTGTGCACAGACATTCATATCTGTACACAGGGAATGAGCAGACTGAGAACAATCTCAGCTCTGCTACATCATCTCTGTGCACAGACATTCATGTCTGTACACAGGGAATGAGCAGACTGAGAACAATCTCAGCACTGCTACATCATCTCTGTGCACAGACATTCATGTCTGTACACAGGGAATGAGCAGACTGAGAACAATCTCAGCACTGCTACATCATCTCTGTGCACAGACATTCATATCTGTACACAGGGAATGAGCAGACTGAGAACAATCTCAGCTCTGCTACATCATCTCTGTGCACAGACATTCATGTCTGTACACAGGGAATGAGCAGACTGAGAACAATCTCAGCACTGCTACATCATCTCTGTGCACAGACATTCATGTCTGTACACAGGGAATGAGCAGACTGAGAACAATCTCAGCACTGCTACATCAGGCAGCAGGCGGGCTCTAGGACCCTGGAGCTGCACAGAGAAGACAGCTGGACTCAGCTCGCAAAGAAACAGCAGTTACTTTGCGAGTTTCCCTGCTATCACTGGCACAGTAGCCAGTGATTACTCGCGAGTCTAATGCAAACAATGGCAATCCTAGTTTTGTCAGCGTTTCTGACAAAACTAGGATTGATATTGATTTGCATTGGACTCGTGCGAGTAATCACTGGGAAACTCGCAGAGTACCGAGTCCTGCGAGTCCCTTACTACTCGCCGAGTAACGAGTCCTAGCGAGTAGATTCGCCCATCCCTACCATCAATCTTTCAGGTGGATCGGTAACCTGCTTGGCAACGTGAAAACAGCGGGGCAGGACGTGGAGAGCTCGCTCATAGAACAAGAAGAGCAAAACTAAGTAAAATGATAAGGTTTACTCCAGAAAGTTGGCCGTGTTTACCAAAGATATAGAATATGTTACAAAAGAGACAATTTACAGATATGCATAAAACAGTTATTAAAATAAAAGGAATTAAAATAGGAAAGACTAAAACCTGTGCCACGCGGTGGCCGTCACCAGATAGGAAAGACTAAAACCTGTGCCACGCGGTGGCCGTCAGCAGATAGGAAAGACTAAAACCTGTGCCATGCGGTGGCCGTCAGCAGATAGGAAAGACTAAAACCTGTGCCACGCGGTGGCCGTCAGCAGATTCCAGGGGGGAAGACACCTCGGAGATGGGTTAGGATTCCGGCCTCGCAACATAGAGTGTTGCTACCTCCTTCATTTAAGCTGGAATGAAGCCAAAATGGGTCACTTTGGTATTAAGCAATGAGGCAGAAAACTAGGAAACCCCCACGTTGTTTCACCTCCCTGGTGGGCAGGTTCTCTGAGATCCACCTCTTTCACAATTCTCAAAGCCCCTCCATGTTTCATATTTTTGGGTGGGATGGTTCCTCATCCAGGATAGAAGCATTGTGTTTACAGTCACTAATTTTCACAAAGATTGATATGAAATATGATATATCTATGATGTTCAGAAGGTCAGAACGCATTTCTTAGGTTTCTGATTGTTTCACGGATCTCTAAGCGGTACCATTGGATCGGCAAAACCGTCAGCAATCCAACTATAGTATTTGTGTGTGTGGCATGAACGTGCGTTATTAAATTTGACGTTAAAGTTGGTGACTTGAGACAAATACATTTTGGAGGGAGGAGCACAGTCTCTCCTTGTGTCGCTGAACAAAGTCATAAAGTTGCATTCTTTCAGATCGCAAAACTTGGGAGTCCTTGCTAGGATTGCCATATAAGGAAATGCCTCAGTGTCCAAAGGATGGGAGGACGGGGTCAGAGGGGGGCTCTGGTCAGTGACCATTTGCAAAGACACAGATTTGGGCGTCTTTCAACATTTTGAAATAATGACAAAAATACATCATTTTTTTAGCTCTTTAAAATTGTTAATACCCAATTACTGTTGCATGTTAAAATGATTTATTTGTGTCCAATTGACTTTGAATAGAATTTCCTGATATTCACAGATCTATGTGAACTCAAACAATCTTTGATTCAATTCGAAAGGAGAAAAAACAAACTAAACAGCCGTGCACCAACTCATACGTTGGGCTATTGACGTCAGGCAGGCTTCGCCATAATGCCTTGCAGCTATTAAATCACATGGTCATATGGCTATGACACGAACTTTAAAAGGTGAGCACCAGCCAAACAGCCCCATATTAGACAAAGGACAGAGAATACAGCTCATTCCACATAGGGACAGAAAAACGCCTATTCTGATTATATTACTACATTGCTAAATTGGCTTGAAAAGTGGGAGTGGTAGTCTGAATCTGTAAATATAGTCCAAGATTCAAATGACACCTAGGGAGGTGCTGTAGCTGCATAGTCATTGTGTCTAAGAATCGTTTGATCTGTGATACAGTGCGTTAAAAGCTGCATAAAAACACATTACAAAACACAGAAGATTGACATCTGACATTTTCTACTATGCCAAAATTCTGAAACCAAAGCTTGTGTTTCACAGAAATTATGAATCCAAGATTGGCAGATGGGCAAGCCATATTTGTTTTTCTTAACACAAAATATATAATCTCTGTAATCCAGAAATGTAAACATTTCATTATGTATTATGTATATACACATATATACACACACAGTATATATTATATACTAGATGGCCGCCCGATTCTAAAGAATCGGGTAGTCTAGAATCGATATATAGTTTATTTACTAATAGTTAGGGGAGTGCGGTGAAATTAATTGTGTGTATACAGGTGGCTCAGTGGGTAGCACTGCGCGGTGGCTCAGTGGTTAGCACTGCGCCGTGGCTCAGTGGTTAGCACTGAGTGCGGTGGCTCAGTGGTTAGCACTGAGTGCGGTGGCTCAGTGGTTAGCACTGAGTGCGGTGGCTCAGTGGTTAGCACTGAGTGCGGTGGCTCAGTGGTTAGCACTGAGTGCGGTGGCTCAGTGGTTAGCACTGAGTGCGGTGGTTCAGTGGTTAGCACTGTATATGGTGGCTCAGTGGTTAGCACTGTATATGGTGGCTCAGTGGTTAGCACTGAGTGCGGTGGCTCAGTGGTTAGCACTGAGTGCGGTGGCTCAGTGGTTAGCACTGAGTGCGGTGGCTCAGTGGTTAGCACTGATTGCGGTGGCTCAGTGGTTAGCACTGACTGAGTGCGGTGCCTGGAGGGGTGAGGAAAGCGGAGGCTGGAGGAGTGAGGAAAGCGGTGGCTGGAGGGGTGAGGACGGGTGAGGCAGGCAGAAGCGAGCAGAGGACAGGCAGAGGCTGGAGCGGCCGCAGGCAGAGGCAGGAGCAGCCGCGGGTAGAGGCAGGAGCAGCCGCGGGCAGAGGCACGTAGTGTATTTGAAATATGGCGGCATAGCGGCCGCCGGTATTCTGATTGGTCGGCGCCTTCAGCGCGTCGACCAATCAGAATACCGGCGCGCTGTATGGCGCCATACTTCAAATACACTGACTACAGTGTATTTGAAATATGGCGGGATTGCGCGCGCCGCTATTTTTATTGGTCGGCGCTTTCTGCGCGCCGACCAATCAGAATAGCGGTGCGCGCTATGCCGCCATATTTGAAATACACTGAGTACAGTGTATTTGAAGTATGGCGCCATACAGCGCGCCGGTATTCTGATTGGTCGACGCGCTATAATGTTATATTATCATAACAAAAATACGGTAAGTTGTTACCCAGGTTTTAAATGCCAAAATGTTTTCCACATTTCAAAAAAAAAATTATTGCTGCAAATTGTTATCTCTGATGTTGATTCTTGCATGCAGAAACATGTGACCATTAAGACCTAACATTGTGTACATCCTTCATATGATTGGCTGCAGCAATTTCATCATTTCAAGACCTGCAGGGGCCACCACTAGAGGGAACATTTGGTATACAATAGTCTCTTTACCTCCCTCTAGTGGCAGCTATAGATATCCAAATTGTATCTTTTAACTACCGTACATAGTTATAAAAGAGATTTGGAACTTTGTGCCAAAAATCTTTTTTTAACACCACAGAATAACAAAACAATTAGCCTCTATCCAACATAAGATAACAAATAACAAAGAGCAATACATTGCAATACAATTCATGGCACATTCAGACAGGATACAGCAGATATTGTGGAGAACGTTTTGAACAATTTATAATATGATACAACATGTCTCATGTCAGGAGTGACTGATAGCATAGTCTATCTTCTAGATATGGCACAGATCTCAAATGGTTTGGGGGCATTTGTAGCTCCTAATGCCGGGGTGAGGTCCAGTTTGGCTCCAGGTACGGGCTGGAATGTAAAATTTTGCAATAATGTTGTAAAGAAAATGAACAGCTCCATCTTGGCCAAGGTTTCTCCAGCACAGCTTCGTTTACCTGCGAGGAAGAGCAGAAAGTATTAATAGAATGTTGTTAATGACTTGAGATATGAACTGGAAGGAAATAACATTTCAGAAACATTTGTTATTTGACTTCGAAGCTTTCGTCTGTTGTGATTGACTTTTTAACATTTGTTACTTTTCTTCTATCTGGAAACCAAGTAGAATCTTCTCTAGCCATTAGGATGGAAACACACTATCCTACTTACATTCGAGTCTCCCGGACGAGACTCAGATCAGTGATCCTGAACGGCCTCTCCCGCTCTGGATGGGAGTGTCAGCTGCTTGTGTTTTTGTGCAGCATCACACTCCTGTCCAGAGAGGGAGAGGCCGTTCAGGGTCACTGATCCGCGTTTCGTTCGAGAGACTCGCATGTAAGTAGGATAGTGTGTTTCAACCCTTAAAAATTACACTTTTTTGCTTCATCATCATCTGACTGTAATTACGGCCGATCCATATTCGGTAAGTGTGCCTGATGTACACAAGGGAATTTTAACTGAACATCATTAACATGTTCATTTGTTTCAATCAAAGAAAAGGGGAGAGAAAGCAGAAAAGCGCACCGATCTAAATGTAGCGGTTTTCAACAAAGTCAATAGTGCACTCAGGTTATGCACTCACCTCTAGATTCTCTTGTAATATCACTTATCGATCCTTAGGATCACCAGTCCAAGTAAACTTTATCCTCACTTTCGGCATGCTACAGTCTCCTGGTAGCTACTGCACAACTGAGCTGTAGTAGGTAGAATTCAATAGAAGGATCATCCAGGTAAATTGCGCTCCCGGCGATGATAATGATGCAGGCCATGTATATTTCCTGTATAGGTTATTAAACCAATACATACAAGGCATTTCGACAGAAATGTCTTCCTCAGGTATATTATCTAAATGCAATATTATTTCAACTGCTCCTATATAGGAAGCAAAAACACGTCAACTTAGGGTGGGGGCCTTAATTGGTTACATACAGGCACATCCACTTTTAAAAAAAAAAAAACTCAGTTAGGTAGTATGATTCGCCCCTGACGGGGATCGTAGGATACTCAGAACCAGGCCCTCTTGTCGTCTGGGGCTGCGGGATATCACGGTGGGGTGATCCAGGACGTGATGCTCTCATCGGGGCAATCAGTAAAAAGTGGTTTGGAAAAATGGATAAAATGAAATCAAAACAAAAATAAAAGTTGTTTTGACACCACCCATAAAATGTGGCCGGTATAGCCGCTGCTACAGTCGGCACCTCTGGGGATGATGGGGGTAGCAGAAAGGATGGTTTCAGCTCTCCACGGGAAGAGCGGATACCCAGGGCAGCCGTAAAGTCTATGGAAATGATGGAATCTTTGGGGGTGCAAGGAATTAGTGTGCGGAATAACTGACAGACACAGGGGTAACAGTTTCCTTTACCTTTAGTGATGTAAAAGGCAGGTTCATCCAAGGCACAGTTCACAAAGTGGTGTTTGGGGTCTGGAGCCTGGAAGCAAGTTCAGGTTTTCCACATTTGGCAAGTCCTGAGGCCTTCCTATTGCGCTACTCCCTGTGGGCCCTGGCTGCTTGAAGCTGTGCTGTGACCCTCTCCTCACTTATCTGTCCTGGCTGTGTGACAAGTGGCCTGAGCTCTTTTGCTGTTACTCTCCTTTCACTCCGTCTCCCTGAGCACTCTTTGATGCGGCTGTGTCTCTTAGCCTTGTGGTGGGCGAGCAACTTTGAATTACCCACCCTCCGGTGTTGGCTGCTGGGCATAAAGTCCCTTGCAACCTTGGACTCCGGTGTCCGTTCTGCATTCGGTGATGGGGTGAGCTGGCTCTGCTCCGCTCCCCACACCTTTTCTCCACTTCCCTAAGACCCTCATCTACGGGTCACTCACACTGGATTTTTCACTGACACTGTTCAGTTTCCTCAGACATTGTTGTTGACGTTGTTTCTTCAGGCCTACCACAGCACCCGACCGTAAGAGGTCTTTTACAGTCCTCCTGGGAACTGAACTGCCAGACCGCGCCCCCAGACCAGAATTTATAGGGGACCTGCTCTGAACTCAGGCTTTAGAGCTCCCCTTCCCTGGCCTGGAGTTGAGAAGGTATTGTACATGTGTTTCGCCTGAGGTGGGTACTTTTCCTTACTTCCAAGCTTAATATTGTGACAACCGGACCCTGGGGTGCCACAAGTACAAAGAGTTACAAGTTAATAAATAATATTATAATGTCAAATGTACACTATAGTTTCTACTTATATATACATAAAAATACATATATAAAAAAAAAGTGTATAAAAATACTCTAAAATACTTATAAAAAATACACACGTCAAAATACACACAAATTCAAACACATTATGATTGATAGTCCTGAGTATATATTACTTCTTTTAGATCCTCTCTATAATTTCATTCAGCCCATCAGGATATAACGTTGCCACTCTAAATATCCAAAAGGATTCTTTACGGTTTAAACTTTGAATACGGTTTAAACAATCTGCATTAATCTGTTCAGCTAGTGTGACTTTAATGTCAAAGTTTTTATTCTATTTTAAGCATAAATGCTTTGACAAGTTATGCTTTAAAAAAAAACGTTTTTTGCATTGTGCCTATGGCCATTCATAGGTGTTCTATGTGTTTGCATAGTACGACCCACGTATTGAAGGCCACAGGCACATGCAATCACATGAATTACAAATGCACTGTCACATGAAAGTCGATACGTAATAGGGATATTCTCACCAGTAGCATTAGAATGAATTGTGTCAGTATTATGATTATTTTACAACAACAGCATTTTCTTAACTGACACCTTCTAACACCAATTCCTTATTATTTTTGTTTTTATTATTTTTTCCCAATGGGATTTTTTGGTCCCCTGGAGAAATGTGTTTCAAATTGCTGGGGGCAATAATACCTTTAATAGTTTGCCCTCTACGTAAGGTAATATTGGGTTTATCAGGAAATATTTTTTTCAGATACATATCCCTTTTTAGCAGGTACCAGTAGTTATTCAATATTTTTCTTATGTCCTTATTTTTACAGTTATAAACCGTGATAAAGTTGTACGGCCACCTGTTATTTTTTACTTTTTTGCCTCTATGTCACTCGCTTTCTTATTTTTACTTTTTATCAGACACTCCTCCTGTGTTTGTTTGTTTTTTTTCAGAAACGCTGTATAAGCTCCCATTACTAAATTCTTAAGATATTGTTTGTCCTCAAATCTATTGATCCATATTTTGGACTGTTCAATATAATCATCTTTATTTCTAGTGTTTTTTCTTATTGTATGAAACTGACTGAAGGGGATATTTACTTTCCATTTTGTATAGTGCGCGCTGCGATAGTCTAGGAATCCATTGTAACCGTTTTGGTTTTTTTTAAAGTCTTACTAATAATCCTTTTGTTAGAATGAGACAATTCAAGGTATAGGAAGTCTATTTTTTCTTTATTAACTCTTGTGGTGAATGTGATTCCCCATTTGTTCACGTTCATTTCTTTGACAAGCTCCATTGCTATTTCCTCACCGCCCCTCCAAATAATCATCAAATCGTCTATGTAGCGACGATATAGAACTATATGTGTATTATATTATATGGTTGTTGGTTCACCGGTGATGAGAACTCGACTAGTCCCATGAAAAGATTATCGAAACTTGGG
Source organism: Allobates femoralis (assembly GCA_033576535.1). Lineage (NCBI taxonomy): Eukaryota > Metazoa > Chordata > Amphibia > Anura > Aromobatidae > Allobates > Allobates femoralis. The sequence continues at coordinate 14,818,939 of JARQOC010000001.1, forward strand.
GTTACACGCGTCCCCATCGCAGTACCAAGCTGCTGAAAATAGAGCTGATCTTTAAAGACGAAGAGGTTGTTCTCCAGTATGAATTTCAATCTCGCTAGCAGAAAATCTTTTTGACTATCAGGCATTCCCACTGTACTATTTAGATAATGTCTTAATGCTTGTAGCCTTAACTCATGTTGAATATTAGAGTATAGGGCATTGACATCCATGGTGATAAACAAATAGTCGTTTTCCCATGTTATATTTCTACACTCATTGATAAGCTGTTTGGAATCTAGCAAATATAAGGGAAGATCTTTAACAAGATCCTGCAGAAATGAATCAATATACGGTATTTTGACAACTGGCTGGTAAGTGAGCAAATGCCTGCAATTATGGGATGGCCCGGGGGACTTTTCAGACATTTATGGACCTTAGAGAGGTGGTAAAACACGGCTGTATCCGGACATTTATTTGTGAGGAATCGTTTCTTTTTTATGATATTTTTACTATATGATTAATTTGTTGTGCTGAATGAAATTATAGAGAGGATCTAAAAGAAGTAATATACACTCAGAACTATCAATCACAATGTGTTTGTATGTTGACCTGTGTACCTTTATACGTATTTTAGAGTAGTTTTTATATACTTTTTAAGTATTTTACAGTATTTTTATGTATATATAGGTAGCTACTATAGCGTACATTAAACATTATAATATTATTTGTTAACTTGTAACTCTTTGTACTACCTGAGTGCTTTAAAAAAAAATTGGGTAAGCCTGTATGTAACCAATTAAGGCCCCTACCCTAATTTGACATGTCTTTGCTTCCTATATAGGAACAGTTGAAATAATAGACATTTCTGTCAAAACGCGTTGTACGTATTGGTTTAATAAAGCATCTATACAGGAAATATACAGAGCCTGTATGATTATCATCGTCGGAAGCGCAATTTATCTGGATGATCCTTCCATGTTCATTTGTTGTATGCCACATTTTAGTTGTGGTCATGTGGCATTTATGCCCGAGGGAAGGAGTTTAGGAAGGAACGTTCCATGTTCTCTCTCCATCATGTGATGCCAGAGGGAGAAGGACGCTGGAGGGGTCTCTGGGCAATATCAATAACAACCGAATAAACAAATATTAATAAAGAAAAAAGGATAAAAAAAATGTTAAAGTTAAAGATTAAACAATTTCTTTGAATGTTATGCAAAAAAAAAAAAAAATTAAATAAAAATAATTTTCATCTTTAAAATTTTCAAAATTACTATAAGGAAAATGTGCCAGTGCAAAATTTTTGGCACCCTTGGAGACTTGTTTGCTTAGATAACTTTGGCCAAGGCTTCAGAACTTAGGTTGTTAGGTTTATGGCTTGTTCACTACCAAAAAACAGCAGCCATGGGCAGCTGCCAGCACTCTGAAAATGAAGGTGGCCCAAAAATCAGGGGAAGGTTATAAGAAAATAACAAATCATATTTAAGTTTTCCTTTACTCAGTTCGAAATGTAACTGAGAAATGGAAGTTACTGGAAATCGAGAAGGGCAAGATAAGGTCTAGAAGACCAAGCGGAATGTCAGTGAGAGCTGCTCGTAGGATTGCTACAGCGGCAAATCCGAACCCCAGCTTGACTGCAAAAGACTGTCAGGAAGAATTAGCAGACTCTGGAGTTGTTGTACATTGTTCTACTGTTAAGAGAAATCTGCAGAAAGATGGACTACATGGAAGAGTCATGAGAAGAAAACTTCACTGCATCCTCACCATATAATTTGGCTTCATTAGTATGTACAGTGCCTTGTGAAAGTATTTGGCCCCCTTTAACTTTTCAACCTTTAACCACTTTTTTATAAAATTCTAATTTTTTTGTGAAGAATCATCAACAAGTGGGACACAATCGTGAGGTGGAATGAAATTTTTGGGATATTTTATACTTTTTTAACAAATTAAAAACTGAAAAGTGGGGCGTGCAGTATTATTCGGCCCCTTTACTTTTAGTGCAGCAAACTCACTCCAGACGTTCAGTGAGGATCTCTAAATGATCCAATGTTGTCCTAAATGTGTAATCAAGTCTCTGTATAAATGCACCTGCTCTGTGATAGGCTCAGGGTTCTGTTTCAAGTGCAGAGAGCATCATGAAGACCAAGGAACACACCAGGCAGGTCCGAGATACTGTTGTGGCAAAGTTTAAGCCAGATTCGGATACAAAAAGATTTCCCAAGTTTTAAACGTCTCAAGGAGCCACTGTGCATGCGATCATATTGAAATAGAAGGAGTATCAGACCACCGCAAATCTACCAAGACCCGGCCGTCCCTCTAAACTTTCATCTCGAACAAGGAGAAGACTGATCAGAGATGAGGCCAAAAGGCCCATGATCACTCTGGATGAACTGCAGGGATCTACAGCTGAGGTGGGAGAGTCTGTCCATAGGACAACATGTCTCAAATATATCCATAAAAATTCTTGTTTGACGTTTGCCACAAGCCACCTTGGGAGACACCAAACATGTGGAATAAGGTGCTCCGGTAAGATAAAAACAAAATTGAACTTTTTGGCAACAATGCAAAATTATATGTTTGGTATGTTTGCCGTAAAAGCAACAGAGCTCATCACCCTCAAAACACCATCCCCACTGTCAAACATGGTGGTGGCAGCATCATGGTTTGGACCTGCTTCTGTGGCGCCCCGCAACGAGTGCGTCACAGGAGGGTATTGCAGCCATAAATGCAGCAGCAATATTCTCTGACCCAGCAGTCAAATGGTTAACTCAGAGATCCATACCCTGAATGCATCACCTAGTCTAGAGGGCCAATCAAGGTCCTGGTGGGCGGAGTGCAAGGGTAGCGTGTAGTGGAAGTCAGTCTTTAGATGAGTCTGAGGTCTGGGGAAGTAACAGCAACCTAGAAGACCTCTGCAGTTTCCCAGCTCTGCAACCTAGGAGAGGGGGTTGCACAGTTCCATGCGACCCCCTGGCCACCCTCGCTGGCCATCTCCCTACCAACTATGGGCATCATCATGCGGGTCCAAAACCATCCCGTGCCCATCTACAGCCGGTTTGCTGGTACCGAAGCTAGCAGCAGTTCAGCTCTGCTATGCGAACCAGAGGAGTGGAGGGACCGCTTTACAGGAGCACCCCACCACCGCCAAATCCAGTCGTCTCACCAGCGGTGTACCCACCAAGGGACCCAAGGCTCCCCAAAACATCCGGAATGTATACCCCGGATAGGGCATTCAAGCAGCCTCCCTGTACCCGAACTGGTATTCCTGGGCGGCAACGGCAACTTACTTAGATAGAATGGAGGAACACCGTGGATCTCTGAGGGACACCTATCACTGCTGAGTCCACCTGGTCTGCTAATCACAATTCTGCATACCATGTATTGCCTGCTGGTTACAGTAAACAACCTGTTACAGAGACTTAAAGTGTCCGTGCTTTCTTATGAACTGTCTGTCCGCAAGTGGGGAAACACTTTAAAATGTGTTGAATAAACCATTTTTAATTTATCGGAAACACCTTTAATTTATCGGACATCAGTTTGGACTTTCGTTTCTATACAGCAGCGCAGTTTTTTTCCAGTACTTTGGTCTGGTTCCCACATCAATTTAGACATTAATCATATAGTAGGTATAGAAATTTTAAATATCTCTAGTTGACGAAGGCACAGAACCGAAATAGGGTGAGGGCACGTTTAGGCACGAAGTATTTGATATACAACTAGAGGTAATTAAAGGGAATGTGTCAGCTCCTTCTACCCCTCTAACCTTTCACTACCTGTCCATGCACCTTGGTAGCTGATCCCCAATCATCCCTGTCTGAGCTAAACCTGCTCTTTAAAGTTTAAGAAAAATGCTTTATTATAAGCAGTCTCCATCCAGAGACTGGAAAGGTGGGCTCCTGGGCTCCATTCTCCACTCCTCACTGGCTTGTAGCATGCCCTGCTGGGCGTCCTCATTCCTTGTGCTGTGCCACTCTTTTTGACATTCCCGCCTCCTTTGTAACTGTGAAGCGCTGGGCCGGAACGTCATATCTGGCCCGATGCATTGTGGGGGCTGATCACATGTTCGGCCTGACTCTGACGCATGTGCAGTGAGCATATTGAAGCCGAGCCGTACATGTCATAAGCCCCCACAATCCACCGGGCCAGATATGACGTGTACGGCTCGGCTTCAATATGCACACTGAGCATGCACCGGAGCCGAACCGAACACGCGATCAGCCCCCACAATGCATCGGGCCAGATATCACATTCTGGCCTGGCGCTTCATAGTTACAAAGGAGGAGGGAATTTCAAAAAGAGGTGGCACAGCACAAGGAATGAGGACGCCCAGCGGGGAATGCTAGGAGTCACCGAGGAAGGGAGCATGGAGCCCTAAAAACTGCCACTCCAGCCTCCGAATGGAAACGGCTTGTAAATTATAAAGCATTTTTCTTAAACTTTATAGGGCATGTTTAGCTCACACAAGGATAGATAGAGATCAGCTACCAAGGTGCAGGGACAGGTAGTGATAGGTTAGGGGCGTAGAACGAGCTGACAGATTCCTTTTAAGCTTTCTATACTTCCTATCTGACTAATGTCCAAATTGATCATCGGTGATATAGCTTAATATGAGTTACTGGTAGTGGAACGTCTCTTAACGTACTAGGATATCATTGTGGTGGCTTACACTTAGTCTCTGATGTACTTTGTGAGAACAGCCTGGTAGGATCTCACCCTAATTCAGAGCTTGTAGGACTATGTGTTGTTCTGGGTATTACCTTGGAGCCATATATAAGCACTATCAGCTGATGTTTGCGGATTTAAAAACAAAGTGTTAACATCCAAAAAAACCCCAATCTGTCAGCCCCATATTAATATACATTCTCACCAGTTTTTCTAATATCTGAACTTATAAACTAATTACCTCCATAAACTTATTGATAGAATTGTATGTACTGATATTAATAATTTATCTATGCCCACATCTGTGCTTTGACACTCTATGGTTGTTCCTACTGTTTACTTTTGTACTACACATGTGAGAGTAATAAAAGCTTTTGCACATTTTTTATAACGGGACTCTTTGATTAGCCTTTTCCTTTCAAAATCCTGCATCAGCCCATTTTCCTGTTTTGTAATCTTTTTAAAATGTTAAGGGTGGCTTCACACTACGGTAAGGTCCCATCCGGGGCTGTCAGGGATGAACCTGACATCCCAGGACTGGATCAGCACAAAGAAACAGAGGGCAAATATGCCCTCCGGTCCGGTGTGCAGCCTGACGCAGCTGACGCTGCTGATGATTCAGGACCTCGGCTTGCGGGGAGCTAGCCGCGGTCCTGAAACAACAGCGGCATGCAGCCGCAGGTGTCTGGTTCCCAGATCCTCCCGGACCGGGACAATCCCACCCCATAGGCTCTCATGTTTGGGAGCGCCAGATTGCACCGGATCCGGGAGGATCAGAGGGAATCCGAGATATGGCAATTTGGGGAGATTCTTCTCCCCGGACACAAAAACGTTGCAAGCAACATTGTTATCTCCGGTTAGAAAAATCTGAGTTCTCTTGGATTCTTCCAGAGAGATGGAAACCGGATGGCAGAGAGCTGCCATTCGGCTCCATCCGGCCCCATAGGATACATAGGCTTTCTGTTTTACACTGGACAGCCCCGGACCAGATTCTGCTGTGGTGTGAAGCCACCCTAAAAAAGAAAATGTTTTTTTTTGCCTAAAATAGAAAGAAAATGTGTCACCTTTAACTTTATGCCTTCAAAGGTCCCATTACACCTTTCAACATCGTTCCCGACATCGTTCAAAAGTGACGTCAGGAACAATGTTGAAACAACATTTTCGTTGCGTGTAAACGCACGATTCAACAATGATAGTTGCTCAAGTCGGAATTGACAGGATTTCATGCATGCAGGAAAATGTGTCAACTTCAACAACCTGCGGCATCGTTCAGTGTGACACCGCAATAGCGATGTCATGGCCGACTTCGCCCATTCACAGCAGTGAGCAGGGATCGTTTGTGGTGTTTGAGAACGATCCCTGCTCACAATATCATTGGTGAGTTGTCCACGATATCTGGACGTGTGACAGCTCACCTACGATGCTGAACAGCTGTGGAAAATATCAGCGCACTACCGAGATCGCAAACAACATTGCTGTAAGTTGTACCGTGTAACGGTACCTTTAGAGATCATTTAATCTTCAACTTGCTTAATTGTTCACAGTACGGTAACCGTAATTTTGACCAGGGGTGCCCAAAATTTTGCATGCCACTCAGAGTCCAAAGTCAGAATCTGGGAAAGGACATGTGTAATTCTATGCATCTCCGAGATTGGTAAGTGTAAATTGTATATTTAAACAATAAATGGTTCAATAATATATAGCAGGAACAATATGTAAATCAGACAAAATTTGCAGTTTTGATCAGAATTAAATAATTTTGATCCACCACTTATAGAACTGCTCATCTCTATTTGGCACATCTAAACCAGACACAAACATAAGAATGCATCTTAAAAGTAAATTACACTTATGAAGCATATCTACTTATACTTTATACAGTTCTGCATTTTTCCCAACATTGCAGCAACAAAATTTTTGCAATAAAAAACTAAGGACAAAATCCAATGAGATGCAGCCATCTGGACTTTATGATCAACTTTTTCAAGAAAAAACATTTATAAAAATTACCTAATGAGAATGGGACAAAGGCCTCGTTCTTTCTGAAATTTCCTTTAGAGTCAAGAAAATGTTCTGGGTAAAAGTCATCAGGTTTCTCAAAGTAAGATTCATCTCGGAGAATAGAATGTAGGATTGGAAAAATAACAGTGCCCTGGAGGGAAAAATGAGATACAAGGTATCTATAAGAATAAATATATTATGTTAAATTATCAGTGATAAAAAAAAATCTCCTTTAAAGGTCACATGCTTAATCCAGCAGGAAGTACAGCGGCATCTAAAAATCACTAAAGTTGACAAATCCTCGGGCCCGGATGAGATACATCCGCGAGTCCTGCAGGAATTGAGTTGTCATAGATAGACCATTATTTTTAATCTTTAAAGATTCCATAATAACAGGGTCTGTACCACAAGACTGGCGTATAGCAAATGTGGCGCCAATATTCAAAAAGGGGACAAAAACTGAACTTGGAAATTATAGGCCAGTAAGCTTAACCTCTGTGGGTAAAATCTTGAGGGTTTTCTAAGAGATGCTATACTGGATTAACTGAAGAAGAATAACCTCATAACTCAATATCAGCATGGGTTTATGAGGGACCGTTTCTGTCAAACTAATCTCATCAGCTTCTAGTGGACATGCTGTATATTGAATTTTCAAGAGCTTGTGATACGGTGCCACTCAAAAGGTTGTTACATAAAATGAGAACCTTGGGGATAGTGGAAAATATGTGTAAGAGGGTTGAAAACTGGCTCAGTGAGAGCAAACAAAGGGTGGTTATTAATGGAACACTCAGACTAGGTCACAATTAAAACTGGGTTTCTACATGGGTCAGTATTGGGCTCGCTTCTTTTTAACATACAGAGTAGAATTTCAATATTTGGAGAGGACACTAAACTCTGCAGGGTAATCAATAGAGAAGGACAATTTTATATTACAGAAGGATTCATGTAAACTAGAAGCCTGGGCTGATAAATGGCAGATGAGATTTAATGGGAGCAAAAATAATGTCATGTACTTGGGCAGAGGAAATATAATTAGTGATGAGCAAGTGTATTCGTCACTATTCACTATTCACACGGAGAGTACGGTTTTCGCATTATTCAATGAGTTTTTGTGTACTCACCTCGCTATATTTGGAAGTCCCACCCTGCAGTTTTGATGCCTCCTTTACAGCCAGTGATCAAGCTGGTCTTCTTAACTAATCACAGTAATGCTACAGACATCTTGTTTGTGGCATTACAGTGATTGGATGGCCACCCAGCATCAGAGATGACTCATGGGGGCTATTTAAGCCCTGCCGCTGCCATTTCACCCGCATTGCATGCAGAGACTGCATTGGAGAAGAATAGGGAGAGATTGCTCAGCTGACAGGGAGAGTGTTAGGCCTCTTCAAAAACACAAAGCCCTTTTGAGGGCTACCTCAAGTGTACCTCAGTGACAGTGTAGAATATTAAGGGAGTGATATTGGAGCTCAGAACAGTTGAAAGGATCAGTTCATAGCTGCATCATACCACCGAACCAATAGCTCTTTTGAGAGCTGAAGAGACAGTAGAGAGTTAGACTACAGGAAGGGCGATTGACTGGAGCAGGGTCTGTGTCCAGCAGGGTCAGCTTAAAGTAGCAGTACTCCAAAAGCGGCTACTGCCTGCTAACAACCTTGCAGTAGTGCACTTAATCTGCTGGCGCTTGTGTCCACATTCTAAAAAGGCAGTTTGCTCAACGCAAAACAGCAGTACTCCAAAAATTGCTACTGCCTGCTTGTCAGGTTGGGTGTGGGGAGGCACCCAGCTCTGGACGACGACAGGAGGGAAAAGGAGTTCCTGATACTTACG
>JARQOC010000001.1:14827507-15091751 GCA_033576535.1 Allobates femoralis
TATTTTCTACATTCTATGATTACTGTATTGTATATAATGACTGTACTGTATTTTTTCTCCACTGTGATTACTTACATTATGTTGTAAAGCGCTGCGGAATATGTTGGCGCTATATAAAGAATTATTATATATAATAATTATAATTACACATATATAATCATATATTGTATACAATATAATAAAATATTTAAAAATATAATACTAATAATAATAGTAGTATAAATATTTATAATTTAACTAGATGGCGGCCCGATTCTAAAGAATCGGGTAGTCTAGAATCCATAGTTTATTTACTAATAGTTAGGGGAGTGCGGTGAAATGAATTGTGTGTATACAGGTGCCTCAGTGGGTAGCAGAGTATACGGTGGCTCAGTGGTTAGCACTGCGCGGTGGCTCAGTGGTTAGCACTGAGTGCGGTGGCTCAGTGCGTAGCAGTGAGTGCGGTGGCTCAGTGCGTAGCAGTGAGTGCGGTGGCTCAGTGGTTAGCAGTGAGTGCGGTGAGAGTGGTCAGCGCAGCGCCGTGGGCAGAGTGGTCAGCGCAGCGCCGTGGGCAGAGTGGTCAGCGCAGCGCCGTGGGCAGAGTGGTCAGCGCAGCGCGCAATGGGTCAGGAGGTGGGTCAAGCACAGCGCCGCGGGCAGAATGGTCCGCGCAGCGCCGCGGGCAGAGTGGTCAGTGCAGCGCCGCGGGCAGAGTGGTCAGCGCAGCACCGCGGGCAGAGTGGGCGCCACGGGCAGAGTGGTCAGCGCAGCGCCGCGGGCAGAGTGGTCAGCGCAGCGGGCAGAGTGGTCAGCGCAGCGCCGCGAGCAGCGTGGTCAGCGCAGCGGGCAGCGTGGTCAGCGCATCGGGCAGCGTGGTCAGCGCAGCGGGCAGCGTGGTCAGCGCAGCGGGCAGCGTGGTCAGCGCAGCGCGCGGCAGAGTGGTCAGCGCAGCGCCCGGGCAGAGTGGTCAGCGCAGCGCCGCGGGCAGAGTGGTCAGCGCAGCGGGCAGAGTGGTCAGCGCAGCGCAGCGGGCAGAGTGGTCAGCGCAGCGCAGCGGGCAGCGTGGTCAGCGCATCGGGCAGCGTGGTCAGCGCAGCGGGCAGCGTGGTCAGCGCAGCGCCACGGGCAGAGTGGTCAGCGCAGCGCCGCGGGCAGAGTGGTCAGCGCAGCGCCGCGGGCAGAGTGGTCAGCGCAGCGCAGCGGGCAGAGTGGTCAGCGCAGCGCCGCGGGCAGAGTGGTCAGCGCACGGGCAGAGTGGTCAGCGCAGCGCCGCGGGCAGCGTGGTCAGCGCGGTCAGCGCAGCGGGCAGCGTGGTCAACGCAGCGGGCAGCGTGGTCAGCGCAGCGCCGCGGGCAGCGTGGTCAGCGCAGCGCCGCGGGCAGCGTGGTCAGCGCAGCGCATCGCCGCGGGCAGAGTGGTCAGCGCAGCGCCGCGGGTAGAGTGGTCAGCCCAGCGCCGCGGGCAGAGTGGTCAGCGCAGCGCCGCGGGCAGAGTGGTCAGCACACACATACACACACATCTACACACACTCCGCTATACTTACCACCGGCCCTGCATCTTCCCCGCCGCCTGGATCCTGAGTCGACATGTCGCCGCCCCCGGACAACTGGATCCAATATGGCGTCTGGGACGTTTGGCGAGACTTCCCGGACGCCATCTTGGACAAAGTATGTCGCCGGCCCCGGACGACTGGATCCAATATGGCGTCCGGGACATTTGGCGAGCCTTCCTGGACGCTATATTGGATCCAGTATTCGGGGGCGGCGACATGTCGACTGAGGATCCAGGCGGCGGACGCAGGGCCGGTGGCAAGTATAGGAGAGTGTGTGTGTGTGCGGACAAAGTGACGGAAGTGCGGACAAAGTGACGGAAGTGCCTTGCTCTTTTATATATTAGATACACACACATTATATGTACACACATGCAAATCTATAAAGATGTAGAAATATATATACACATACACACACATCATTCACAAATTATATTACATACACACATATATACACATACTGTACATTGCATATGGAGGGGTGAGGAGGGGTGAGGAGAGCGGAGGCTGGAGGGGTGAGGAGAGCGGAGGCTGGAGGGAGGGGTGAGGAGAGCGGAGGCTGGAGGGGTGAGGAGAGCGGAGGCTGGAGGGGTGAGGAGAGCGGAGGCTGGAGGGGTTAGGAGAGCGGAGGCTGGAGGGGTGAGGAGGGGTGAGGAGAGCGGAGGCTGGAGGGGTGAGGAGGAGTGAGGAGAGCGGAGGCTGGAGGGGTGAGGAGAGCGGAGGCTGGAGGGGTGAGGAGGGGTGAGGAGAGCGGAGGCTGGAGGGGTGAGGAGGAGTGAGGAGAGCGGAGGCTGGAGGGGTGAGGAGAGCGGAGGCTGGAGGGTGTGAGGAGGGGTGAGGAGAGCTGAGGCTGGCGGGCACAGAGGACAGGGGAGGCTGGAGGGCACAGAGGACAGAGGAGGCTGGAGGGCACAGAGGACAGGGGAGGCTGGAGGGCACAGAGGACAGGGGAGGCTGGAGGGCACAAAGGACAGGGGAGGCTGGAGGGCACAAAGGACAGGGGAGGCTGGAGGGCACAAAGGACAGGGGAGGCTGGAGGGCACAAAGGACAGGGGAGGCTGGAGGGCACAGAGGACAGGGGAGGCTGGAGGGCACAGAGGACAGGGGAGGCTGGAGGGCACAGGGGACAGGGGAGGCTGGAGGGCACAGGGGACAGGGGAGACTGGAGGCACAGGGGACAGGGGAGGCTGGAGGCACAGAGGACAGGGGAGGCTGGAGGGCACAGAGGACAGGGGAGGCTGGAGGGCACAGAGGACAGGGGAGGCTGGAGGGCACAGAGGACAGGGGAGGCTGGAGGGCACAGAGGACAGGGGAGGCTGGAGGGCACAGAGGACAGGGGAGGCTGGAGGGCACAGAGGACAGGGGAGGCTGGAGGGCACAGAGGACAGGGGAGGCTGGAGGGCACAGAGGACAGGGGAGGCTGGAGGGCACAGAGGACAGGGGAGGCTGGAGGGCACAGGACACTGACCGGGCTGTGGGCGGTGAGTGGCGATGCCGGATGCTGTACACCGGACCGGTGTGTGGGCGGGGCCGGCTCCCGGATGGAGGAGGATAGTGAGCGGGCTGTGGGCGTGGGCGGCAGGGCTGGCGGCGGTGCCGGTGATGGCGGAGGCTGCACACCGGACGGGAGTGTAGGCGGGGCCGGCTCCCGGATGGTGGAGGAGGCACACCGGGGTATGTGCGGGGCCGCAGCGAGGGGCACACCGGGGTATGTGCGGGGCCGCGGCGAGGGGCACACCGGGGTATGTGCGGGGCGGCGAGGGCACACCGGGTAGTGCGGGGCCGCGGCGAGGGGCACACCGGGGTATGTGCGGGGCCGCGGCGAGGGGCACACCGGGGTATGTGCGGGGCCGCGGAAAGGGGCACACCGGGGTATGTGCGGGGCTGTGTGTGTGTGTGCACTGTAGGGGCGGCCGTAAGCGTAGCAGGCTGTATGAGTCCCGCTCCCGCTTACGGCCGCCATCTTGGTTCACCCTGAGCGGGTGTAGTGCCAAGCCACTTCCGTCGTGTGACGTCATTTTTGTCCCTTGAAGACGGAAGTGGCTTCGGGTTTTATATGGAGTCACTAAGATTTTTGAGTTTTTTGAAAAAACGTAAGTTTTTAAACTTTTTTCTCAGGTATATATAGCTTGTTAGCACATATACATCATTGGTAGTAGCTGTGTGCTGCAGAGTACTTTTTTCTAGTTTATATCCAGCGTCACTGCTGGCACCAGTTCACATTGTCTGAGTGTGCTGTGCAGTTTTTTTCTGTGTATATATATATCTAAAATATAATGATTATATTACACATATATAATTATATATTGTATATAATAGAAAATATTTAAAAATATAATAATACTAATAGTATTATTTTCATATTTTATAATTTAATTTTCTGTCTTTCTGTAGTGTAATTTCTGTCCACTAGAGGGCAGTATAGTATCATGATATGTAATGGAAATACATTTGTACTTCTATATAATTGTATAGAAATATATGTTGTGTTAAATAATAATAATAATTATAATGATAATAAATATTATATATAATAATTATAATTACACATATATAATTATATATCTAATATAAAATAACTAGAAAAAGTTCTCTGCAGCACTCAGTTACTACCAATGACGTACAAATGCTAACAAGCTATATGTATATGAGAAAAAAGTTTAAAAACTTACGTTTTTTCAAAAAACTCAAAAATCTTATCTTTTTATTTCTGAAGTTCTTGGTACATACATTGGCCAATGTCTGCTTGCTCATCAACTGCGACAAAGTGACTTCAGGTCTGATGAGTCCTATCGCTGACATCCCTGTCCTCCTTGTCCACACCCCCCACCTCTCAGTGGGCAGACTCCATCTTGACCCTAGATCACCTGTGGTCAATGAGGGTGCAATTGCAGCATGGAGCCAGCATCTCCATATGATACAAAAAAAGAGAGAAAAACTGCACAGCACTCACAGACTAAATGTGAACTGGTGCCAGCAGGGACGCTGGGTCAAATAACTAGAAAAAGTTCTCTGCAGCACTCAGTTACTACCAATGACGTACAAATGCTAACAAGCTATATGTATATGAGAAAAAAGTTTAAAAACTTACGTTTTTTCAAAAAACTCAAAAATCTTATCTTTTTATTTCTGAAGTTCTTGGTACATACATTGGCCAATGTCTGCTTGCTCATCAACTGCGACAAAGTGACTTCAGGTCTGATGAGTCCTATCGCTGACATCCCTGTCCTCCTTGTCCACCCCCCACCTCTCAGTGGGCAGACTCCATCTTGACCCTAGATCACCTGTGGTCAATGAGGGTGCAATTGCAGCATGGAGCCAGCATCTCCATATGATACAAAAAAAGAGAGAAAAACTGCACAGCACTCACAGACTAAATGTGAACTGGTGCCAGCAGGGACGCTGGGTCAAATAACTAGAAAAAGTTCTCTGCAGCACTCAGTTACTACCAATGACGTACAAATGCTAACAAGCTATATGTATATGAGAAAAAAGTTTAAAAACTTACGTTTTTTTCAAAAAACTCAAAAATCTTATCTTTTTATTTCTGAAGTTCTTGGTACATACATTGGCCAATGTCTGCTTGCTCATCAACTGCGACAAAGTGACTTCAGGTCTGATGAGTCCTATCGCTGACATCCCTGTCCTCCTTGTCCACCCCCCCACCTCTCAGTGGGAGACTCCATCTTGACCCTAGATCACCTGTGGTCAATGAGGGTGCAATTGCAGCATGGAGCCAGCATCTCCATATGATACAAAAAAAGAGAGAAAAACTGCACAGCACTCACAGACTAAATGTGAACTGGTGCCAGCAGGGACGCTGGGTCAAATAACTAGAAAAAGTTCTCTGCAGCACTCAGTTACTACCAATGACGTACAAATGCTAACAAGCTATATGTATATGAGAAAAAAGTTTAAAAACTTACGTTTTTTCAAAAAACTCAAAAATCTTATCTTTTTATTTCTGAAGTTCTTGGTACATACATTGGCCAATGTCTGCTTGCTCATCAACTGCGACAAAGTGACTTCAGGTCTGATGAGTCCTATCGCTGACATCCCTGTCCTCCTTGTCCACCCCCCCACCTCTCAGTGGGCAGACTCCATCTTGACCCTAGATCACCTGTGGTCAATGAGGGTGCAATTGCAGCATGGAGCCAGCATCTCCATATGATACAAAAAAAGAGAGAAAAACTGCACAGCACTCACAGACTAAATGTGAACTGGTGCCAGCAGGGACGCTGGGTCAAATAACTAGAAAAAGTTCTCTGCAGCACTCAGTTACTACCAATGACGTACAAATGCTAACAAGCTATATGTATATGAGAAAAAAGTTTAAAAACTTACGTTTTTTCAAAAAACTCAAAAATCTTATCTTTTTATTTCTGAAGTTCTTGGTACATACATTGGCCAATGTCTGCTTGCTCATCAACTGCGACAAAGTGACTTCAGGTCTGATGAGTCCTATCGCTGACATCCCTGTCCTCCTTGTCACACCCCCCACCTCTCAGTGGCAGACTCCATCTTGACCTAGATCACCTGTGGTCAATGAGGTGCAATTGCAGCATGGAGCCAGCATCTCCATATGATACAAAAAAAGAGAGAAAAACTGCACAGCACTCACAGACTAAATGTGAACTGGTGCCAGCAGGGACGCTGGGTCAAATAACTAGAAAAAGTTCTCTGCAGCACTCAGTTACTACCAATGACGTACAAATGCTAACAAGCTATATGTATATGAGAAAAAAGTTTAAAAACTTACGTTTTTTCAAAAAACTCAAAAATCTTATCTTTTTATTTCTGAAGTTCTTGGTACATACATTGGCCAATGTCTGCTTGCTCATCAACTGCATAAAATATAATAATAATAGTACTATTTTAATTTTTTAGCATTTAATTTTCTGTCTTTCTGTAATGTCAGTTTTGTCCACTAAAGGCAGTATAGTGTCATGATATGTAATGGAAGTACATTTGTATAGAAATATATTTAGTGTAAAATAATAATAATAATAATAATAATAATAATATAACATTATATAATTATACTTATATTATAATAATATATTGTATATAATATAATTATATAATATAAAGTATAATATTAATAGAAAATTAAATTATGAAATATAAAAAGAATACTGTCTTTCTGTAGTGTCATTTCTGTCCACTAGAGGGCAGTATAGTGTAATGAAATGTAATGGAAATACATTTATATATAATTGTATAGTATAGATTTTGTGTAAAATAATAATAATATATAATATTAAATATAATAATACTACTAATAATAAAAATAATAGTATTATTTTCATAGTTTATCATTTAATTTTCTGTCTTTTTGTAGTGTCATTTCTGTCCACTAGAGGGCAGTATAGTGTCATGAAATGTAATGGAAATACATTTATATATAATTGTATAGAAATAGATTTTGTGTAAAATAATAATAATAATACATATTATGTAATATTAAATATAATAATACTACTAATAATAAAAATAATAGTATTATTTTCATATTTTATAATTTAATTTTCTGTCTTTCTGTAGTGTCATTTCTGTCCACTAGAGGGCAGTATAGTGTCATATAATATAATGGAAATACATTTGTACTTCTATATAATTGTATAGAAATATATGTTGTGTTAAATAATAATAATAATAAATATTATATATAACAATTATAATTACACATATATAATTATATATCTAATATAAAATATAATAATAATAGTACTATTTTTATTTTTTATCATTTAATTTTCTGTCTTTCTGTAATGTCGGTTTTGTCTACTAGAGGGCAGTATAGTGTCATGATATGTAATGGAAATACATTTCGTTTAAAAATATATTTGGTATAAAATAATAACAATAAATATTATATATAATATAATTATTATTACACATATATATAATATATTGTATATAATATAAAATATTTAAAAATATAATAATACTAATAATAATAGTATTATTTTTATATTTTATAATTTAATTTTCTGTCTTTCTGTAGTGTCATTACTGAGCACTTGAGGGCAGTATAGTGTCATGAAATGTAATGGAAGTACATTTGTATAGTAAAATAATAATAATATAACATTATATAATTATAATTATACATATATTATAATATATTGTATATAATATCATAATCTAATATAAAGTATAATAATATTAATAGAAAATTAAATTATGAAATATAAAAATAATACTGTCTTTCTGTAGTGTCATTTCTGTCCACTAGAGGGCAGTATAGTGTCATGAAATGTAATGGAAATACATTTATATATAATTGTATAGTAATAGATTTTGTGTAAAATAATAATAATAATAATAATAATAATACAAATTATATATAGTATTAAATATAATAATACTACTAATAAAAAAATAATAGTATTATTTTCAGATTTTATTATTTCATTTTCTGTCTTTCTGTAGTGTCATTTCTGTCCACTAGAGGGCAGTATAGTGTCATATAATATAATGGAAATACATTTATATATAATTGTATAGTAATAGATTTTGTGTAAAATAATGATAATAATACATATTATATATAATATTAAATATAATAATACTACTAATAATAAAAATAATAGTATTATTTCCATATTTTATAATAAAATTTTCTGTCTTTTTGTAGTGTCATTTCTGTCCACTAGAGGGCAGTATAGTGTCATATAATATAATGGAAATACATTTGTACTTCTATATAATTGTATAGAAATATATGTTGTGTTAAATAATAATAATAATAATAATAATAAATATTATATATAATAATTATAATTACACATATATAATTATATTTTGTAATATAATAAAAAATATTTAAAAATATAATAATACTAATAATAATAGTATTATTTTTATATTTTATAATTTAATTTTCTGTCTTTCTGTAGTGTCATTACTGAGCACTTGAGGGCAGTATAGTGTCATGAAATGTAATGGAAGTACATTTGTATAGAAATATATTTAGTGTAAAATAATAATAATAATAATAATAATAATAATAGTAATAATAATAATATAACATTATATAATTCTAATTATATTATAATAATATATTGTATATAATATAATAATATAATGTATAGTATTAATAGAAAATTAAATTTGTACCAGAGCCCGGCCGAACACGTGATCAACCCCCATAATGCACCAGGCTGGATATGACATTCCAAACGACCATGGCTTGCCCCCCTAGTTTTGATCCTGGGTACGCCCATGAATAATAGTATTATCTCATAACTTCATTTTCTGTCTTTCTGTAGTGTCATTTCTGTCCACTAGAGGACAGTATAGTGTCATGAAATGTAATGGAAATACATTTGTATATAATTGTATAGAAATAGATTTTGTGTAAAATAATAATAATACATATTATATATAATATTAAATATAATAATACTACTAATAAAAATAATAGTATTATTTTCATATTTTATCATTTAATTTTCTGTCTTTCTGTAGTTTCATTTCTGTCCACTAGAGGGCAGTATAGTGTCATGATATGTAACAGAAATACATTTTGTATAAAAGTATATTTGGTATAAAATAATAACAATAAATATTATATACATATATATATATAATATAAAATTATAATTACACATAAATAATTATATATTGTATATAATAAAAAATATTGAAAAATACAATAATACTAATAATAATGGTATTATTTTTATATTTTATAATTTAATTTTCTGTCTTTCTATAGTGTCATTACTGAGCACTTGAGGGCAGTATAGTGTCATGAAATGTAATGGAAGTACATTTGTATAGTAAAATAATAAATAATATAACATTATATAATTATAATTCTAAATATATTATAATAATATATTGTATATAATTAATAATCTAATATAAAGTATAATAATATTAATAGAAAATTAAATTATGAAATATAAAAAGAATACTGTCTTTCTGTAGTGTCATTTCTGTCCACTAGAGGGCAGTATAGTGTCATGAAATGTAATGGAAATCATTTATATATATATATATATAATATATATAATATATATATATATAATTGTATAGAAATACCGTATATACTCGTGTATAAGCCGACTTTTTCAGCCCAAAAATTGGGCTGAAAAGTCCCCCCTCGGCTTATACACGAGTATATACATGTGTGTGCTGAGTGTGACGGGGACGGGGGCTCTGACTGGGGGCAGGAGGAGGCAGGAGGGGGCTGCAGTGACACCGCGCGGTCACGTGGGCCCGCCTCATTGATATGCACGCATCCCCCTGTCCATCCCCGGCAAGGGGATGCAGTGCATATTGCCGGACACAGCCCCTGGCGGCCCCCGGCAGTGGTATGCATCCCCAAAACCCCCCGCCTAGTACCGGGCCCCCATGCTGCGGCACAGCATACAGTAGTTCATACACTACCATCTCTCCCTGCAGCGCGCGGCTCCTCCATGTCCCAGCCGGCATCTTCCTGTAGTGTCATGTGACTGGCGCGTCACATGACACTACAGCAACAAGCCGGGCGGGAGATGGAGGAAGCGCGCGCTGCAGGAGATGGTAATGTATGAACTACTGTATGCTGTGCCGCAGCATGGGGGCCCGGTACTAGGCGGGGGGGCTGTATACCACTGCCGGGGGCCCTGTATATCACACTGCTGGGGGCTGCAGTATACACCTGTGCTGGGGGCTGCTGTATAAACCCCCGGGGCTGCTGATACCCCGGGCCTGCTGATACCCCCGGGGGCCTGCTGATACCCCGGGGGCCTGCTGATACCCCCGGGGCCTGCTGATACCCCCGGGGGCCTGCTTTGATACCCCGGGGGCCTGCTGATACCCCCGTGGGCCTGCTGATACCCATGGGGGCCTGCTGATACCCCGGGGGCCTGCTGATACCCCGGGGGCCTGCTGATACCCCGGGGCCTGCTGATACCCCTGGGGCTGCTGATACCCGGGGCCTGCTGATACCCCGGGGGCCTGCTGATACCCCGGGGCCTGCTGATACCCCGGGGGCCTGCTGATACCCTGGGGGCCTGCTGATACCCTGGGGGCCTGCTGATACCCTGGGGGCCTGCTGATACCCTGGGGCCTGCTGATACCCCTGGGGGCCTGCTGATACCCTGGGGCCTGCTGATACCCTGGGGCCTGTGTATACCCTGGGGGCCTGCTGATACCCCTGGGGCCTGTGATACCCTGGGGCCTGCTGAATACCCTGGGGCCTGCTGATACCCTGGGGGCCTGCTTATACCCCTGGGGGCCTGCTTATACCCTGGGCCTGCTATACCCTGGGGGCCTTATACCCTGGGCTTGTATACCTCACTGTGGGGCGCTGTGATACCTACACTGTCTGGGGTGTATACCTCTGCTGGGGTTGTATACCCGTGCGGAGTCCCCCTCGGTTATAGCATAATAAGTTTTCCCAGTTTTTGGGGGTAAAAGTAGGGGGGTCGGCTTATACACGGGTCGGCTTATACACGAGTATATACGGTAGATTTTGTGTAAAATAATAATAATAATAATACATATTATATATAATATTAAATAAAATAATACTACTAATAATAAAAATAATAGTATTATTTTCATATTTTATAATTACATTTTCTGTATTTCTGTAGTGTCATTTCTGTCCACTAGAGGGCAGTATAGTGTCATATAATATAATGGAAATACATTTGTACTTCTATATAAAATTGTATAGAAATATATGTTGTGTTAAATAATAATAATTATAATAATAATAATAATAATAAATATTATATATAATTATAATTACACATATATAATTATATTTAAAAATATAATAATAATAATAATAGTATTATTTTTATATTTTATGATTTAATTTTGTCTTTCTGTAGTGTCATTACTGAGCACTTGAGGGCAGTATAGTGTCATGAAATGTAAAGGAAGTACATTTGTATAGTAAAATAATAATAATATAACATTATATAATTATAATAATTATAATTATAAATATATTATAATAATATATAGTATATAATATAATAATCTAATATAAAGTATAATAATATTAATAGAAAATTAAATTATGAAATATAAAAAATACTGTCTTTCTGTAGTGTCATTTCTGTCCACTAGAGGGCAGTATAGTGTCATGAAATGTAATGGAAATACATTTATATATAATTGTATAGTAATAGATTTTGTGTAAAATAATAATAATAATAATTTATTATATATAATATTAAATATAATAATACTACTAATAATAAAAATAATAGTATTATTTTCATATTTTATCATTTAATTTTCTGTCTTTTTGTAGTGTCATTTCTGTCCACTAGAGGGCAGTATAGTGTCATATAATATAATGGAAATACATTTGTACTTCTATATAATTGTATAGAAATATATGTTGTGTTAAATAATAATAATAAATATTATATATAATAATTATAATTACACATATATAATTATATATCTAATATCCTATATAATAAAAGCCGAAGGCCACTTCCGGAATATTACTTCCGTGATGGTCTCCACCCATGCTCCTGATGTGTCACCACTGCGCGGTCCCCCGGCTACAAGGAGCGGCGGAGGAAGGTTCCGCTCTCGGAACTTCCGTCCGCCCTCCAGCCTCTCCCCTCCACCCACCACCGTACCTGGCGGGAGGCAGGGGGGCCGAGCGCCCCGTGCCCCAAGCCATCAGGGGCCCATTGCCCCCACCCCCTGGGGGACCCCGTGCTGCCAGCCGCCCGCCCGGAGAGGAGGGAGGACGGGACTTCCTGTCCTGCACCTCTGCCCGCCCCTCCTCTCCTCCTACACCAGCCGCACGCTGGCCGGCCCGCGGTGAGTCTGCACCCACCCAGCTACGCCTCTGCCCTCCAGCCTCCCCTGCCCTCCAGCCTCCCCTGCAGCCTCCCCTGCCCTCCAGCCTCCCCTCCAGCCTCCCTGCTCTCCAGCCTCCCCTCCAGCCTCCCCTCCTCTCCAGCCTCCCCTCCAGCCTCCCCTGCTCTCCAGCCTCCCCTCCACCCTCCCCTGCTCTCCAGCCTCCTCTCCAGCCTATCCTCCAGCCTCCTCTCCAGCCTCCCCTCCAGCCTCCCCTCCAGCCTCCTCTCCAGCCTCCCCTGCTCTCCAGCCTCCCCTCCAGCCTGCTCTCCAGCCTCCCCTCCAGCCTCCCCTCCTCTCCAGCCTCCCCTCCAGCCTCCCCTCCTCTCCAGCCTGCTCTCCAGCCTCCCCTCCTCTCCAGCCTCCCCTCCAGCCTCCCTCCTCTCCAGCCTCCCCTCCAGCCTCCTCTCCAGCCTCCCCTCCAGCCTCCCCTGCTCTCCAGCCTGCTCTCCAGTCTCCCCTCCAGCCTCCCTCCTCTCCAGCCTCCCCTGCTCTCCAGCCTCCCCTCCAGCCTCCCCTCTCTCCAGCCTCCCCTCCAGCCTCCCCTCCAGCCTCCCTCCAGCCTGCTCTCCAGCCTCCCCTGCTCTCCAGCCTCCTCTCCAGCCTCCCCTCCAGCCGCCCTCCAGCCCCCTCCAGCCTCCCCTCCTCTCACTCCAGCCTCCCCTCCAGCCTCCCCTCCAGCCTCCCCTGCTCTCCAGCCTCCTCTCCAGCCCTCCCCTCCTCTCCAGCCTCCCTCTCCCTCCTCCAGCCTCCCCCTCCAGCCCTCCCCTGCCCCTCTCCAGCCTCCCCTCCAGCCTCCCCTGCTCACCTCCAGCCTCCCCATCCAGCCTCCCACCCCTCCAGCCTGCTCTCTCCAGCCTCCCTCTGCTCCTCCAGCCTCTCTCCAGCCTCCCCTGCCTCTCCAGCCTCCTCTCCAGCCTCCCCTCCAGCCGCCCCTCCAGCCTCCCCTCCAGCCTCCCCTCCTCCTCCAGCCTCCCCTCCAGCCTCCCCTCCAGCCTCCCCCCTCCAGCCTCCCCTGCCTCTCCAGCCTCCCCTCCAGCCTCCCCTGCCTCTCCAGCCTCCCCCTCCAGCCTCCCCTCCTCCATCCTCCAGCCTCCACCTCCAGCCTCCCCTGCTCTCCAGCCTCCCTCCAGCCTCCCCTGCTCTCCAGCCTCCCTCCAGCTCCCTCACCCCCTCCAGCCTCCCCTCAGCCTCCGCTCCTCCTCCCTCCAGCCTCCTCCAGCCTCCCCTCCAGCCTCCCCTCCTCTCCAGCCTCCCCTCCAGCCGCCCCCTCTCCAGCCTCCCCAGCCTCCCTGCTCTCCAGCCTCCCCTCCAGCTCTCCCCTGCCCAGCCCCCCTCCACCTCCCCTCCACCTCCCGCCCTCACCTCCCCCCCCAGCCTCCCCTCCAGCCCCCCTCCCAGCCTCCCTCACCCCCTCCAGCCCCTCCAGCTCCCCGCCTCACCGCCTCCAGCCTCCCTCCACGCCCCCCCGCTCTCTCGCCCCACCCCCGCTACCTCCAGCCTCCCTCCAGCCTCCGCCACTCCGCTCCACCTCCGCACTGTCCACCCTCGCACTCCCCTCCAGCCTCCAGCCTCTGCTCTCCCCTCCAGCCACCGCTCTCCCCTCCAGCCTCTGCCCTCCAGCCTCCCCTGTCCTCACCCCTCCTCACCCCTCCAGCCTCCCCTGTCCTCACCCCTCCTCACCCCTCCAGCCTCCCCTGTCCTCACCTCTCCTCACCCCTCCAGCCTCCCCTCTCCTCACCCCTCCTCACCCCTCCAGCCTCCGCTCTCCTCACCCCTCCATATGCAATGTACACTATGTGTATATATGTGTGTATGTAGTCACTTCCCTCACTTTGTCCGCACTTCCCTCACTTTGTCCGCACACACACACACACACACACACACACACACACACACACACACACACACACACTTCGCTATACTTACTTACACCGGCCCTGCATCAGCCGCCTAGATCCTGAGTCGACATGTCGCCACCCCCAAACTACTGGATCCAATATAGCGTCCAAGAAGTCTCCCCAAACTTCCCGAACGCCATATTGGATCCAGTCGTCCGCGGGCGGCGACATGTCAACTCAGGATCCAGCCGGCGGGGAAGATGCAGGGTCGGTGCTAACTATAGCGGAGTCTGTGTGTGTGTGTGTGTATGTATGTATGTGTGTGCTGACCACTCTGCCCACGGCGCTGCCCTGCCGACTCTGCCCACGCCACTGTGCTGACCAATCTCACCGCACTCACTGCTAACCACTCAGCCACGGCACTCACTGCTAACCACTGAGCCACCGCACTCACTGCTAACCACTGAGCCACCGCACTCACTGCTAACCACTGAGCCACCGCACTCACTGCTAACCACTGAGCCACCGCACTCACTGCTAACCACTGAGCCACCGTATACTCTGCTACCCACTGAGCCACCTGTATACACACAATTCATTTCACCGCACTCCCCTAACTATTAGTAAGTCAACTATATATGGATTCTAGACTACCCGATTCTTTAGAATCGGGCCGCCATCTAGTAAAATATAATAATAATAGTACTATTTTTATTTTTTATCATTTAATGTTCTGTCTTTCTGTAATGTCAGTTTTCTCCACTAGAGGGCAGTATAGTATCATGATATGTAATGGAAATACATTTTGTATAAGAATATATTTGGTATAAAATAATAACAATAAAATATTATATATATATATAATATGATAATTATAATTACACATATATAATTATATATTGTATATAATAAAAAATATTTAAAAATATAATAATACTAATAATAATATTATTTTTATATTTTATGATTTAATTTTGTCTTTCTGTAGTGTCATTACTGAGCACTTGAGGGCAGTATAGTGTCATGAAATGTAAAGGAAGTACATTTGTATAGTAAAATAATAATAATATAACATTATATAATTATAATAATTATAATTATAAATATATTATAATAATATATAGTATATAATATAATAATCTAATATAAAGTATAATAATATTAATAGAAAATTAAATTATGAAATATAAAAAATACTGTCTTTCTGTAGTGTCATTTCTGTCCACTAGAGGGCAGTATAGTGTCATGAAATGTAATGGAAATACATTTATATAATTGTATAGTAATAGATTTTGTGTAAAATAATAATAATAATAATTTATTATATATAATATTAAATATAATAATACTACTAATAATAAAAATAATAGTATTATTTTCATATTTTATCATTTAATTTTCTGTCTTTTTGTAGTGTCATTTCTGTCCACTAGAGGGCAGTATAGTGTCATATAATATAATGGAAATACATTTGTACTTCTATATAATTGTATAGAAATATATGTTGTGTTAAATAATAATAATAAATATTATATATATAATAATTATAATTACACATATATAATTATATATCTAATATAAAATATAATAATAATAGTACTATTTTTATTTTTTATCATTTAATGTTCTGTCTTTCTGTAATGTCAGTTTTCTCCACTAGAGGGCAGTATAGTATCATGATATGTAATGGAAATACATTTTGTATAAGAATATATTTGGTATAAAATAATAACAATAAATATTATATATATATATAATATGATAATTATAATTACACATATATAATTATATATTGTATATAATAAAAAATATTTAAAAATATAATAATACTAATAATAATATTATTTTATATTTTATAATTTAATTTTCTGTCTTTCTGTAGTGTCATTACTGAGCACTTGAGGGCAGTATAGTGTCATGAAATGTAATGGAAGTACATTTGTATAGTAAAATAATTATAATAATATAACATTATATAATTATAATAATTATAATTATAAATATATTATAATAATATATTGTATATAATATAATAATCTAATATAAAGTATAATAATATTAATAGAAAATTAAATTATGAAATATAACAATACTGTCTTTCTGTAGTGTCATTTCTGTCCACTAGAGGGCAGTATAGTGTCATGAAATGTAATGAAAATACATTTATATATAATTGTATAGAAATAGATTTTGTGTAAAATAATAATAATAATACATATTATCTATAATATTAAATATAATAATACTACTAATAATAAAAATAATAGTATTATTTTCATATTTTATCATTTAATTTTCTGTCTTTCTGTGGTGTCATTTCTGTCCACTAGAGGGCAGTATATTGTCATATAATATAATGTTAATACATTTGTACTTCTATATAATTGTATAGAAATATATGTTGCGTTTATTAATAATAATAATAACAATAATAAATATTATATATAATAATTATAATTACAAATATATAATTATATATCTAATATAAAATATAATAATAATAGTACTATTTTTATTTTTTATCATTTAATTTTCTGTCTTTCTGTAATGTCAGTTTTGTCCACTAGAGGGCAGTATAGTGTCATGATATGTAATGGAAATACATTTGTATGTATATTTGTATAGAAATATATTTTGTGCAAAATAATATATGATTATGTCATATCATTATAATTACACATATAATATAATTATATATCATATTGCATAATAATATAATATTAAATATAATAATACTAATAATAATGCTAATGCTAATAATAGTATTATTTTTATAATTTAATTTTCAGTCTTTCTGTAGTGTCATTTCTGTCCACTAGAGGGCAGTATAGTGTCATGAAATGTAATGAAAATACATTTATATATAATTGTATAGAAATAGATTTTGTGTAAAATAATAATAATAATACATATTATCTATAATATTAAATATAATAATACTACTAATAATAAAAATAATAGTATTATTTTCATATTTTATCATTTAATTTTCTGTCTTTCTGTGGTGTCATTTCTGTCCACTAGAGGGCAGTATATTGTCATATAATATAATGTTAATACATTTGTACTTCTATATAATTGTATAGAAATATATGTTGCGTTTATTAATAATAATAATAACAATAATAAATATTATATATAATTATAATTACAAATATATAATTATATATCTAATATAAAATATAATAATAATAGTACTATTTTTATTTTTTATCATTTAATTTTCTGTCTTTCTGTAATGTCAGTTTTGTCCACTAGAGGGCAGTATCGTGTCATGATATGTAATGGAAATACATTTGTATGTATATTTGTATAGAAATATATTTTGTGCAAAATAATAAATGATTATGTCATATCATTATAATTACACATATAATATAATTATATATCATATTGCATAATAATATAATATTAAATATAATAATACTAATAATAATGCTAATGCTAATAGGGTCATTCCATGTCAAGTGAACCAATGATTATTACCTCTATTTTTTAATTCTTTTGAGATTTTTTTTAAAAATTTATTTTTTTTTTAAATGATTTTCAAAGTTCGGAAAAAGTGTGAATTTCGCTGTTGCCTGCCTTTACGTTTCTCCTCATAACTAAGGCTAGGAATAAGATAGAGAGACAAAATAAACACCATTCTACTCAGAACTATACAGGCTTTCACCAGATATGTCACAAGAGGATCTTTGTTAATATTTTACCCCTGTGATCGCAAGCGCAAAACTTTAAAACGTATTTCCGAAAAATCGGCGCGCTTTAAATATTTCAAAAACTGCCCATGTGTCTGCTTTGCTCTTAGCCACATCTGTACCAAATTTCAAGTTGGGATCGCAATGGGATCATATTTTAACATATTTTACTATTAATAGCGTCAATGGGTCATTCCATATCAAGTGATCTAAATATGAATATTTTTTTTTACCTGACGTCTTTAGATTTTTTTTTTTTTTTTCCTTTATGAAGTACTACTTTAGTTAATTACAAATTAAAAGTTTGGAATTTTTTTCTTCATCAGTTAATTTTTTACAGATTTTTAAAGTTTAAAAAAAGGGTGAATTTTGGCCTGGTACGACTTTAAATTTTTTTATCTCGGGCTAGAAATAAGATAGAGAAACAAAATAAACACCATTCTACTCAGAACTGTCCAGGCTTTCACCAGATATGTCACAAGAGTATATTTGTTAATTTTAATTTTTTACCTATGCGAATGCAAACGCAACATTTTGAAACGCATTTCCGAAAAAAACATTTTAATAAAAATTTTCCAAAACTGCCCATGTGTCTTTTATGCTCTTAGCCACATCTGTACCAAATTTCAAGTTGGGATCGTGATGGGATCATATTTTAAAATATTTAACTATGGTTAATCTCATTTTTATTAAATTTTGAAAAAACATATGAAAGACATACATTCAATCTTTTAACAAAATCTTGAGACATATAAAATATACAAAAAGAGAATTTATTAGTAACTTTAAGATAAGCTGCAAATTTACTTTTGCGCTTATCTCTGGTGCAATATATACTACAATCTAAATATAATTCCAAACACTCAAGTATACAACCTTTCTCAGGGTTTTGAGATGTTCTGATGTCAAGTGGACAAGCAGCCCC
Source organism: Allobates femoralis (assembly GCA_033576535.1). NCBI lineage: Eukaryota > Metazoa > Chordata > Amphibia > Anura > Aromobatidae > Allobates > Allobates femoralis. The sequence goes on from JARQOC010000001.1 coordinate 14,846,330, forward strand.
AGCAGAATGATTTTTATTACTTGGCCCCTTCTAACAGGTTGACCACGTAAGTGGGTCATTACCCGTTGAGGCCTAGTTGGAATAGTCTATCGACTGGTGTACCGGAAAGGAAGGCCGAAATATTAATGATCTACTCACAGCTCAGAGTTTTCGATACCTGTCTAATGTTCACTAGAATTCTGAAGGTATAGGCGTAGAAAGGAAATACCTAGACTGAATGTATCAGATGGGAAGAAAAGAGAGATAGAAAAGAAGAGAGAGAGAAGAGAAACAAAAACCATTAGAAAAAGTTATACTGGGAAAGAAAAGCCACGTAAGAAAAAAAAAAAAAGGAGGGGGGGGGGGGACGGGTGAGGTATGGGAAGGAGAAAGGGTACTCATCCCACTGGCTCCCCATCAGCCAGAGGTCGAGCCATATTATCTGTGCTGGAAAAGATACTCCTAAATTCTGCAGAGTCGTGAAAAAGAATCCATTCAACCCAAATCCCTAAGAATTTGTTCCGAGATCCCGACGCATCAGCTGCGAGCTCCTCCATTCGATATATGTCCATCAATTCTTTGAACCAATCAAGTAGAGATGGAGCCCGGCTTGATTTCCAGAACCTCGGGATCACAGCAAGAGCAGCCGAGATGCAAAAGCGGAGAATATCCCTCTTCTGTAGCCCAATAGGACCTGGAAAAATGGATAACATTGCCGATTCTGGGCAGCATTCGGCTTGTTTACCTGTTATCCGGGCGTATGCATTGAAAACCTCAGACCAGAACCGCCGGATTTCCCCACAACTCCACCAAATGTGTATCATTGTACCCTTCTCTTCCCCACAGCGCCAGCAGGTATCAGGGGTTCCAGGGAACATGTTCCGGAGTGTCGTCGGGCACAAGTACCATCTAGTGAGCAGCTTATAGCTTCTTTCTTGTGCAGAACAAGCGCTAGCTAGTGAGTGAGTAAATATAAAGCATTTCTGCCAATTAGCTTCTGAAATGCTACACCCCAATTCCCTCTCCCAAGCACGTTGGAAGTAAAGGGTGCCCTGCTCTCTCATGGACCCTAAGGCCTGGTATAGAACTGATATTTTGCGCCTCGGTGGAGCCTCCAGTTGGAATAACCTCTCCAATACGTTGGGTGTCAATCTTACCCTGCAAGAGTGGTCAGCTGAATATAAGTATGCTCTGTATTGGAGAAATTCGAATCACTTAAGAGGTCTCGTAGGTTCTTTGAGTTGTAGCTCTGCCATCGGGGGCAAACCACCACTGGACAGAGTCTGTCCTACTCGGGTGTCATCCACAATCCGCCAACATAAAAATCTCTGCCTGTCAAATCTGGGTGGGAAAGATGGGTTGGAAAAAAGGGGAGTCAAAGGGCTAAGTCTGTCGTTTAAGCGGAGGGATTTCGTCACTAGGTGCCATACCTTCAAGGTGTTTCTGGTCATGTCTGTCAAAGGTACTAGGTCTGTGGAGTCGTTAGGGGAAATCCAAAGCAGGTGTTTCAGCGGAATCCCCAAACCCTCTTGCTCCACCCCTACCCATTTCTTGGAGGACGCATGATAATGCCAATCTAGAGCTCTAACAAGAGAGGAAGCCTCAAAGTACGCTCGTATGTTGGGTAGTCCAACCCCTCCTCTGGTCTTGGGCAAGGATAGGATATTCATTCGCAATCTGGACCTCTTGCCCCCCCAGACAAATCTAAGGATCATAGATTGCATTTTGGAGAGGAAACCTCTATCCAATAGAACAGGAACTGTCTGAAAAGTATATAAGAGTCGGGGCAAGACATCCATCTTGACTACGTTTATTCTCCCGAACCAGGATAGCTTTAATTGTCTATAGGAGGTAAATGCCGATTCCGCGTTAGTCAAAAGGGGTTGATAATTTAAATTGAATATTTGTTTAAGATCTTTTGGTATAAGGACTCCCAAGTACTTAATGGCTTCTACTTTCCATTTAAATGGGAACTGTTTAGATAGATGAGAAACCAATTCTCCAGGCAAAGAAATATTGAGTGCCTCGGTTTTGGAGCAATTCACTTTAAAGTTGCTCAATTGTCCGAACCGTTCAAACTCCATTAAGACCGAAGGGATGGAGACCAGGGGCTGGGAGATGTAAAGTAGCAGGTCATCTGCAAATAAGGCTAATTTGTGATGACTCTGTCCCAGCTTGACCCCATGGACGCATTCATTGGACCTAAGTGCAAAATATTTAACTATTATGGTGTCAATTCAAAAATCACCAAGAACACAGTCATTTTTTCACAATTGCCCGTCAATAGTTTGAATTTGATATAAAGAAACATAGTCTTGTAACATCTCAAATGAAAGCTGTTACCGTTCTGAGTAAAATGATGCCTCTCCCACTTCATTATCTTATTTCTAGCCTGAGATAAAAAAATTTAAAGTCGTACCAGGCCAAAATTCACCCTTTTTTTAAACTTTAAAAAATCTGTAAAAAATTAACTGATGAAGAAAAAAATTCCAAACTTTTAATTTGTAATTAACTAAAGTAGTACTTCATAAAGGAAAAAAAAAAAAAAATCTAAAGACGTCAGGTAAAAAAAATATTCATATTTAGATCACTTGATATGGAATGACCCATTGACGCTCTTACTAGTAAAATATGTTAAAATATGATCCCATTGCGATCCCAACTTGAAATTTGGTACAGATGTGGCTAAGAGCATAGCAGACACATGGGCAGTTTTTGAAATATTTAAAGCGCGCCGATTTTTCGGAAATGCGTTTTAAAGTTTTGCGCTTGCGATCACATGGGTAAAATATTAACAAATATCCTCTTGTGACATATCTGGTGAAAGCCTGGACAGTTCTGAGTAGATTGGTGTTTATTTTGTTTCTCTATCTTATTTCTAGCCCGAGATATGATAGAAAATGTAAAGCCATACCAGGCCAAAATTCGCACTTTTTTAAAACTTTAAAAATCTGTAAAAAATTAACAGATAAAGAAAAAAATTCAAAACTTTTTTTTTGTAATTAGATAAAGTTGTTCTTCAGATAGAAAATTTTTTTTAAAAATCTGAGGACGTCAGGGAAAAAAAATATTCATTTTTGGATCACTTGACATGGAATGACCCATTGTAAGAAAAAAGCAAGTGTGGATCGTTAATGTGGCAATATCAGGAGACAGAAGGGTGGAGGAGAAGCAACTGGAAAAACTGACACAATATGAGGATTTAAAGATTGAACTGTAAAGACTGGCACAAGCCAGTGAAGGTGGTCCCAGTGGAGATCGGCACAATGGGTGTTCAGTGAAGGTGGTCAAAGTGGTGATCAGCACACTGTGTGCTCGGAGTCCAGTGGTGATCAGCTTGGTGTCGTCGAGTGGTCAGTGTGATCGCACACTGGTGCTCAGTGAAGGGTGGTCCCAGTGGTGATCGGCACACTGTGTGCTCAGTGAAGGTGGTCTCAGTGGTGATCAGCACACTGGGTGCTCAGTGAAGGTGGTCCCAGTGGTATCAGCACACTGGGGTGCTCAGTGAAGGTGGTCCCAGTGGTAATCGGCACACTGTACTTAGTGAGGTGGTCTCAGTGGTGATAGCACGGTGCTCAGTGAGTGGTCCCAGTGGTGATCAGGCACATTGGTGCTCAGTGAAGGTGGTCTCAGTGGTGATCGGCACACTGGGTATGGTGCCTAAAAACCTTGGCCAGCACTTGAAAACAAGTTGACAAAATAATGATCTGTCAGCTGCAAAAGGCCCCTATTGGTAACTCTGCATGCATCATTAGCTGATATATCACGCAGTCCTAGATGCTTGGGAAGTGTCCAACTAGTGATTTAATACAAAATCCAGCATAATGATCTTATTTGCTGTATGTAACTGTTGTATACGTATAATAATAATAATAAAATAATCACAATACCTTATTTTATTCTTGGTAGAGAAGGTTCATGATGAAATTGAGCGAGTGATCGGATCGGCTCAACCTCAAATGGAGCATCGGAAACAAATGCCGTATACAGACGCCGTCATCCATGAGATTCAGAGGTTTGGGGATATTGCGCCTAATAGTGTCCCACACGCAACTTCTGAAGACGTCACATTTAGAGGGTATTTTATTCCAAAGGTAAGAAACAAAAATCAGCTTTATATAAGATTAGCTAAAGGAAGGCCAGGAGCAAACCTCTATGTATACAGTTAAAAATTGAGGGAATTCCACATCTGAGATTGTAAAATATAAATATAAATTTCAAATTTATTGAAAAAAGATTAAAACCAGGTAGTAGATAAAGACAAACTAATATACTAAAGACCCCCTAAAATGTGGGTCATTTCCTTAAATATTAGCATGCTTTTATATACATCCTGGTTTTGAACATTTTCAATAAATATGAAGTTTTAACTTTTATTTTAGAGTTGCAGTTTCTGTAGATCCACTATTGCATAAGACACGGGTGAGGAACTCCAGGCCTCAAGGGCTGCCAACAGGTTATGTTTTCAGGATTTCTTTAGCATTGCACAGGGGTTGGAATCATCATCAGTGCAGGTGATTATATTATCACCTGTGCAGTAGTAAGGAAATCCTTAAAACCATCACTGTTCATGGCCCTTGAGGCCTGGAGTTCTCCACCCCTGGACTAAGTTCTCCCAAGAACCCACAGACATTATGAAATTCTCCTGTACTGGTGAACTGATGTTATGTTACCTTGTTCTATAATGTGTAATGGTTCTTTTCCCCACAGGGCACACTAATATTCCCATTGCTTCACTCTATATTACGAGATAAAGCTTACTTTGAGAAGCCAGAGGAGTTTTATCCAGAACACTTTTTAGACTCTAATGGAAAAATATATTGCAATCTGAGAGTCCTCAGTGGTTGATACCTTTTAATGGCTAACTGAAAAGATGGTAAACATAGCAAGCTTTCGAGACGACTCAGGTCTCTTCTTCAGGCTGAAAATGACACAAATTCTGAAGACACATACATTTATACATAAGCAATAGAGGAAAAAAAAAAAAAAGGAAGGGGAAAGAAGAGAACAGAAAAAAAAAATGGCAGAACAGTGTTATATGCTCTGGTGGATATGACAGGTGACGCAAAGCAGAGTCGGGTAGGGAGGGGTGGAGGAGCAGGGACACAGAAAGCAGATTTCTAAGATAAGCGGAACCAATTGTATTAGGTAGATGGTTAGTAACCCATGGAGACCTGAAATTACTTAGTTAAGTGCTGGAGAGCAGATTAAGTGAGAGAGTTCACAGAAGTGTCAGGAGTTCATTGTCCTATGATTTCAGTGTGTAGCAAGCTGTCTCCAAATGCACTTTCATTTTATATATAATACACAGACTGCGCATCAATTCAGGACTCAATACAAACAAAACAAAGACACATCCTGACAACTGGGACAACTCCTCCTGTCAGAAAGCATCTAATTGTGTCATCAACCTTTCGGATTACAAACCCAACAAGTTGGAACTTTCTGTGCTTTCTAGGGGACTCTCCTTTTGTCCTACTAAAGCTCTGGATAAAATTGAACTGTGCAGCGACATGGAGGATTACTTCAGGAGACTACGCCTAAGGGAATTTTTCAGCGACAAAGAGGATTCCGAACTCAACTGGGCCGAAGGAACAAGGATCCCGACAACCAAAAAGAAAAGGTCAGACTGGACTCCTGATCTTAAGCGTAACTCACACTTGAACAACTATATAGACACTTTCAGACATTTGGTAAAATCCACTATTTTAGATACACACAAGAGTCCACCATCCAATATCAATGCCCAGGAGAGAAGGGCCGTACGGTCCTTGAAAACCAACAAAGAAATCATCATTAAACCTGCAGACAAGGGTGGTGCAATAGTCATGATGAACAAATCTGACTACCTGAAGGAAGCAAACAGACAACTGACGGACACACGTTACTACAAGAAATTGCAGTCTGACCCCACACAGGACTATTACAAGGAATTAAAAAAGCTGGTTTCTTGTCTACCTGACGTATCTGTAAGAGCTGATGACCTTCTACCAGTAAATCCAACAACAGGCACATTCTACATGCTTCCCAAAATTCACAAACCAGGAAATCCAGGGAGACCAATCATTTCATGTGTGGGCACCCTCACCGAACAAATTTCTGGGTGGATAGAGGGTGTTCTCAAACCCCTGGTAAAAGAGACACCCAGCTACATTCAGGACACAACTGACCTATTGAATAAACTGTCAGCAATAGGTCCTCTACCAGAAGGAACCATCCTCGCCACCATGGATGTGGAATCTTTGTACAGCAACATCCCACACCAGGATGGATTAAATGCCTGCAAAACCTTCCTGGAGAACACAGGGATTGATGCTGACTCTGTGGTAGAACTCACAAAATTCATCCTCACGCACAATTACTTTAGATTTGACGACAACATATATTTACAGGAGACTGGGACAGCAATGGGGAGCAAAATGGCACCACAATATGCAAACCTTTTCATGGCCAAGCTTGAAGGTGACTTTTTATCCTCTTGCCCTATCAGGCCTCTGGCCTACTACCGTTATATTGATGACATCTTGATCATCTGGACGGAGTCTGAGCAACAGCTGAAGACGTTCCACGAACACTTTAATCAATTTCACCCCACCATTAACTTAACACTCAACTACTCCTGCACTGAAGTCAGCTTTCTGGACACCATCATTAAGCTACAGAACAATGAATTAGAGACATCCCTGTACCGGAAACCAATTGACCGTCCAACATATCTCCGATGGGACAGCTTTCATCCAAAGCACATAAAAAACTCTATTGTGTACAGCCAGGCCATCAGATACAATCGGATATGTTCCAACCCTACAGACAGAGACAGTCACCTTGAGGACCTCAGAAAGACCTTTTGAACCAGGGCTACCATCCAAGAACAATCGAGAACCAGATTACAAGAGCCACCAGAATATCAAGGAATCATCTCCTACATTACAAAACTAGAGAAGAGAACAACAGAGTTCCTCTCGTAGTCACCTACAATCCAAGTCTGGAGGTGCTAAGAGGAGCTGCACGGAAACTGCAACCACTCCTACAAAAAGATGCCCGACTAAAATCAATATTTCCGGATCCCCCACTCTTGTGTTTTAGACAACCTCCGAATCTAAAAAACATCATTGTGAGAAGCTCCCTGTCCTCTCCAGCAGCAACAGGAACCTTTCCCTGCAACCAGAGAAAGTGCAAAACCTGTTCATCTATAATGACAACTGACAAGATAAGGATTCCTGGGACAGATCAGGACTACAAGATCCCAGGTAACTTTAGCTGCACTACAAGCAATGTGGTGTATCTAATCATATGTACCAAATGCCCAACAGGTGGCATGTACGTAGGTGAGACCGGATTACAATTCAGAACAAGAATGAATTCTCATCGCCACTCAATAAAAGAAAAGCGGATGGATCTATCTGTAGCAAAGCATTTTTGCAGCTCTGAGCACAACACTGAATCCGATATGAGGCTGCTACATCTTAAAGAGTGACTTCAAATCTCAGAGAGAGAGAAGAATTTGGGAATACAAATTGATAACAACCTTCAACACACTCGAAACCGGACTAAATATTTCACATGGATTTATAGGATTCTATGTAAAATGAACGGACATTTGGGGATAGCAGATTCATGCATTTTATATATAAAATGAAAGTGCATTTGGAGACAGCTTGCTACACACTGAAATCATAGGACAATGAACTCCTGACACTTCTGTGAACTCTCTCACTTAATCTGCTCTCCAGCACTTAACTAAGTAATTTCAGGTCTCCATGGGTTACTAACCATCTACCTAATACAATTGGTTCCGCTTATCTTAGAAATCTGCTTTCTGTGTCCCTGCTCCTCCACCCCTCCCTACCCGACTCTGCTTTGCGTCACCTGTCATATCCACCAGAGCATATAACACTGTTCTGCCATTTTTTTTTTCTGTTCTCTTCTTTCCCCTTCCTTTTTTTTTTTTTTTCCTCTATTGCTTATGTATAAATGTATGTGTCTTCAGAATTTGTGTCATTTTCAGCCTGAAGAAGAGACCTGAGTCGTCTCGAAAGCTTGCTATGTTTACCATCTTTTCAGTTAGCCATTAAAAGGTATCAACCACTGAGGACTCTCAGATTGCAATATATTTTTCTATCTACTGGCTAACACGGTATAAATATTCTTTACCTAGACTCTAATGGAAATTTCAAGAAGACTGAGGCCTTTGTCCCCTTCTCAATAGGTAACTTTTGTAATAAATGTCTGGTTCTTAACTTAATTGTTTCTTGGATAGGATGCATATCCACTATAATCATGTGGCTGTTCATTTCTCCATGATTTTCTTAAGGCCCCGTCACACCAGTCCACATCGCCGCCGATTACATAGGCGACGTAGGGGCGTGGCCTATCAGTGGTGACATCGCCCCTACGTCAGTGATGTGAAACCAGGCGGCTGATCTGGGGCGATGTGTACACATCGCCCCATGTAACCGACCCCGGCGAGCTGACTGGCGATGGGAGCCATAGGCTCCCATTGTCCTGCATCGCCGCTGGGATTTTGAGAAACCCCAGCGGCGATGCTGCCTCTGAGCTTGCCAGCCCATCGCTGGAGATGTTTCCCAGTGTAAACGGGGGGCGGCAACGCTGGCGGGGCGCCAAAAACATGCGCGCACTCGCCAGTAGCCGCCGACATCTCTGGTGGTGTCGGCTGGTGTAACGGGGCCTTTACGGAGCGTGTGTCAGCAAAAAAATCATGAAGAACACGTGTTCATTATTCATTGGCGTCTTCGATCAAAATCATCCTTACAAGACTACTTTTTTACCATTGGCAATTCTCTTGTAAGTCAAAAAAAAATTAAAAATCACACGCACCGGACAGTGATGAAAATCTGCTCCAGCACTGATGAAAATTAATCCATTTTTTTCATGTACGAACCATATTATAAGAGTCCAGATGACCACGTCTCTTTAGACTTGTGCACATCTGGTTGGCCTCTTCACTTTTCACTTTGATTTTGGCATTGCATCAACTGGTTACCTTGATTTCCAATACACATTTTTTTTAGTTTTTGCTTCTTGTCACAGTGTGTTCCCCCAGCGTGTTTCATGTCCTCTACGTAATAAAGCCTTCTTTAGTATTACCTGACCTGCATCTAGTTGGGGAATCCATGTTGGCTCTTCCCTTCAGGGGGCTCCTCCTATACACAAAATGTAGACAGGATGTGGCCTGGATCGTCTAGAAACTTCCCAATGTAGCCAAATGTTCAAATAGGGGTGACCCCTTCTGCCCATCCAAGGACTGATCCAGGGAGAGCGAGAACAATAGACACATGCTTGACCAGTTAGTTGGTGTTGTGACTTACGAAAAGCTAGGATCTGAGGCTGCAGCCAGATCCTGGTGCACTTGTGTGGATTGTCAGATATTGAATGTCGGTTGCCATGTGGGATTGTGTTGTGTTCCTCACTTGCTGGATCAAGCAAACTCATTTAAGGACCATTGCTGCCTTTTATCTCGTGTCAGATTGCTTGGTGGCATCGCCGGATTAGTTTCTGTTGTTGTGGACTCACTCTCCGGAATTATCTTCATGTGTGGTGCCCCATTTTCTCAGTCCCAATAAAGTTCTGTTTTTAGTGTTCATTAGCCTCCTGTCTTGTCCTGCTTTGTCACACACCCTGTCACATTTCTCCAATGATGTATTATTTCCATATTTCTACAATAGAATAATTCCACTATTGTTTTTTGTCATTTTGTTTCATTCTTCTGCAAAGAAAATCACCCGGCAATATAATTCTTAACGTCAGAATGATTAAGACGATATAAAATGTGTCAAAGATTTGTCCAAATACGCAATCACCTCCAAACGCAGCGTCTACAGTTTGGGGTGCTGATCTGGCACAAATCCTTGGTCATATTTCAAGGCTTGTTAAAGAGTCAGTTATGACTTTTAGGATTGCTACTTCCTCACTGAAGTGACAATTTGCATATTTCCCAGAGGAGCATTGCAGCCGTAAGCCTCCTCATGCCGGCAGGCAGAATAATCTCCATAAGGAAAACAGCTATTTCCCCAGACCTCATCTTAGCCTCTCATACAGCCACATCATAATCCCATACACTGTACTGATGAGGGGCAATCACCCCGAAACGCAGCGTCTGCAGTTTGGGGCTCTGATCTGGCACAAATCCTTGGTCATATTTAAAGGCTTGTTAAAGAGTCAATCCCAAAAGAGACTTTTAGGATTGCTACTTCCTCACTGAAGTGACAATTTGCATATTTCCCAGAGGAGCATTGCAGCCGTAAGCCTCCTCATGCCGGCAGGCAGAATAATCTCCATAAGGAAAACAGCTATTCCCCCAGACCTCATCTTAGCCTCTCATACAGCCACATCATAATCCCATACACTGCACTGATGATGGGCAATCACCCCGAAATGCAGCGTCTGCAGATTGGGGTTCTGATCTGGCACAAATCCTAAATCATATTAAAGGGCTTGTTAAAGAGTCGATTATAACTTATAGGATTGCTACCTTAAGTAGGTTGCACTAGAATTCGTCCACTTCCTCACTGAAGTGACAATTTCCAAATACTTATCAAATCCTGATTCCATCCAGTTGGGATCTCAAATTATCTGTAATATTCTATAACTGTTTCCTGTTCTTCCTTGCAGGCAAACGAAGCTGTGCTGGAGAAACCTTGTCTAAGATGGAGCTGTTCTTATTCTTTACAACATTATTACAAAATTTCACTTTCAAGCCAACACCTGGAGACAAACTGGACCTCACCCCGGCACTGGGGGCTGCAAATGGCCCCAAACCCTTTCAGATCTGTGCCATATCTCGCAGATAGACTACGTTGTCAATTACTACTGACATAGACTCATTTTTTATTATCCTAATTGTTGTAATAGGCTCTTCACAAAATCTGTTCTACAGATAGATGTATTGATTTCTGATCCTTAAGAAAGGTCAACAATATCAGATCAATTGTGGTCTGACAGCCAGGCCTTTCATAATCAGTTGCCGTCTCTGCAGTGGCCAGATGTATCGAGTTCAAGGAGTTGGATTTGCACAGCTCCGTTCACCAAGTAGTGGGCGTTCTTAGGTATTTCAGCTTGGCTCTCATTACATTGATGTGATCTGAACTGAAGTACCCAAGAACGACCACTACATGGTGTATTGCACTTAATATTTCAGCACCATACACTGTGTACTTTATAACTATGTATATATAGGGGTTCTGGTATAGGTCATCAACATCAAAGTCTTTGACCTTCTTGCTCGGGAGGCGCAGCATCTATATCCTTGTATAAAAATACTAACAACAAAGCTTTCTGGTACTGAACTCTAATTTCCATACAAAGCAATGAATTAAGTCCATCATCAGTTAAAATTTGGATCTTCCAATTCTTGTTGCGAATCTGAACTTTACAATGCAGAGAATAAAGGCCCCGTTACACAGTACGATGTCCCAGCGATCCGACCAACAATCGGGTCGCTGGGACATCGTTAGCTGATCGCTGGTGAGCTGTCAAACAGGCAGACTTACCAGCAATTAGTAACCAGCGAGAACGCTGGTAACCAGGGTAAACAGTGGGTAACTAAGCAGAGCGCTGCGCTTAGTTGCCCTATGTTTACCCTGGCTACCTTCTCCCAGCACTTGCTGTGCGGCGCTGGGAGGTCGTTGATTGTTGGTCTCCCGCTGTCACACGCGCCGATGCTGGCTGCCCAGTGGAAGACTAATGATAGATTTATGGTCCTGGCCATTCTTCCATGATCAACGATCAATGAACTTATTGTTGGTCGTCGATACGTCTCACACGCTACAATGCCTGTTTGACATCGCTGCAATGTCACCAAACCGGTGACATTGCAACGATATTGTTAACGATATCGTAGCATGTAACGAGGCCTTTAGCCACATTGAATGCATGGGCTGCAAATTTTAAAACAGATTGTACTGAAATAGGCATAAAAGAAATACATTGTGTGAACGGACCCTATAGAGATATATAATTATTAAATAGTATAAATATAATATATGGAAATATTTGTAAGCAAATGTGAACAAATAAAATTTGATAAATAATCTGTATATTCTTTTTAAAATAAAAATTGACAAAAACTATTAACACCAATTTCATGGCTGACACTGGAGAAGAAAATGGATGTCCAGTAATTGGAGCAGACAGTGCTGCAAACCTTAGCACAGGCAAGTTCATGTGGTTGTAACATGGTTCAGGGAGGCAGACATGGGTGACTTATACACCTTTAACACCCTGGCAGACTCTAAAAAATTGGGGATTCTGGGTATGTTTGTGTGATGGCAATGTGGTTACTGCAGACACTGTCTAAGTCAAGCCGGTTGATGACACTTTACTTTTGAATATTACAAATGCAGTGCGCTTCCAACTTCATGATGCAGGGCCACAAGGGTCAATGTGTTACGAAGTGAACTCTAATCTCAGACTCTATGCTGAAATCCCTTACAAATGTCCTAGAACTACTTCCCTGTTCTTGTGTTCTCAGCTGGACAGATTCTTTTCCTTCTCGGGGTCCCTCTTACATGTGGCCAACATTGTACTCCTCTTTCTAGCATGTTTCACCCACTTGCCTGAATGGTAGCTTTCTGTTGACAGCAAAGGATTCCTTTAACAGAATGAAGTAGGTGGAGGAAGGCTCAAATGTGCAGTTCACTGGAGACCACAGCTGTGGTGTTATAGTGCTCTGAATTCAGGTTGTCCACTTGTGAGCTAAAGAACATGATAGAAAAATAAATCCGGCATATTCAAGGATTAAAACTCTTCTTTACTCCTTTATTTAAAAATATTAAAATGACAGGAACAAGCCATTCTGATATGTTTCAGACACATGCTCTAAAACGAAGGACACACTGTCCGAAACGCATCAGAATGGCTTGTTCTTGTTGTTTTAAATATGTTTAAATACAGGAAAAAAGAAGAGTTTTAATCCTTGGTGAGCCGGATTTATTTTTCTAAAGGTTTCCTTGCTAGACTCTCTCCCTTCAGCCCCCATCACACATAGCGAGATCGCTGTTGCGTCACAGGTTTTGTAACGCAAACTGGGCCCCCCCCCCTGTGACAGCGCCGATCGTGCCGGAATTGCCTGGACCATTTTTTGATCGTCGGGCTCCCACTGGCCATCATGCATCAGTGTGTTTGACGCCTTAACAACGACCTTGTTTGTGACTCCGAACTCAGCCACGAAGGTCTGAGTCATCAGATTAGCTGCTGTGTAACAGGGTCCCAACGACCGCCGAGATCGTTATACGGGTCGCCGTATCGTTGCTGCGTGGTTGAGTAGATCTGACTGTTTGACATCTCACCAGTGACCACGTAGCGACGTTCCATGATCCTTACCAGGTCGTTTCATTGTCGGGATTGCTGGACCGTCGCCAAATGTGACGGGACCCTTATACTTGACACACACACACCTAACACTTGTTTTGTTTTCTCAGGAGGTGTTGTCATTTCTTCCTTGCTTAACCACTACCCCCTGAATCAGAAACTGACACCCACTCGCCTCTGTCACTCCTCCCACAGTACCCCAATCTTAGCCACTTCTGTCCCTGCTATCTGTTGCTGGACAGACCTAATCTTTCACCCAGTTCCATGCAAACAAGAGTCTATGTAAAAGTAAAAATGAAGGCAGTGACTTCTTGTGGCTAGTGGTTAGTACTGGATCCTACAGAGAAATTGACAGTTGTTACTACAGGACAAGATTGCAGAAATACAAGTATTACACAAATACAGTTGGGGCCTTCAGGTGCAATGTGACCACCTATCCAGCTTTAAATGCTCCCAGGGGCACTTTTGGTCATCCTGCATCTGCTTTTCCTGCTGTGGTAAAGCCACAAACCTTAGGAAACAACCAGAACCAGAGAAAGTTCCTTTACAAACTGACATTTTCATAAGAATCCGTTAATAAAACTTATAGAACCTCACACAGTTGCCAACGAAATAGAAAAGCAAAGCATCTATAAAAATGGATGGCAAGAAGAGTAAACAAATCTTTTTTTTGGAAAAAATCAAGCCAGACATGTCACTTGAAGCAAAGATCACCAAGCTACGATTTGGACACATCAAACATAGAGCGAAATCACTGGAAAAGGACATTATGGTAGGAAGAAGAGAAATAACAAGGAAAAGGGAAAGACCAGCAACCAGGGATGAGTCAACATTCCTTTTTTTCCCAGGTTCGTGTTCAACATTTCTCTGTTGAAGGAAAGAGTTAACACCGCTGATATACTTACCGGGACTGAATTATTTCTTCCTGGTGTGATGCGTCACTTCGGGGCCACCCATTATCTTCTGGCCGTATGTGATTGGCCGTTGGAGCCAGTCACATGACCATTCCCCCAGAAGCCCGGAAGTGACACCGCACCGCCGCACGCCAGGAATGAATAACGTGGACCTAGTATGTAAAATCACACTGATTAATAACTCTTTCCTTCCTTTACTAGAGACTCGGCAAACTCGAACCCTGGGAAAAAAGGGATGCTTGCCCATCCTTACCAGCAACCACATGGCTTGATACTATCAAGGGTTTCCTCAAGATAGTGAAATTCATATCTAGGTATCATATCAATTTAGACTATAGAGTAATACCTTCTTACAATAGATTATAATAAAAAACAAACTTTATTGTAGCCCTGAGATTGCTCATGCTTCCTCACAATTTGGTTTCTCAAGTCCTCAGACAGTTCTTTGGTCTTCTTTCTTTTCTCCATGCTCAATGTGGTACACACAAGGACACAGGACAGAGGTTGAGTCAACTTTAATCCATGTCAACTGGCTGCAAGTGTGATTTAGTTATTGCCAACACCTGTTAGGTGCCACAGGTAAGTTACAGGTGCTGTTAATTACACAAATTAGAGAAGCATCACATGATTTTTCTAACAGTGTCAATACTTTTGTCCACCCCCTTTTTTATGTTCGCTTTGGAATTATATCCAATTTGGCTTTAGGACAATTCTTTTTGTGTTTTCTCATTGAAGACAAATTAAATGAAGATAATAATACCAAAGAATTTGTGATTGCAATCATTTTCAGGAAGAAACTGAGTGTTATCTGACAGAATTGCAGGGGTGTCAATACTTTTGGCCACAACTGTATAAAGAATCGTTAGTCTATGTTCAAATCCAAGCCCTGGACACCAAGTGTTTGATACAAACCTGGAATTTTACCGTTTGGGTTTACTCATCTCTAGTCTTTTTTCTTTCTCTGTTTCTTCTTTTACACATATGATCCAGTATTTCTAAGCCCATCTATATTGTTATGTTCCGATTATTTTTCTTACTTCCTTCTGTAACTTATTCATTGATGTTGAGCGAGTGGTAAGATATTCGGGTTTGGGTAACTCTTGCCAAATACTTTGAACTGTTTGCGTTGGATTGGTTATTCTTTCAAAGTATTCAGTTCGGACTCGAGTATCTTGCTTCTCGCTCATCAACAATAGTTATTTAATCTTTCTCTCCTTAGCCTTTCCTCGGCTCTTTCACATCTCTCTTTTGCCCTCCTTTTCGTCTCTATATACTTGTTCTCTTTTCTTCTTCCCTTTTTCTCCTATTTTGTCTCTATATACTCGTTCTTTTTCTCCTTCCCTTTTTCTCCGCACTGCTTGCCTGTTTGTTTTCAGTTGAGCTACACGTGTTTTCGGCATTACGTAACCTGTTCCCCGCCCTCTTTGCCTCTTATTGAGGGCGTTGTTCACCCTGGTAAACATCGGTTGTGTGCTCACATGCTTCCTTCACATTTTTGCCTGCAGACTCTCCAGCAGGTATTGCTTCTCACTCTTTTTCTCTTAATCTATGATATCATTTGTATTATGTACGGTCGTGGTTCCTTCTCTGACAATTACTCCACTCGCTTACCCTGGTCCTTATCGCGATACTATTTTGGTTGACGTCTACAATCTAGTAACTATTTTAATATTCTACTTCTTACTTTCTGACATCCCTTGAGATTTAGTCCTGTGACCTTGTGCTTCCTTCCTTCTGAAGCCACAGCCTGGTCAGTCTATCCATTCCCTTTTACTTTTATCTACGGTATACTTTAGTTTTTCTTCCTATAGTGTGTAGTCTTCACCGGTTTTCTACCACTCTTCCCAGCATTCTGTTAATGTTGATGATCATGCCTTATACTTTAATTTTCTGAGATAATGACCTTTGGCTTTTCAGTTGTTGTAAGTCATAATCATCAACATTTACAGAAATAAATAATTGAAATAGATCCCTCTGTGTGTAATGATTCTACATAATATATGGGTTTCACTTTATGTATTGAATTACTGAAATGAATTAACTTTTTGATGATGTTCTAATTCATTGAGATGCTCCTGTATCTCAGTATGCTCTTTCTATTTGTAGTTGTAATGCTTAACAGCCTTCCAGCTCTAGTTCCTTAGGAGTTATGTGAACAAACCCGACAGCCATTTAGGATGTCAGATCCGAATAGATTTTTTCTAGTTTTGTGGCTAGGGATATAATAATAATAATCTTTATTTATAGCCAATTGGATTTTAATGGGGTTAGAGCTAAGAATCCATAATAAAGCCACACCTCATCCAGACCGTCACCCTCCCAGGTCAAGTATATAAAGTAATACAAAATAAACAGAGATATTTGAGATGCCCTAAATAAAAACACCAATTATATTGATATGCAAAAATGTTATGAGTTAGGGAGAAGACATATAAAAAAACAATAAAATTGTATCAGAGCAATATGGTTGATTAGTTTGAAGAACTATTCAATGCTTATTATTATCTATTTACATAATCGCGCTGTCTGGACTGCTACTTCCGTCCAGATGTCCCTGATTTATGAACATCTCACTTCCAGTCCAGCAGCCATATTTCCTCACCCAAGTGATGGGTATGGAAATATGGCCGCTGCAGCCTGGTGCACGCTTCCCCCACCTGCTCCCAGCAGTCTGCCCAGTGAACCCCAGCCTAATCACCCCTGCTGGGTCCCCTTGCAGATATGTGCTGCTCCCCCAGAAGCATGTGACCCCCCTGCAGTTATGTGTAGCCAAACAAGAAGCTTGTGACCCCCATGCAGGTATGTGACGCCTCCAGCAGCCTGTGCCTCCTGGAGATATGTGCTACCCCCCAGCAGCCTGTGCCCTTTGAAGGTATGTGCTGCCCCGCTTCAAGCATGTGTTGCCCCTCCAGAAGCCTCTGACCCCGTGCAGGTATGTGTCACCCCTCCAGCAGCCTGTGCCCCCCTGCAGGTATGTGCTGCCCCCTAGCACCCTCTGTCAATGTGCAGCTATGTTCTGCCCCCAGCAGCCTGTGCCAACCTACAGATATGTGCCCTCGCTGCAGCCTGTGTCCCCCTGCAGGTATGTGCTGCCCCCCTGCAAGTATGTGCCTCCCATACTGAAGGCTTTGACCCCTTGCAGATATGTGCCACCCCCCAGCAACCTGTACTCCCCTGCAGGTATATGCCGTACCCTCTGCAGAGCTGAGCTGCCCCTCCAAGCAGCCTGTGTCCCCCTCCAGTTATGTGCCACCCCCCAGCAGCCTGTGTCCCCTTGCAGATATGTGCTGCCCCTCAGAAGCCTGTGACTTCCCCTGCAGGTTTGTGCAGCCATGACAGAAGCTTGTGACCCCTCTGCAAGTATGTTTTACCCCCCCCCCCAGCAGCCTGTGCCCCCCTGCAGGTATGTGCCGCACTCCCAGCAGTATATGCCCCCAAGCAGCCTGTGTCCCCCTGCAGGTAAGTGCTACCCTTCCAGAAACCTTTGTCCTCCTGCAGATATGTGCCACCCCCCCCAGCAGTCTGTGTCCCCATGCAGTTACGTGCCACCCCCCCAGCAGCCTGTGTCCTTCTGCAGGTATGTTTCTACCCAGTAGCCTGTGCCCACCGCAGGTATTTTTCTCCCAGCAACCTGTGCCCCCTTGCATGTATGTGCCGCCTAGCAGCCTGTACCTCCCTGCAGATAAGTGCCATCCCCAGGAGCTTGTGCCCCCTGCAGATATGTGCTGCCCCCCCAGCAGCTTGTGCCCCCCTACAAACATGCAAATAGAGTCTGTGGAGCCTCGTGTTGAGTCTCGTGTTGAGTCTCGTGTTGAGACTCCTAAACGAGGCTCCACAGACTCTATTTGCATATTCAAAATTCCCAGGAGGCAATGGGCCTAGGAATTCACTCTGTTGAGTGCTTTAGCCAGCTGTCCGCAGTGTTTTCTTGAACTGGTCTCCCTGAGATCAGTGAATACTTTGTTTTGTTGGTCTACTAGGCATTGCTCCCACCTAGCCAGAATCCTACTCCACACTGATGAGGGGGCAACACCCTGAAACAGCTGTCTGTGGATGGATACCTGGCCTTGGTATTCCTTGTCATATCTTTAAGCTTGTAAAGAGCTGGATATTGACTCAAAGGGCCACTTAATATGGTGGTTATCATGGCTAGGTCCTTCACTAGAGGAAGATCTGGCTAGTCCTGTGTTGAGACTCCTAAACGAGGCTCCACAGACTCTATTTGCATATTCAAACTTCCCAGGGGGCAATGGGCCTAGGAATTCACTGTGTTGAGCGCTTTAGCCGACTGCCCGCAGTGTTTTCTTGAACTGGTCTCCCTGAGATCAGTGAATACTTTGTTTTGTCCCCCTACAAACATGTGTCCCCACCCCAGCAGCCAATGAGCCCCTGTGAAGGTATGTGTTGCCCCCCCAGCAGCCTGTGCTTCCCTTCAGGTATATGCCACCCAACCTGCAGCCTATGCGCCCTCGCGTCCAGCAGTGTAATGTTACCTTTACGTACTTTGTTTTAATTTTAGTTTTACCACAATGGGAGGGGTGAGTGGTCAGGGGAGAGAGGGAGTGCACAGGCGGAAGACAGCTCAAACAAGAAAACACAGAGAGGAGAGAGACAGCACAATGGTGGGCAGCACAAGGGTGAGAGACAGCACAAGGGGTGAGAGAGAAAGCACACAGTGAAGAAAGTGGATGGGGGGGAGTGATGGCTGTTGCCCCCAGCGCCACATAGCCCTCCTGGTTGTGATGTCACTGCCCTCCCGATGCGATAGCATTGGGCCTCCATCTAGTTAATTATAATTAAAATAGAAATGTCTAAAATAGTCACTGGTAAAATATCACTGTTCTCTCTTTGATCTGAACCTGTATTATATACAATGTCACTATTTAAATCTCTCTTTGTGATTACTTCTTGTTTTTCATTTTTAGCTATAAAGCTCTCTGGAGCAGATTACCAGCGGCTTTTTATGGGTCTGAGATCTCTAAAAATCCTCATGAGTCTGCTCCCATTATGTTTCTGGTGGGTCCTGCAGTTTGCTATTGAGGTTGCTGTCCATAGTCGAGATTGAGATTTCTCCGCATGGGTATCGCCATAAGTCTCAACAGGCGGTCCGACATCATCGCCGGAGATGTCAGACTGAGATTACCGGCGATGTCGCTGGTAGTTGCCGCGGTATCGCTCGCTGTGCCGCAACCGCGGCATAACTCGCAATGTTTGATAGGCGAATCGCCACATTGCAGTCCGCGTTACACAGGCATAGGTATGATCGCTAACCAACTCGCAGGTTTCCAAATTGTGGAACCTGCGATTACCAGGCGATTTTCCTTTATCGCCTGTCACCGAGCAATCTCGCATGTCGCCGCAACTTGGCCACGCCTCATTGCGCACATCCCCGAGATATGTCTGTGTGACTGGTACTTGAGCCTTCTCTATGAAACACGTTCTGGATCCATCACGCTGTACACTAAGGCTAGAGCCTTATCCGGACAGTTCTCATTTGGGATTGGGATTGCAGATCCTCCACTGCAGTGGATGCCTCGTAGCCTCGTAGATCTCGTACTTGCGTTCACTGACCATGTTTTGAAAAACCCAAAGTACAAGGCTCCGACCTCCTTTCATCCTTTCACAAGGGAGAGCTATCCGGACCAGGTCTGTTCACGATAAGGTCATCATCGATTGTAATCTTGCAGTGGAAATGGACCTTTAAGGCTATGTTCCCACAATGAGCTTTTGATGAGTTATTGGTGTTGCAGAATTCCTGACCTATTACAGTGAAAGAAATAATTATTTGATCCCTTGCTTATTTAGTAAGTTTGCCCACTGACAAACACATGAACAGTCTATGACTTTAAGGGTCGGTTAATTTTAACAGTGTAAGGCCCCTTTCACATCAGCGGTTTTCGCTGATCGCCTCAGTTGCGGTGAAAAAAACGCAACTGCCCGCGATTACCGCATAACGGCCGCACTTGCGGTTCACTTGCGACAAGCCCCATACAATGTCTATGGGGCTTGCGGCAAGTGTGCGGCAGGTGCGGCAAGTGCAGTTTTGGCACTTGCGGCAGATGCGGCCGCGAAAAAAACGGTATGCTGCGTTTTTTCCTTGACAGCACCTGCCGCAAGTACCGAAACCGCACTTGCCGCTTCTGCCGCAAGCCCCTTAGACATTGTATGGGGCTTGCCGCAAGTGAACCGCAAGTGCGGCCGTTATGCGGTAATTACGGCAATTGCGTTTTTTTCACCGCAACTGCCGTGATCAGCGAAAACCGCTGATGTGAAAGCAGCCTAAGATAGAATATCAAAAATAAAATCCAGAAAATCAAATTGTCTAAGTTATATAAATGTATTTGCATTTTCAAGAGAGAAATAAGTATTTAATACCCTACGAACCATTAGGACTTCTGGCTCCTACAGACCAGTTAGGCGCTCCTAATTAACTCATTACCTGTGTGGAGCCCACTGGGACGGGGTACTCGGTACAAGACCGGGGGTAGCACTGGAGGTGATTACAGGCGGTCTTTGGTCTGGACCGTGTCCCGAGCCCACAAGCAAAAGGGGAATATTTACATGGGAGTTTGTCGTGACGCCACCCAGGGTTGTGGTCATGAGGAGACCACCGCTGCAGGGTACTTCTGTCAGGAGGATGGATGGATGCTGCAGCAAGGTGGATGAGCCCGCCACGGTCAGGGCAGCTCCTGACAGGGGTGTGAAGATGTAATGCAGTTCTGTTGCAGGGAATCAGACAGAGACTGAAGCAGATTTACCGGGTTTACTTGCAAGTTCTCAGTGCAATTTAAACAGTTCACGGTACAGTTCACACAATTAACTCCGGACACTCTGAACCCTCTGCAGCCAGTTTATCCCTCTGAGACCCTTCACTTTCTCTAGTGTTCCTTTCAGGCTTTCCTCTCCTCAGTTCTTCACTGTGGGCTGTATGGGGGCAGCTCGGTCCCTTATCTGACTTCCCCCTGTGTGTGTGGGCGGCAAGCCGGGTCCTATAGCTGCTGATCCTCCAGCCCGTGTGTTGGGTGACAAGACTTGGAATCAATGTCTCCCCGTCGGTGTGTCAGTGTCCCGGCGTATAGCTACTGTCACCCAGAGCTGACACTCTGGTCCCAGCCTAACCTTGGGTGTCCTTTGTTGCGGAGGATCACCGGTTCGTTCCTACCTGTGTAACTATCCGGGTACGTCAGAGGAGTCCGTTTCACCATTCGTCCGTGCTCAGCTGTTCCCCTTCCCTTAACTCCCTGGTCATGGAGCTGGCTTTCTCTCCATGGAACGGTGTCTTGTGGATTCTGCACCTCCGGGCAACCCAGGACCGTCAGGGAAGTGTCACTCTCCCTACGCCTTAATCTGTGCTGCTTAGGCTTTTCCTGGCTTTTTCTCCTCTACCACCGCCTCATTCTCACCTTTTGTGTCGCCTACGTCGCCTGACCTACGTTCCACCCACTTCCGTCTAAACCTATCACCCCTTTGCCGCCTAAAGTCCTCCGGGTTGGGTGCTGTGTCTTGTGGGTGTGTTGAAGGTGTTCTTACAGAACTGTCTCCTTCCTGCCTGGCTGCAGTTCCTCTTGTGGCCTCCTGTTCGAGGGGCGCCACACCTGCATTAAAGATGACTCACCCAGGCCAGGGGACTCAGATCTCAGGTGCAGTCTGGAGGTCATGGGTGGCGATGCCTGAGGCTGTGGCCCTGATGCTCAATGAATAAGGGAAAAATAAAAGAGAAATAAAAGTAATTTGTTTGTGACGCCACCTGTGGGTCCCGGTGATGGCACCAGCGCTGCAGGAGCCTCCGAGGAGATGGGCGGCAGCAAGATGGAGTAGCTCCTAACAGGAGGAGCAGGGTACCCGGAGTATTGGAAGTAGGAACGGGTGGTGGAGTACGGCAGCGCAGTCACTGTGGCAGGTAAATCACAGTTCAAGGAAGAAATCACTGACACGTTGCTCACTCTGAATGGGTACTTTATTCCGGTATTCTGCAGGGTTACAGGGTAATGCAGTTCTCTTTGAACAGTAGTGGACTGGGTGGTTCTGGCAATGTGCAGTGTCCCTCTAAAGCTCCACTGGTGTTCCTTCTCTCTCACGCTCACTGTCCTTTGCTCTGCTGCTGCACGGATCCCGCTTGTTAGACCAGGCCCGTTGAGATCTATGAGATCTCCTTATCTATCCAAGGAGACCCAAACTCGGTTTAGCACTTCTGGTGAGGACCGTCTGGTTGTAGGGCGGTTGGGTCGTGCTCCTATAAAGTCATCGACCACTCCGGGTTTGTGGTTCAGGGTTGTAGCTTGCTGGACCACTTCGGAGCCGGTACTCCGGGTTTGGACTGGGCTAGGGCATTCGGTTACCCTTTTTGTTCTTGGCCCCATTTCTCTTCTGGGTCACCAGGTTGAGGTGCCCTCCCCGTTAGCTTCTCTCTGCTGTTCTGTAGCTCTCCAGCTCTACTTCATCTGCTGCTTCTCACTCTTCCTGCAGCTCCCTTCTGAACTCCTTCTAACTAGCTCCTTCTCCCTTCTCTGTCTTGACTAACTCCTTGCTGCTTTCCCCATGCTCTATTACCTAGCCTCTCCTCCCACCAGGACGGTTACTCAAGTAATGGGGTCTAATTGGTCCTCTATCACTAGTTGTTTGCATGTGGTGTTGGAGCTTCAGGCTTACTCTACTCATTACCAAACAAAGCATACGGCACCTTCAGTCAGGGTTGCAGTACCCTTTTGTGACGCATTCTTAGTGGGCCACCACAAAGACACTTGTTTTAAATTGTCACCTGTGCCCCACCCCACCTCCTCTTACTGATCTGAGTCATTCCGGCTAAGCCCGCCCAGTGATCCGACACAGGATCCTCAACATATATTTTCACGCCCATTGGAGCATGAAAAACAACTAGGGAGGCGGCAATAAGGAGCCAGAGGGAGCACCCACTGTGATTCCTCTGGGTTTCAGAAGCCGCAGATTTCTCAGGTAATAAACTTTACAGAATATCGACAAGGAAAGAGAGGGATAGCTTGCAACCTTATAGGAAGGTGCAGGGACAGGTTTTTAGAGGCTGGGGACCATTTGGAGGGGTAAGGTTCCCTTTAAGGTTTAGTTCTGGTGGTCAATGTGAACTTGCTGCCACAAGAAGGATCACTTATGTTTGCTCCGGTTCTGGCTATTTTGCATGTGTCTACAACATGGGCAAGGCCAAAGAGTTTTCTAAGGATATGAGGGAAAAGATCGTAGACCTGCACAAGGCTGGAATGGGCTACAAAACCATAAGTAAGACAAAGCTGGAGAAGAAGGAGACAACTGTTGGTGCAAGAGTAAGGAAATGAAAGAAATAGAAAATGAGAGTTAATCGACATGAACTGGGGCTCCAAGCAATATCTCACATTGTGGAGTATCCAGGACATGGCAGGCAGGGCTAATCTAAATAGTGCAGGGTAGCGATCGCACCCGGGCCTAGCAACCATAGGGGGGCCAAAAGTCCTTTGGCATAGAAAGACAATGATAAAGATTGCAATAATTGGAGGCTCATGGAGCTTCTGATCGGGGCCCCTGGCTGAAGTTACCCACGGATCATGAGGAAGGTGAGAGATGAGCTTAAAACTGCATAGGGGGAACTTGTTAATGATCTCAAGGCAGCTGGAACCACAGTCACCAAGAAAACCATTAGTAACACATTATGCCATAATGGATTAAAATCCTGCAGTGCCCACAAAGTCCCACTGCTCAAAAGGCTCATGTACCACCCGTCACTATGGCTAATGAAGTCCAGTTCCCTCCCCCCTGCTCCACACCTGAATTCATCTTTTGAGCATATCGGAGCCCATACTAGTCTGCTTCAGACGTGTCTGCTTCAAAGTGTTAAAATATGACCAGAAATTGACTGGAGTTGACCAGGATAGACTGGAAGATAATGACATAGCGGGCCACTCAAACAATGTGTATAACTCTATTCACTACTAATCTTTACCATGTCTTTATTTCATTGCTTGTTTTCCTATGTGCTTTCATCACCCCATCCCCCCTCCATCCCACTCATTCACATCAGCCCTTCTCTCCTGCCCTACCCTATGTACAGCTCCCATGCTATCTTCAGTTTACTGAAGATTCTCAGCTCATCATATTCCGAAGTTCTTCATAATAAACCAAGTCCTAAATCCAATAACTTTTGCTCTTTCTCTTTTTGCAGCTGCTCCTTTCAGGTGATATCTCTCCCAACTCTGGTCCACCCTCTGCTAACTTCAACCCCTCTCCCCATCTCCCCATCTGGATCTCAGCTCAACTCTTAACAATCTCTTTGGCCCTCTGAGACAACAAGACGGTAACACCTTGACCTGGCCTTTACCATGGCTCTGCTCAACCTCCTCCTTAGAATTCACCTATTCCCCTCTCTGACCACAACATTCTCTCCTTCACACTCACTAACTCTCGCCCCCCACAGCCCACCCCTACCTATCACACATCCAGAAATCTACAGGCTATGCACCCTTAAGCACTCATAGACTCTGTCATTTCATCACTGTCCCCAATCTCTTCATTCTCCTGTCCAGATCTGGCAGTAAATCACTACAATGACACTCTCAGAAGCTCCCTGGACCAAGTGAGCGCCCCTCACCCTCAGAACCTCCAAACATTAAACAAAACAGCCTTGGTTCGCATCACAAACTCGATTCCCCCAGTGATGCTCTAGGAGTGCTGAACACCTATGGAGGAAAACTCGATCCCAAGAAAACTTTATCCATTATAAATTCATACTAAAAACCTACAACTCTGCCCTTCACCTTGCCAAACAAACCTACTTCACCAACCCAATCTCCTTACTATCCAGCAATCCGAAAAAACTCTTTGACACCTTTCACTCTCTACTCAATCCTAAACTGCGGGTGCCCATCACTGATCTCTGTGCGGATGATCTAGCTTCTTACTTTATGGAGAAAATAGACAACATTCGCCAGGAAATCAGCTCCCGGCCTCCAAGTGCTGCGGCTCACATTCTTCCCCACATCTCCTCCGGCTCACTCTCCAGATTTGACCCAGTCACAGAAGAAGTCGCCAGGCTCCTCTCTTCCTCTCGTCCCACTACATGGACCACTGACCCCATTACCTCATACTTACTCCACTCCCTCTCTCCGGTCGTCACCACTCACCTAACCAAAAGCTTCAACCTCTCCCACTCTTCTGGCATCTTCCACTCTTCCTTCAAACATTCTATCATTACTCCATTATTAAAGAAAACTTCTCATGCACAAATAACTACAGACCAGTCTCCAATCTCCCCTTTATCTCTCAACTTTTGGAGTGTCTGGTCTACACCCACCTCACCTGTTACCTCTCCACTCACTCTCTTCTACCGTGTTTCCCCGAAAGTAAGACAGGGTCTTACATTCTTTTTGTGGCCAAAAGTGGCCCCCTGTCTTACTTTTGGGGGGGGCCTTACATTGGATGCCCCACCATCCATCCATCCATCCACACACTCCCACACATACAGACAGACACATGCATACACATATATACACATATATACACACCATACACACCACACACACCACACACACACATAGCACCGCTTCTTACCGGGTCCGGTGTGGGGTCCCCGATGGTCCTGTGCCGTCCTCTGTGCTCCGGTCCGGTCCCCGAGATGATCCGCTGCCGTCCGCCGTGTTCCGGTGCCAGTCCTAGGCTCCATGGTCCCTGCTCTTCCAGAGTTCAGGCCTAGCTCCGCCCAGGTCATAGTGTGGGCCAATCAGCATAGCGGCGCTCAAGCAAGCGTCATCGGGCGCTTGCCTCTGACATCAGCGCCGCTATGCTGATTGGCCCACACTATGACCTGGGCGGAGCTAGGCCTGAACTCCGGAAGAGCAGGGGGGTCTTACTATCGGGGAAACACGGTAGATCCATTACAATCTGGTTTCCGCCCACTTCACTCTGCAGAAACTGCCCTCATCAAAGTGACCAGTGATCTTCTGATGGCAAAACGTAATGGTGACCACTCTCTGCTTATTCTTCTTGACCTCTCCGCAGCTTTTGACACTGTTGACCACCATCTCCTACTCTCTATGCTGCTCTCCATTGGCATAAAGTACACCACGCTCTCCTGGCTCTCCTCCTATCTTTCTGACTATTCCTTCAGTGTGTCATTCGCTGGCTCCACTTCCTCCCCTTTTCCTCTTATTATTGGCGTCCCTCAGGGTTCAGTACTCGAACCTCTTCTCTTCATCTCTCTACAGATCCCTGATTGGACACACCATCAGCAGATATGGCTTCCAGTACCATCTCTATGCTGATAACACGCAATTATACATTTCAGCTCCTGACCTTACCCCTGTGGTTTTAAAGAACACCAATGACTGTCTAGCTGCAGTTTCCAACATCCTGTCTGCTCTGTATTTGAAATGCAACCTTTCCAAAACTGAACTTTTTTCTGCTCCCTCCCCCTACTAACATCCCTAAATCTGACATCTCTCTCTAAGTGTGCAGCACTACGATAACGCCTAACCAACAGGCTGAAATCCAGAAAAGAAGATGGGAATGCAGGTGTGCCACGGTCCGCGCTGCTCCAAATGCAAAAACTCACCAAAGAGTCAAATTTTCCTTGAGCAAATTTCCAAGCTGTATTTTCTTCCTCCTACGCGTTTCGGCGACTAACCTGGCACCTTCATCAGGGATATTACATCAAACAGTAACAGTGGGTTTTTTATAGCCCCAAACTTACAAAAAACAGGGTGTTGTCTGTGTACCTGTGATGTCATTTGCATCATCAAAATGGGAGGATCTCCTCATTTTCCCGCTCTTTTTATAAAAAGCTTAAAGGGAACCAACCACCCCAAATGACCCCCCCGGACTGTTAATATGTGTCCCTACACCCAGCACACACATTTGGGGCAATCGTTTTTGCTAAAAAAACTGTTTAGTAGAAGCTAAGATATAGCTTTATGAAGTTTAATAAATTGAGCCGAATGGGTGTTACCTAGCTTTGTCCTCCGTGCCTGTCAGCCTCCTCTCCCCCTCCTCCCTTCAGTGAAGCCCTTCTGTGCAAACCGAAAATGCCCCGCCTGTCTGCTGCTGCCTGATAAATTATGCACACCCCTCTCACCTTCTAAGAGCCTGGGCGCGTCATGAAAGGGGCGGGGCTAAATAGCGCCATGCAGAAGCCAAGCCCCCTTTCATGACGCGATTTAGCCCCGCCCCTTTCATGACGCGGCCAGTCTCTTAGAAGCAGAGATGGGCGTGCATAATTTATCAGGCAGCAGTAGACAGGCGGGGCATTTTCGGTTTGCACAGAAGGGCTTCACTGAAGGGAGGAGGAGAGAGGAGGCTGACAGGCACGAAGAAATGCACGAGGACAAAGCTAGGTAACACCCATTTGGCTCAATTTATTAAACTTTATAAACATATATCTTAGCTTCTACTAAACAGTTTTTTTAGCAAAAACGATTGCCCCAAATGTGTGTGCTGGGTGTAGGGACACATATTAACAGTCCGGGGGGGTCATTTGGGGTGGTTGGTTCCCTTTAACCAGTATCTAAAGTCACTAACTAGAATGTACATTCTATTCATAAAAAGATGACATAAATATCCCTGATAAAGAATTTTTAAAAATAATACATGAAATTGCAAAAATCAGCGATCACATTCTTTTTATGACCGGACTGGAGGACAAATTAGCCCTCCAGTCCTGTGTGCTGATCCGGTCCGCAGCTGTCACGGTCATTCCGGACAGCCCCGGAACGGATCACGCCGCAGTGTGAAGCCGGCCTAACAAACTCATTTTTTACAACCATTATAGGACAGTTTTAGGTCAGACAGGGATGGTTAGGCATGTACTAGGAAGGTGCAGGGACAAGTAGCGATAGGTTTGGGGGCAAAAATGAGCTATAGGGTCGCATTTTTGCCACATCAAAAATGTGCAGTGTCAAAAACTCACAAATTAAATGTGGGGACATGGCTTATAGCAATAAAAACACAAAATACTTTAAGATGTAAGTTAATTAAAAATTGCTATAAATTGTCCATGCAAGATTTTACTTTGGCAAGTCCAAAGTAGATAGCAGTGGGTAAAATCTGTGCTGATATACTGTAGACTGGTAAAAGGTGAGCCAGAATAATATTCTAGATGAAAGTTGACATGATAAACCATTAATAACAGCTTTGGGTAGAGGAAAGGTGAAGCAATCATAATGTTTACAGCAAGTACCGTAATTACTGGTTTCCAGTTGTCATAGTAATGTCTGCAAAGCAAAATGCCCTTATATTTAAAGTAAACTCATCATCATGATTAAATATATTAAATAAAAGGTGAGGCCATAATGGGGTTGTTATTCACTGATTTAATTGATACCTTTAGTAGAGAAATCTGCAGCCTGGTTCCTGTTTAATTCATTCAGGCGGCCTCTGTAGGAAGATGGAGGCAGCATGGTGAGGCAATGTTGTGGGCTTGAAGCAGAGAAGAGAGGGTGTCCTAGTGGCATAAGGTGGGAGCCATTGATTTCCTGGCAGTAGTCATGATGATCCTAAGGAAAATGGCTTCATAGGCAGCGCCCATGCAGTATTAGTACCTGTTCCTTTGATCTCCCCTCTCCCTTATAGGACAGAAACCTTCATCCTGACAGCTTCATACAGCAGCAGAAAGTAGGAGTTGTGTTGAGGGTGTGGATTCTGGGAGCTGCAGGATCATCCTACATTTCAGTGAGGAGTGATGATGATGATGATCCATTGGAGGGATAGGAAGCTACCATGTTCCTATGGGGGAGGGGAGACCATGCAGAGCTGAATCGATCAATGTAATGATTTGCCCCTGCTCCTAGCCTCACAATACCAGTACACATTATGCATCATCATGCAGCAGAGTTTCACAGCATGTATTTCTATCGGCTTGGTGACAAGATTGCTATTTCAAGCCTGGACCTCCCTCTCATATAGAATGGTATACCAGGGACAGGATTATATGTGTGAGCATGGGGCCAGTGGCCATGCCCCTGCCACACCCTCTCCCTATACAGAAATGTCAGGGGGTTGGAATGTAAGATGATCCTGCAGATCGCAGAATCCACACCCCTAAGAAACCTCCTGCTTTCTGCTTCAACATGAAGTTGCCAGGCTGAAAATTCTCTGTCCCATGAAGGGGTGTGAGAGCTGAGGAGCAGGTATGATTCTATAGAATTCTAAGAGATCTATAGATCCTATCACAGCAGGGTACAGCTCTGCGTCATCATGTAGTAGGGCAGAGACTGTACTAGTAGGGCAGAGACAGTTTCTCTCGTTGGAGTTCCCCTTTAAAGCATCATATCTATATGCAAAGAAATGAAGGTAGTAGCAACCTTGTAGCCAGAAGGATGTCCCCAAAGAACATCTCACTGTGCTTTTTGGAAAATGACACATTTTCTTTGTATATTAGACAAATATATATCTTCTACTTATATAATCGGGAGTTTGGGATTCGGGCGTTGTAGCTGAATCCCAAGCTCCTTTGCGGTACTGCGAGCGATGACGCGCAGCGTCATCGCGAGCCGCAGCTGCACTACCGTTAAAAAAAAAAAAATATGTTCACCTCTCCCCGAGCCCCCGCCATCTCCCGCCGTCTTCCTGCAGGCTCCCGCAGGCTCCTGGTGTCTGCAGAGGTCTTCTACTGCAGTTCAGGACCTGCGGTGATGTCACAGTCACGTGACACCAGGTTACTCCATGGTAACCTGCGGTCACGTGACTGTGACATCACCCCAGGTCCTATACTGCAGTAGAAGACCTCTGCAGACACTGGGAGCCTGCGGGAGCCACCGGGAGCCTGCAGGAAGACGGCGGGGGCTCGGGGAGAGGTGAGCATAAACTTTTTTTTTTTTTTTTAACCCCTGCCTTCCTGTTTGGAGAAGTTTTACTGTACTGAGCATGCTCAGTACAGTAAAATCGGGTCCGAGGAGACATCAGGTGTTTCCTCGGACCCTTCTCCATAGGGCCCTATGTTAAATTGGTCGGGTCGGATCGGATGTGCACTAAATGCCATCCGATTCGGTCCGATCCGATTCTGTCAGATTTTATTTCGCTGCAAAAATCGCCTCTGCCACCCACGGAGCCGCCTCTATACTCTGCCACCCACGGAGCCGCCTCTATACTCTGCCACCCACGGAGCCGCCTCTATATTCTGCCACCAACGGAGCCGCCTCTATACTCTGCCACCCACGGAGCCGCCTCTATACTCTGCCACCCACGGAGCTGCCTCTATACTCTGCCACCCACGGAGCCGCCTCTAAACTCTGCCACCCACGGAGCCGCCTGTAAACTCTGCCACCCACGGAGCCGCCTCTATACTCTGCCACACACGGAGCCCCCTCTATACTCTGCCACCCACGGAGCCGCCTCTATACTCTGCGACCCATGGAGCTGCCTCTATACTCTGCGACCCACGGAGCCGCCTCTATACACACAATTCATTTCACAATTCGCAATTGCATCGGGCCTTTTTACTAGTATTGCTATATTTAACAGTTTAAAACATACAAAAAGGTAAATGGGCAGATGCACAAATTTGGGCATTCTTCTTGGAGATTTGTGTGCTCAGATAACTTTGATGAAGTCTTAAGACCTTAATTAACAAGTTAGTGTTATGACTCGTTCACTATCATCATTAGGGAAGGCCAGGTGATGACAATTTTCCAGCTTTATAAAACCCTACCTCCACTAAATTTGAGCCAAACCATGGTTTCTTCTAAGCAGCTGCCTAGTACCCTGAAAATGGAGGCACAATAGGAGAATGCTATAAGAAGATAGCAAAGCCTTTCCAAATTTCCCTTTCCTCAGCTTGAAATGTAATTGAAAAATGGCAGTTACCAGGAACGGTGGAGGTCAGGAGTAGATCTGGAGGGCCAAGTAAACTTTCAGTGAGAGCTGCTCATAGTAGTATTGGTAGATAGGCTAATCAGAACCGCTGCATAACTGAAAAGTACCTTCAAGAAAATTTAGCAGACTCTGAAGTTTTGGGATATTGTTCTGCTGTTCAAAGACGCTTGCATAAATATAGCCATCATAGAAGAATCATTAGAAGAAAAACTTTCCTGCATCCTCCCCATACAATTAAGCGTCATACGTATGCAAAACTACATCTAAACAAGCCAGATGCATTTTGGAAACCTATTCTGTGGACCGTTGAGGTTAAAATAGAACTCTTTCAGTATAATAATAAAGGTGTATGTGTGTAGAAAAAACTCATGAAATTTGAGGAAAAGAACATCTCACCAACCATTAAGCATGGGGGTAAATCCATAATGCTTTTGAGTTATGCTTTAGTCAATGGCACAGGTAATGTTTTGTCAAATAACATGCGCTCGGCATAATGTTGTATCTGTTTTAATAAATTATTTTAATGTAGTTATCATAATGCAATGAGAACCATGTCATATATCAAAAGTAGTGATAAAAAAGGACGGCATGAAAAATATTGAAGGAAAAAATGTTTTAGCTACCCGTGAATGTAGCAAGTCAAGAAATTTGCTCAGCATATAAGGTCCAAAGTACACATACCGTAATCAGTGTGAATTATTTCTGTTATCATTGGCACAATGCCCTACATGTTCATTGGAGTATATTGTTGTGGTATAAGGTATGTTTTCCATCTATCTACCTGTGTCGTAATCATGTGGTTTAATTATTCTCCAAGGGTTTAAAAGCAGCTGATTCACCGTGAGGAGAGAAGACCCGGAGACTGCACCGAGGGGATAATATCTTCTAGACTCTCCGAGTTGCACAAAGTAAGACACAAAGTGCTCGTTTATCAATAATGGGACATTTACATTTCATTCTAATGTTTTTGGGTTTTGTTAAATTTAGAATGAATTAGCATTAAGGAATTTGAAAAAGTAATTGTTGTATACTTCATCAGTGGAATCGTATTTTATATAGCAATGCTCCGATCAGTACTCGAATAACACAGCTCGGACGGGCTCGACTCGATTACCAAGTACTCCTATAATTGACCTCAATAGGAAACTGGAGCATTTTTCCAGAAGAACATAACAAGATGGCTGTTAAATTGATGAAAAAGATATAGCAATCAAATTATATTATTATTTTATTATTATTATTTATTTATATAGCGCCATTGGTTCCACTTTACATGTGTAAGGGCAGAACAAGGACGAGAACATAAATAACGATGACTAAATCATACAGGTACATTAGGGCAGAGATCCTCTCCACAAGGGATCACAGTCTATAGGGGATGGGTCAGAGACAGTAGGAGGGGGAGAGGTGAGATGGTGAAGCGGATTAGGTCTCAGTGTGGGTTATAGGCTTGAAGGAAGAGGTGGGTCTTCAGGTTTTTCTTGAAGGTTCCCAGGGTAGGGGAGTGTCTGATGTGGTGTGGAAGAGAGTTCCAGAGTTGGCAGATGCACGAGAGAAGTCTTGTATGCGGTTGTGGGAGGTGGAGATACGGGGGGAGAAGAGAAGGAGTTCTTGAGGAGCGCAGATTGCATGAGGTGTGGTATGGGTAGACCAAGTCGGAGATGTATGGAGGGGACAGGTTGTGGATGGCCTTGTATGTCAGGGTTAGGGTTTTGAACTTGGATTTCTGGGAAGTAGGGAGCTAGTGGAGGGCTTGGCAGAGGGGGGAGACGGGGGAGTAACGGGGCGACAGGTGGATGAGTCGGGCAGCGGAATTGAGGATGGTTCGGAGGGGTGCAAGGGAAATAGCGGGGAGGTTGGTGAACAGGAGGTTGTAGTAGTCGAGGCGGGAGATAATGAGGGCGTGGACAAGCGTTTTGGCAGTGTCATGGTCAAGGAAGGAGCGGATCCGTGAGATGTTTTTCAGCTGGAGGTGGCAGGAGGTGGCGAGGGCCTGGATGTGTGGCTCGAAGGAGAGGGCAGAGTCGAGGATTACACTGAGGCA
Source organism: Allobates femoralis (assembly GCA_033576535.1). Taxonomy (NCBI): domain Eukaryota; kingdom Metazoa; phylum Chordata; class Amphibia; order Anura; family Aromobatidae; genus Allobates; species Allobates femoralis. The sequence continues at coordinate 14,879,399 of JARQOC010000001.1, forward strand.
CTTGGCGTGGGGGACGGGTGAGAGTGTACAGTCGTTGACAGTGATGGTTAGGTTGGGTAGGGGGGAAGAATGACTTGGGGAGAAGACGATGAACTCTGTTTTATCCATGTTGAGTTTGAGGAAAAAAGCGGAAAAGAAGGATGAGATGGCGGACAGGCAGTGTGGGATTTTGTATAGCAGGGAGGTGATGTCAGGGCCGGAGAGGTAGAGCTGGGTATCGTCGGCGTAGAGGTGGCATTGGAGGCTGTGGAACTTGATGAGTTGGCCTAGGCTGAGGGTGTAGATGGAGAAGAGTAAGAGTCCCAGGCCTGAGCCTTGGGGAACTCCAACAGATAGGGGGTGGGGCGAGGAGGATGTTTGGGAGTGGGTGACGCTGAAGGTCCGGTCTGTTAGGTACGAGGAGATCCAGGAGAGGGCTAGGTCAATGATGCCAAGGGATTCTAGAATTTTAAGCAGGAGGGAGTGGTCGACAGTGTCGAAGGCAGCAGAGAGGTCAAGGCGGAGAAGGATGGAGTAGTGTCGCTTGCTCTTGGTGGTCAGTAGGTCGTTGGTGACTTTGGTTAGGGCTGTTTCAGTAAAGTGGTGGGCTCGGAAACCGGATTACAGGTGGTCAAAGAGGGAGCATGAGGAGAGATGGGAGGACAGTTCGGAGTAGGCATGTTGCTCAAGCAGTTTTGAGGCGAAGGGGATGAGAGATATGGGACAATAGTTGGAGACTGTTGCGGGGTCGAGGGAGGGTTTTTTGAAGATGGGTGTGATGAGGGCATGTTTGAAAGATGAGGGGAAGACGCCGGTGGTAAGTGATATGTTGAAGAGATGGGTTAGGGCGGGGATAAGGACAGTGGTGAGGTTAGGGATGAGATGGGAGTGGTTCGAGGGCACAAGTGGTGAGGTGGGATCATGCTAGAAGTGAGGAGAGACACACTTCAATCATGGAGGGGAAGTTACTTTTGGTCGAGGGGGGTTGGGTGATAGAGAGGGAAGCCGACAGGATTGGGAATCGAAGCTTTCTCTGATTTTGTCAATGTTCTGTTTAAAGAAGCTGGCAAAGTCATCAGCTGTGATGAGGAGAGAGGGTGCGGGTGGACGGAGTAGGGCGTTAAAGGTTATGAAAAGTTGCTTGGGATTGTGGGAGAGGGAGCTAATGAGAGACGAGAAGAAAGCTTGTTTTGCGGTGGTCAGTGCTGTCTTGAAGTCGATGAGGGACTGTTTGTGCAAAGCAAGGTGCGTTGCGGAGTTGGATTTCTTCCATCTCCGTTCAGCTACCCTGGACATCCGTCGAAGTTTTTTGGTGCTGGCGGTGAGCCAGGGTTGTCTGTGCACGGGTTATATGATAATAGTTTTGGGAATACCCTTGGCGGACCTCTGACTCTGACTCAGAATATTACTAGACTTTTACAGACTGACAATAAAACATTCAATATGAATATAAAATTAATTTAACAGGAAAAAATGTTAGGAAACACTTTTTACTATATAATGACCTGGATATTATGTAAAATTAAAAAGAGAAAAAAAAAACTTTATACCCCCTCCTTAGGGTATGTGAACACAATCAGTATTGGTTCAGGCTTTCACGAACCTGAATTTCCGCATGAATCCTGCACCTCTGCTAACTTGCATTTTTATTTGTTGACGTGTTGTTAATGCAGGTGATTTTGTCTCAATAAAGTTGGTTGAAAGACAGGAAGCAGAAGAAACAGGAAGTTGACCAAAGCAATGTCCCACCACAATATATATAGTACCCTTGAACCGTTTTGTGTCTTTCATGTGGCACTAAGGGGTGTTTAGTCGGGTTTTAACTAATAAATGAATAATAGAAAAGGCGGGATGGCCTTTGGTTATTGTGCCCTTCCTAGCTTAAAAATAGCAGCCCAACACCAGCCATCCCTCCCCGCGCACCGCAAACACCGCAGAAGGAGACCTTACAGGACCTGTGGTGAGGACACGGTCATGGACAGAGCCAGGTGCACTTCACAAATTACTTTACTGTCACATCACCACAGGTACTTTTAGCTGACATGGAGTGGAGGTGCCCAGACAGTGGCTCCCTTGGTGTCTGCAGCAAAGTATGTGCCGCCCTCCCAGTTGCCTATGTGCCCCCTTGCAGTGTATGTGCCCACAGCAAAGTATCTGTAATCCCATAAGCAGCCAATGCATTCACTGAAATGTATGCACCCCCAACCCAGCAGCCTATATTACCCCAGCTAAATATGTTCTGCCCCTCAGCAGCCTATGCACCCCCATGCAGTGTATGGGCCCCCATCCCAGTAGCACATGTGCCCCCTAGCAGTGTATTTGACTCCTAGCAAAGTATGTACTGCTTCCCGAGCAGTTTATGCACCCCCCTGCCATGTACATGCCTCCGACCTAGCAGTATATATGCCCTCAAGCAGCCTATGTGCTCCAGCAACCTATTTTTCCCCCAGCAGCCTATGTGCTCCCAAGCTGTGAATGTGTCCCCAGAGGGGGAAGAGAGATGGCACATAGAGGGAAGAGTGCACGTAATAGTACCCATTGGCCACCTCCCACTCTTTGATGTGAGCATACGCGCTGAGCATGTGTAGCTAACCGCACCGATCGGATCAGCTATTAACTCTTTGGATTACGCTGTCAATCACTGACAGTGAGATCCAAAACACTGTTCCCTGCCAGCAGCAGCAGCCTCCTGATGAAATCACATGGTCTTGATGCATTGCTATGACAGCCCAAGGTCAGCTGATGACTGTGGAAGCTATAATGTATCACTTCCTGCCAGTGATGCTTAAGCTGCTTCACCAGCAGAAAGTGATCATTTATGCTATGCAGAGAGATGCTGAACCATCACTGCATAGCACAAGCGATCACACTGCAATGCGGATGCACCCTAAGGCCGGCTTCACAGCACTTTTTTTGGGGGGTCCGGGGCTGTCCGGTGTGATCCCCGGAAAATGTTTGTTTACTCTTTTGCTTCCTCCTCGCCCAGGAGATGTTGTATGATCAGACCATGCCCCTGTACGGTCAGAAACATCCATTGCACAGTACATAGCAGGGACACATATATAAGATTATCTCAGCCCAGGAGATGTTGTATGATCAGACCATGTCCCTGTACGGTCAGAAACATCCATTACACTGTACATAACATGGACATATATATAAGATTATCTCAGTACAGGAGATGTGGTATGATCAGACTATGTCCCTGTACAGTCAGACACATCCATTACACAGTACATAGCAGGGACACATATATAAGATTATCTCAGCACATGAGATGTGGTATGATCAGACCATGTCCCTGTACAGTCAGACACATCCATTACACAGTACATAGCAGGGACACATATATAAGATTATCTCAGCACAGGAGATGTGTTATGAACAGACCATGTCCCTGTACAGTCAGACACATCCATTACACAGTACATAACAACAGGGACACATATATAAGATTATCTCAGCATAGGAGATGTGGTATGATCAGACCATATCCCTGTATGATCAGACACATCCTTTACACAGTACATAGCAGGGACACATGTATAAGATTACCTCAGCACATGAGATGCAGTATGATCAGACCATGTCCCTGTACGGTCAGACACACCCATTACACAGTACATAGCAGGGACACATATACAAGGTTATGTAATCACAGGAACATTATTATTAAACACAACCAATTGTAGAAGTTATTATTATTCCAAGATTTATTGATTAAAATTAAACTTGTTTGTGGGAAAACCCCTTTTAAATGATCTTATTTCTGCATACTTGTCCACAAACATCTCCAGGGAGGTGGCACAGGAGTGATTAGGTAAGTATTGATTAGTTTACTATTGTACAGGATAAGGAGCCTAGAGCTAGGTGTTTCATGGAAATGGATAACCCTTTAAGTAAACATCTTAATACGACGACAGTGACACAAGCAATGTTGTGTTTTTACTGCTCTCTTATTTATGAAGTGAGGAGTTTGGCAACAATCAGCGCTAACAATTGGAATGCAGTGTAATAAACATAAACCAGGTTGACAAACTTGGGCTTGAATCTCCGGTTCAGAGACGTGGTTTGTCTTGGCATTTGCCTGCGATTTCCTTACGACGTGAAAGGAAAATTCAAACATCAATTTTTTGCATGCAAGTTCGACCCATGTTTTTTAGGGTAGGTCTGAGGAATCTGTTTGACAGCAGCACAAACACAATGCAACGGATACGCTAACGTCAGACACTACCTGATCACTACCTGCCATCTGGTGAGGTCCTGGCAGGCCAGCGGATGTGTTCTTTTCAGGTCCCGGGACAGCCGTCGGATTGGTGAGTATGTTATTTTTTTTATTTTTAACACCTCTTTATTAACTTTTATTTCACTTTTACAGTGTATCTATATACTCACATTTCCCTTTGACTTACATTGGACTCGCTACTTGTACCGAGTACCCGAGTATTAGGACCTACTCGTTAAGAGCATAGCGAGTCCGAATATTTCACTACTCACTCATCCCTAGTTATGGCATCTTCGCAGTAGCTTGTTTAGTCTTGGCTCTGTTGGCCTGAGCCAACAGAGTGTAATATACCCTGGCCACTATTCTTGGGGGAAAATACAACTCATGGATGTTGTTGGACCTTCTGTGAGAATTTTAATTATTATTATTATTTTTTTTTTTTTAAAGGATTGGTGATTTGAATATTTTTCAATTTTTCTTTCCACGTATTAAAGTCCCTCTAGGGCACCTGATCCTGTATTTGATGGCTTTTACTATATGATGATTCTCTGAGGTCCAGCCTTGAGATTGATATGCACTGGAACTGGATTCCCTCTATACCCAACTGGATTGCAATACTTAACCTAAGGGTGTGATCACAGTGACAAAAGTATAAGTGTCATGCCAGTGCCATGCGGACGACATGGCAGTGTGCGGTTTCCTAGGATCCGTATGACATGCGTATTTAACATGGTCTTTCCCACACTGTTAAAATTTTGAATAAATACTGCTACTCTGGTGAAGATACAAAACTTGGGGCTAAAGCAACATTTTTGTGGAAAAAATGTAATTTGTTTTCACTGCTCATCGTTATAAAATTCTGTGAAGCGCCAGCAGGTTCAAGGTGATCACACATAGGTGGACTCCCCCAGGGGTGGGATTTCAAAAATATGGTGACTTGTTTCTATGGTGTAGGCACATATCACGCACAAACTGGTGTGTGTCTAACTAAATACACTTCGTGACTGTGGTGCATGGATCAACGGGTGTCCGGTGCATTAGGCTACACACCAGGGAACACCAACGATACTAACAATGGTGGGCCTTGTCTGTAGGGCAGTGTTTCCCAACTCCAGTCCTCAAGGCACACCAACAGGTCATGTTTTCAGGATTTCCTTAGGATTGCAGAGGTGATAATTTAATCACTTGCACAGGGGATAATTCCATCATCTGTCTAATGATAAGGAAATCCTGAAAACATGTCCTGTTGCTGTGCCTTGAGGACTGGAGTTGGGAAACACTGCTGTAGGGAATGGGGGAAAAAACACCTCCTTCACTCACTTGAGTCTGTACCCTGATCACATCATCCCTGTATTGGTTATTTCATCCTGTTGCTGAGTAAGATACCTTGTCCCTCACTAGGCCTGCTTTTATCTATCATTAGGGAGCTGTCCAGCAAGAGTGCTAGTCCCACCACTGCACTAAGACAACATGAAGGGAAGGAAAACATATAGGGAAAACACCAAAGGATAAACAGGGGTTCCATGGCTGCAGCCAAACTCCTAGCCAGTAGACGCCTTGGCACTGGTCAGTTCACCAACATTTCTTTCTGCCTTGGTGGCTTGCAAACAATAAGATTAGAGATGGGCGAGTATACTCGCTACTATTCGGCACTCACCGAATAGTAGCGGTATTCATGTACTCGATACTCGCGAGTAAATTAGGATTACTCGGGAGTAGCAAGTACCGAATACTTTTGCAGTGTATCAATAGATACACTGCAAAAGTCCTGTAAAAGAGAGAAAATGTGGTTAAAAAATAAAAAAATCGGATACTCACCTTAACCGACGGCTGTACCGGAACCGACCGATGCACATCTATTCATGGAAAAGAACCTTTCCCTCTCTCAGCCAATCAGAGGCCGCCACGTCACAATCACGTGATCGCTAGCAGCCACCTGATTGGCCAGATGGAAAGGTCCTCTCAGGTACACCGAGGACCTTTCCATCTGGCCAATCAGGTGGCCGCTAGCGATTACGTCATTGTGACGTGGCGGCCTCTGATTGGCCATTCTCTCCAGCCATCTGATTGGTGAGAGGAAAGGTCCTTTTCATGAATAGATGTGCATCGGATGGTCCCGGGTACAGCCGTCGGTTAAGGTGAGTATCCGATTTTTTTATTTTTTAACCACTTTTCCTTTATTTTACAGACTTTTGCAGTGTATCTATTGATACACTGCAAAAGTATTCGGAATCGCTATACCGGAACGAGTAGCAAGTACTGCTACCTACTCGTTGCGGGTATAGCGATTCTGAATAGTTAGGTATTCGCCCATCCCTAATAAAATTCAATCACCAGCAGTAGCTGATGGATCATCTGACTGTGTGAAGAAGATAAGAGTGGTCACATAGTACTGTAGCTGCATCTCAACAGAACACAAGGAGCTATCTAGCAGCAAAACTGACATCAACCCATTAAGTACCAATAGAATGAAAAACACATTAAATATGAAGAGTCTCACTAGGGAAATGAGACTAGTGTACCAAACATGTCACAAGTCTCCGAGGCATGAGACCATCGTGAAAGCACATCAGGGGCTTTTGGGTGTTTTCTCTCACATGCTGCTGATGCTGGCACTGGGTAATACGCTTAGTTTGGTATCTCAGTTGAAACCTGTCCACCTGGGGTGTGCACGATGGTGAAATACATTGCTTACAATCTGGCTTTCAATATCCCTGATCCATAGAAATACACAATACATATATAAAATACACAATATAGACTACAAAATCACAAAATATACAAAAATATGCAATAACACAACAAATACACTAAAAAAATATACAATACTTACAAAAATACAAACTACAGATATTTGATGCACAGTGACGGGTAAACCTGAACTGTAAAATTCGGCGTCTGTACCAAACACCTAGCATGTTTGCACATATCCCAAGATGAATTACCCTGGGAAACCCGTGTTACAGTTCTAGTCCGGGGGCTGTAAAACAAAGCACATAATTAATAAATATAATCATTATGCTTACCAGTTACTGCGGTGTGCGTCCTCCCATCCCGCTGTCACGGCCGCATCTACTTCCAGGCCGCTCATTATCTTCTGGCGATCCTCAATTCACTGGGCTTCAACAGGCAGTTCGAGTAATCTGCAATGAACCCATACATTTTAGTATGGTAGAATGTATTGGCTGCCTTCAGCTCCACACAGCTTTCAGCTGTGCTGTCATTCTTTGCCCTGCTCTCTTTGCTGGCAGATGGTGTTTGTCTCATGGCAAAGATGTAGCAGAGGTGAAGCAAGAAAACCTGGACTATGTTGGAGAGATTTGTTTTTTTTTTTTCTAATAAAAATTGTGTCCATAAATGTGTTTTGTGCTTTATTTCTAATAAAAAATACCTTTCCTCTGTGTTATTTTTTACTGTTTACTATAAATTCATGGTGGCCAGGTCTAATTTGGCCTGACGCCATGAATTTCGGGCTTAGTACCAGCTGAGAATACAAAGCTGGTATTAACCCCTCATTACCCAGCGTGCCACCCCCTCCAGGGCCACTGAAAGACCGGGATAAGGTGCCTGGAATTGGTGCTACGATGAATGCGCCAGTTTTCAGGGGAGGACTTTGAGCTGCAGTTTTCAGCATGGGGGGCCCAAAATGCTTGGACCTTACCACGCTTAGAATCTCAGCCCTAGCTGCCTGGATTTACCTGGCTGGTGATCAAAATATGGTCGGAGCTCACACAGTTTTTTATTTAATTATTTATTTAAAATGTAAAAAAAAAAAAAAAAAAAATATTGGGCTTCCCTGTATTTTGATTGCCAGCCAAGGTAATGTCAGGCAGCTGGGGGTGGCAGCCCATAGCTGTCCGTTTTATCTGCACTCAGAGTCAAACGCTAAGTCATTTTTTTTTTATTATTTATTTATTTTTACTTGACTGACATCATAGTAATCTGTGAAGGACCAATAGCCAATCACAGATGCTGTCAGAGAGATTGACTGTCTGTATTGGCTGCTGGAGTAACCTGAAACCAGCTCATACATTCTAGCATCTAGAATGCATGGAAAGATTCCAGGTTACTCCAACAGACAATCACAGAAGCCCATTCTCTGTTCGTGTCCCGTGATTGGCTGTTGGGTCTATCAGACATATAGTAGTGTAAAAAAATAAATAAATAAATAAAAAATTATGTGCTCTGCGGTATTTTTGATTCTCAGCACAGATAAAGTGGACCACTACGAGCTGTCACCCCCAGCTACCTGACTTTACTTTGACTGGCAATTAAAATACAGGGAAGCCCAATATTTAATTTTTTTTTATTAAAATAATTTAGAAAATTGGGGGACATTATTTTTTTGGATAACCCTTTTAAGCTTGTTGCTAATTTTTGGAAGGTGAGAACAGTTACCTTTAAAATGTGACCACAAATTTACCCCATATCCTCTCATTCTTTCCTAGATCGGACAGAACTCGTATTCATCATGGATCTGGTCACTGTTCTTCTCTCCATCGTTGTCATCTTTTTCTTGGCCGGTGTATTTAAGAACTTGAATCAAGGAAATTACAAAAATTTCCCACCTGGACCAAAACCTTTACCGATCATTGGAATATTCTGACGGTGGACATGTCAAAACCTTACAAGACTTTCATGGAGGTAAAAATAATAGTGTAATATATATCCAGTGTGTACAATGATTTCTAGTGTATGGGCATATTTTAAGACGGTACCACTGCTGAAGGATTTATGCATCACAGAGGTATTAACTTGTGAAATATTCATGGCAAATTAAGAGTATGTCATATTTCTGATTAGTGGGAGTCTCGGAAGAATTATCTCCATCTGCTTTTGGAATGGGGATCCTCAGTTCTCTTTTTATTGCCCACCATTGCAATACCACTTTAAATTAATAATTTGCATGAAGATTATGCACTCTGTTCTCTAGTGAAAGACCTGGATGGAGTGTGACACTGGATTCAAAGCATAGAATAGCAATCATGGTCCGCCCTAGGCATTACAAAGTAAAGGCCCCGTCACACGCAACGATATCGCTAACGATATTGTTGCAATGTCAACGGTGTTGTGACGTTGCAGCGACCTCGTAGCAATGCAGCTGCGTATGACAAGTACCAACGACCAGCAATCAGCTCGCTGATCATTAGTAAATAGCCAGGACCTTTTTTTGATCATTTGTCTCCCGCTGGGCGACCAGCATCGCATGTCTGACAGTGGGAGACCAACGATCAACGACCTCCCAGCCGGTAACCAGAGTAAACATTGGGTAACTAAGCGCAGCGCTCTGCATAGTTACCCGATGTGTACCCTGGTTACCAGTGCAGTGTGCTTGGTAACTAGGATACACATTGGGTTACTAAGCGCAGCAGTCTGCTTAGTTACCCGATATTTATCAAGGTTACCAGCGTTCTCTCGACATTGTGGAAAAGAATATTTTTATATTTTTTTCCACAATGTCGATGTCGTTGCACGGTAGCTGGTCGCTGGTGAGTCTGCCTGTGTCTGTGTGACAGCTCACCAGCAATCAAATAACAATGTCCCAGTGACCCCAATCATTGATCGGGTCGCTGGGACATCGTAGGGTGTAACCTGGCCTTAACAGTTTACATAGATTCTCATCCCCAACATTTATCCTATACAACAGGGTGTGGAACTCCAGGTCTCGAGGCCACCAACACGTCATGTTTTCAGGATTTCCTTAGTATTGCACAAGTCGCCTGTACTGGAGATGATTCCAACACCTGTGCAATGCTAAGGAAATTCTGAACACATGACCTGTTGATGGCCCTCGAGGCCTGGAGTTTCCCACCCATGCTGTACAGTATCTAAGACATGACATCATCATTTTGTAAAAATTTGCTGTTGGGTTGCAGTTCTCTCTCTCTCAAAACAAAATATGTGTTAAACCAATAGCCCATGTTATGTTTTCCTAGAGTGACATCACATGAGAAATTATACAGTTCTCATTAAAATCAACATCTTGTCTGTGTAATGTAAGTTAAAATGGATTTTACTTACTAAAAGGCAACAAGCTTTATGGATATACTGCCTCTGTAAGGGCCATCAGGCTTGAACTGAAGTTTGAGTTATATACATTGCCAATACTTTGCCAGGACTTACAACATTTGCTAGTAAACACCTCAGCAGCACTTCCTTCACACAAAGCGCTGTCTCCTGAACAATGCAACTTAGCAAACATCCCCAGTATTTATCAAAGCCTTCCTCATTGTCATTGCTTCTAAAGAGGCATTCTCAAGTTATTAAATTGCTCTAGTCAATCACACTGCGTGAAAATAAGCAAGGTTTCAATTGACTTGCTTTATACATCTGCTATCATTCTGTCGCTGTAAGAGCTTATATTATTCATAGTGTACAGATGGCTTGCACACAGCTCTGCCTACACTGCCTGCCTATACTCAGGCCGAGTATTACATTACAGGAGAGAAGTTAACTCTTAATTTGCAGCCACCTATCTCGAGCTAGTTGATTTCCATTCATGGGGAACATGGGGTTAACTACCAACTCCAGGATAAGGGATTATTTGACATAAAGTTCAACACATTCATTTCTATCCATGCCAGTCCAGGTGGTCCTGCAAAAAACAGAATCCACTCAGACAGCAAAAAAACGTGATGTGAACCCAGCCTAACCCTGAGTTACACCTAATGGTGGCGAGGTCTGAGCTGCCAATGTAACACTATCTCCTGAGATACCCTGGAATAAAACCCCTTCTCCCCACACAAAGAAACAGGGAAAACCCAAAAGACACACCACTTAAATCTGCTTCTTAATTCCAAAACAGCAGCAGAGGGAACGGCACCAGGTCAACTGATCTACCCAGTAGTGGCTCACACATATTCACCCTCCAGTCTGGACAAGATCAGAATGGGCTATCCCCAACAACCACTGAAGGAACACATGACTACTTAAGGAGCAGTGGGAGAGGACATACATTGCAGCATGCCTTCCTAGTACTTCAAGCAAAGACACAACATTAATCATTGCTGGTACTGAGGAAATAAACAACAAAAAAGCTGTTACAGACTCATGACATTTCCATGTAGCAATTAGTTACTCATCCCCCCCCCTTCAGCTAGTAAGGCCAGCTTCACACCGCGGTACAATTAAGTCCGGGGCAGTCCGGGGTGAACCTGACAGCCCCGGACCCGATTTTGTGGTAATGTTGCCCTATGGGGCTGGATGGAGTCGGATGGCAGCTATCTGCCATCTGGTTTCCATCTGTCTGGGAGGATCCGGGACAATTCGGATTTTTCTCCCGGACACAAAAACATTGCTTGCAACATCTTTGTATCCAGGGCGAAAAATCTGCCCAAATTGGATCCTCCCGGATCTCGGGCAACCCGGTGCTCCTTAACATGGGAGTCTATGGCGCCGGATTGCTCAGATCCGGGAGGATCCGGGAATCTGACACCGGTGGCTGCAGTTCAGCATGAGATACGCTGAACTTCAGCACCAGGGAGCTGTCCCCTGTGAAGTGGCTCAGCACCATTTCAGCAGGGGACAGCTCCCTCAGCTGCTCTCTGCAGGATCTGGCTACAAACAGGACCGGAGGGCATAATAACCCTCCAGTTTTATTTGCCCAGAGCTGTCAGGCTGTGTCCGGTGCCTCCTGCAAAGCACCGGACACAGCCTGACAGGGCAAAAAACGTGGTGTGAAGCCGACCTAAAACATTTAAGATCCATACAGCTTGTCAGCGAAGGATTGATAACAATTTTTTTTGGGGGGACAGATTTACAATACGTTTATTTGGTCAACGGAACTTTGTTTCTCAAAATACTGAGCTAATATTTTTAAGATGAGAAATTCATTACTTGAGCAATGTAAGGCCTGTTTCACATCTATGTGCTCACTGCATTAGGCCAGCGCAAATGCAAGTGCAGGGGCATTTAAGGCCTGGGGCAGCCTAGCGCAGTGAGCGCATACATGCCCTGCAGTTGCGCTCAGCTGCGTTCGGTGCCCCCATTATAGCCTATGGCCGAGTACAGCTGAGCGCGCGCTCTGCCAGTGAGAAGCGCAAGTGAAACTGGCAGAGCGCACGGCGCATGCGCCCGCTCTGACGCACCCGGAAACGCCTCAGTAGGGCATTTCTGGGTGCGTCAAGACCAGGCGCATGCGCCGTGCGCTATGCCAGTTTCACTTGCGCTTCTCACTGGCAGAGCGCGCGCTTAGCTGTGCTTGGCCATAGGCTATAATGGGGGCACCGAACGCAGCTGAGCGCACAGGGGGCAGTAGGATACGTTTACAGTAGCTGTAAACGTGGCCCCACAGTGCCCCCAATCACCTCTGCGCCTGCACCTGCGCCAGCGGGACAGAAAAGCCAACAGATGCAAGATCCATTAAATTTAGGCCTGTTTCAGAAAACACTTGTTCTCTCGATCCTGCTGCAATTCAAATTCTTGTACACTTTGTCTTTACTCCTAGTATTACCTACTGGGCTTTACCAGTTCGCTGTGTATCCCTCTTCTAATATAAGTTGCAACAGAATGGGTACTACTTGTCTGCAAAGAAGTGTTTTTTTTTTCTGGACATGTCAGTAGTAATGAACAAGTAGTGAACTATTCACATTCGGATAACTCTATCTGAATACTTTGAACAGTTTCATTATTAGCTACTCGTTACTTGTCCAATGCAAGTCAATGGGGATCCGAATACTAAAACAGTACAGAGTAATCGGATGGAGCTATCTGGATCCAAATAGTTCACTACTCGCTCAACACTAGTCAGGAATGTTGGACAGAGTTACGATAATCGTGGCATATCTTGTGTTCACAGCTCTCTAAGACGTACGGCCCGATCTTCAGCGTCCAGATAGGAATGACAAAAACCGTTGTGCTATGTGGCTATGACACTGTCAAGGAGGCGCTCATCAACCATGGTGATGCATTCGTTGATAGACCCGTGGCTCCTGTGACTGCAAAAATATTAAAAAATTACGGTAAGCAAGTTTTTGTCAAACGCAGTAAGGATTAGTGAACCCGCAAAGTGCAAGCCCTGTATACAGCTATGCTGCCAAAAAAGTAAAAAGGTATGTCTCTTGGAAAAACGGGTGACGGAAACAAAAAAAAACCAAAATGGTCATGGTGTGAAGGGGTTAAAGGAATGTTCCCATCTCATACACTTATTACTAGTGACATTCTGTAGATATGCCATGTCAGAGGTTTTCAGACTTTCTGTGAACTTGTATAGGGATAGCTAATACTAGAAAGGAGAGAGAGACAGAGCGGAGTCAACAAGATCTAAATACACTGGAACAGTGAGCAGCAAATAACAGAATTATTTATAACCGGGAGAAATGCAAAGTCCTACATCTGGGCAAGAACAATGAAAAAAGCTTATACAGAATGGGAGGAATAGAGCCATCAACAGCAGATGTGAGATAGACTTGTGTATACTAATAGATCACAGACTGAACATGAGTCAACAGTGTGATGCTGCAGAAAAAAAGGCAAACACCATTCTGGGATGTATTAACAGAAGTATACAGTCTAGATCACATGAAGTCATTATCTCCCTCTACTCTTCTTTGGTCAGACCTCATCTGGATACTGTGTCCAATTCTGGGCTCTACATTTTAATAAGACATCAATAAAGTGGAGCAAGTTCAGAAAAGAGTGACCAGAATGGTGACTGCTCTGCAAATCATGTCCTACGAGGGATGGTTAAAGGATCTGGGAATGTTTAACTTGACAAAAAGAACAGAGAGGAGACTTAATAGATGTCTGCAAATATCTAAAGGGCTGTCACACTGTAGAGGGATGAGCTTTATTCTCATTTGCACAAGAAACGACTACAAGCAATGAGATGAAACTGAATGGGAGGAGACACAGATTAGATATTAGAAAAGCTTTTTGGCAGTGAGGGTGATCAATGAGTGGAACAGGCGGCCACGAGAGATGGTGAGTTCCCCTTCAATGGAAGTCTTCATACAGAGGCTGGACAGACATCTGTCTGGGATGTTTTACTAAATCCTGCTTTGAGCAGGGGGCTGGACCAGATGACCCAGGAGGTCCCTTTAAATTCTAATATTCTGATTCCATGATATCATTTTTGAGCACCTAAGCACTGAAAAAAATGTACAGAGGGGTCTATTCTGAAGACGGATGTGGGTGCCATTAGTGATGCACATATAATTCAATAGAAATCAGGGAAACAAATCCCTTTATGACTCTCCCCAAAGATCTCTGGTTAGGCACTGTGTATTAATAAAGATAAAGACAGGCCTGATCTGAGGGGCTGCACTGTAATAAGTAAAATGGGTGGTTGCTGCAAAAAGTGACCAGACCAATCTCAGTTGTGATATCATACAAAGGCACCAGTGTATGAGCCAATAAAAAAACAAAAATAGAATGCATAAAAAGCAACATTTTATTAAAGTTAAAATGAGAGGTTACTGAAATAAAACCCAAAGATTATACAAATATACCCAGTACATGGGAGTATGCAACATATACAAAATATATGGTAGACAACTAAGGGTGGTTTCACACTTGCATTTTTTTGTCCAGCTTCCTAGTCCAGAGAGGGCCTGATCCTACCTGATCAGACTTTTCTCCAGTGACTCAGAATAGGCACACAGGCACATCAGGTGTAGGGATGAGCGAGTCTACTCGCTACTATTCGGTACTCACCGAATAGTAGGGTACTCGGGCTACTCGTTACTCTGCGAGTATCCTTGCGATTACTTGCAGAGTAACGAGTCCTATGTAAATCAATGGAAAATGCAATTCCTCTGCTGCTGGACCCTATAAAGAGGTCTTGCTGCAGAGGAAAAACCTGCAATTCCCTACTTCATTGTTTAAAAGCCTGCGGTAAAAAGCCGCCGGCTTTTAAACAATGCTGAAGCCCCTTACTGGCTTCCCCGTCGCCTGACCGCAGGAACCTCCGCTCCCCTCACCGCCTCCCCACCCTATCCTAACTTAGGATCGGGTGGGGAGGCTACAGGGGGAGTGGAGGATCCGTGGTCGTGACCTGAGTTAAAACCGGATTCTCCTGGATTGCATCGGTCCGGAGCAATCCGGGAGAATCCGGTTTGATCCGGTTTTCTCTGTGACGCCTTCCCGCCTGTAGTTTCAAATGAACAGCTGACTCAGGTCAGCTGTTCATTTGAAGTAGCGATGCTGGCCTGGCAGGGTTCATGCAAGTTCATGCTTGCCTGCATGACCTCACATGAACTTTCACACGCCAGGGTGCACAGCTCTGCTACATCTCTGGTGGAGTTTCTCTACCAGAGATGTAGCAGAGCTAAAGAAGAACCCTGGATTGGACTACGTCGGACGGAAGAGGGTTTTTTTTAAATAAAGATGGAGTCTCCAAGTGTGGTTTTGTTTTTCATGAAATAATAAAAAATGTGTGGGGCTCCGCGCTATTTCTATGTCCAGCCAGGTACAGCTAGGCAGCTGGGGGCTGGAATCTGCACCGCCAGGATGCCCAAGCTTTCTGGGCACCCAAAGCTGCGAATGGGAGCTCGCAGCCGCACCAGAAAATGGTGCGTTCATTGAAGCGCCATGTTCTGGCGCTGAACCCAACTCTTCCAGGGCTCACTGGGTAATAATGGGGTTAGGACCAGCTTTTTGTTATCAGCTGGCCCTAAGCCCGAAATTCATTGGGTCACGCCAATATTAGACATGCCCCCCATGAATTTCTATTAAATTGTTTAAATAAAAACACAACACCAAGAAAAATTATTTTTATTTGAAAAAAAACCAAAACCACACCTAGGAACTCCTTCTTTATTTAAAAAAAATCCTCTTCCGTCCAATGTAGTCCAATCCAGGGTTCTTCTTTAGCTCTGCTACATCTCTGGTAGAGAACCTTCACCAGAGATGTAGCAGAGCTGTGCACCCGGGCCTGGGAAAGTTCATGTGAGTTCATGCAGGCAAGCACGAACTTACATGAACCCTGCCAGGCCAGCATCGCTACTTCAAATGAACAGCTGACCTGTTCCCACAACCAATCTTCAATATTGGTATGGTATTTTGGGCGTGATGTCCAGTGCCTTATGGTCTGAAAACATGATGAGTATTATGGCGTTCAAAGAAGTTGTTGCTGAGCAAATTGTTACTGTTTTTGAACATACCTTTTGTTCAGCAATGGAGTGTTGCATGGTCAGCTTCTTGCAGGGAGCACCTAGTTATCGACCATTTAATGGTGAAGCGAAGTTCTTTCCATTTATGGATTATGGATCAAACAGCGCTCACTAGAGACTTTAATAGCTTAGGAAATCTTATGAAACATATGCCATCAGTATGTTTTGCAATACCAAGGTTGCAAAGGTCTTGAAACAGCTCACTGGTTTTGCTCATCATGAGATGTTTCTTGTGTGGTACCTTGGTAATGTGACACCTTTTTAATAGACCACCAGTTGAGTCAGCTGATATTTTTTACGAGGTGGCAGGATTGCTTTCTAAATATAGGTTTCAGCTATTGTCATGACTTTGTATAGCTTTTTGCACCTCTTTTTCATGTGTTCAATACTTTTTCCCAGTGTCATCTCTCATTATTACACATAATGTATGCATATCTATGGTTTGATTTCTTTGCCTGTGTGAATAGGATGGGTTATTACCAACATCTGTTGAGAAAATCATATCAATTGCCCTGTTATAAATGTTTAATTAGAAAATTGGTGATGAGTTCAATACTTATTTCATCTACTGTACATGGGAATACCATAAATGTGTTGTCTTCAGGTGTTGTCTTTTCCAATGGAGAAAACTGGAAAGTGATGAGAAGATTTGCACTCTCCACACTACGGGATTATGGAATGGGGAAGAGAACAATAGAGGACAAGATCATCGAGGAGGCCGAGTGTTTAGTGCAGAAGCTGAAATCATATGATGGTGAGAGGTTCATTTCTATAAAGATTTGTAATAATGGAGGACACATAATAATATATAATAATGTATACGCAACCGTATACAAGATTACTCCTGTACATGCCCCATACTCTGGAACTCTCTCCCCCAAAACATCAGACTCAGGGGCGGACCTACCGTGCTGCAGCTGGTTCAGCTGCACCAGGGCCCTGACCTGCTAGAGGGCCCCTCAAGCCTGCAGGGGGGCCCCCAGCCGACCCCCCATGACCCTGTTTCAGAGAAGAGGGGGCTAACTGAGGGAAGCTTCCTGCCTCCCTCGGCTGATCTCGCCCCCCCCTCACCTCTGCCGCCCCAGCTCCCAGGCGCGGTAGGAGCCGCAGCACCTATAGCACACCCCCCCCGCTCCTCCCGAACATCCACTAGCACCCCCCCCACTCCTCGCCAGCATCCGCTAGCACAAAATCCCCCACCCACCCCCACCCCCGCTCCTCACCGTCAGCTGCTGCACCAGGGCCCTCTTGGCACAAGGTCCGCCACTGATCAAACTCTCGCCTACCATAGACACTTTCAAAAGGATCCTGAAGACCCACCTCTTCCAAAAAGCCTTCAACCTGCAATGGTAGAAAAAAGCGGCACTCTGCTAGGACAATTAGAATATAGGAATATTTTATAAGCAACAATTTGAGACACTTACCCCTATAAATATGGCCATATTGATAACGCTAATTGTCTCAATTTTTTTACTTATAAAATATTCCTATATTCTAATTGTCATAGCAGAGTGCCGCTTTTTTCTACTATTGTAAGTATTGTGTTTGGCATGCACCTGTACACACTGTCAGGATTGAGTGCCGCAGTCTCTTCTATGTTGTAATATGGGTTCACACCCTCTGTAGTGCACTGCCCCCCCCCCTGAGCCCGTTAGAGCTGTAGTTCTCTGGTATCAGTCTTTTCCAATTGCCTATAAAAGAGAAGGTTTTTAACCCAGATGGAGGCTGAAAGTGGAGGTTACGGACCTTGTCAAGCAGACACGCCTCAACACGGCAACCTGGTGGTTTATCAATATGGCCATATTTATAGAGCTAAGTGTCTCAATTTTTTGCTTATAAAATATTCCTATATTCTAATTGTCATAGCAGAGTGCCCTTTTTTCTACTATTGTAAGTATTGTTTGGTGTGCACCTGTACACACTGTCAGGATTGAGTGTTGCAGTCTTTTTTATATTACAACCTGCCGTGAGCCTCAGTGCACTAAACCACCTTACGACCAGCTCTACCCTGTCCTAGTGTATCCTCACCCATCTCTTGTAGACTGGGCAGGGTCCTCTCCCCTCACCTACTGTATCTTCACCCATCTCTTGTAGACTGTGATCCCTCATGGCAGGGTCCTCTTTTCACCCACTGTATCCTCACACATCCCTTGTAGACTGTGATCCCTCACAGGCAGGGTCCTCTCTCCTCACCTACTGTATCCTTACCTATCCCTTGTAAACTGTAATCCCTCGTGGGCAGGGTCCCCTCCCCTCACCTACTGTATCCTCACCCATCTCTTGTAGACTGTGATCCCTCATGGGCAGGGTCCTCTCTCCTCACCTACTGTATCCTCTCCCATCCCTTGTAGACTGTGAGCCCTCGTGGGCAGGGTTCTCACCTACTGTATCCTCACCCATCCCTTGTACACTGTGAGCCCTCGTGGGCAGGGTTCTCTCCCCTCACCTACTGTATCCTCACCCATCTCTTGTAGACTGTGATCCCTCATGGACAGAGTCCTCTCCCCTCACCTACTGTATCCTCACCCATCCCTTGTAGACTGTGAGCCCTCGTGGGCAGGGTTCTCACCTACTGTATCCTCACCCATCCCTTGTACACTGTGAGCCCTTGCGGGCTGGATACTGTCTATATACTTGTCTATGTATGCCCTTTCTACATGTATGGCACCATGGAATAAATGGTTTTATAATAATAAAAATAATAATGTCAGCAGGTGGTAACTGGGAGCTCCTGGGACTCACACCAACATCTACAGAAAATTACTAAACCCAACATAAAGACCTTTTGGGCCACCTTAAGCTTCAAAGTATTTGAAGCCAGCAACCTCTGCAATTGGTGACAGACGTAAGCAAGTGATAGAAATGATAGAACTGTAATAAAGCAAGAATCTTCTCATGTCTCAGTAGGATTAGCTACTACTAGACAAGATGGTTGAGTGTGAAACATGTAAAGGCCCTGTTACATATAACAATGTCCCAGCGACCCGACCAACAATCAGGATCACTGGGACATCGCTACATGATCGCTTGTGAGCTGTCACACAGGCAGACTCACCAGCAATCAGTGACTAGCAAGAACAATTGGTAAACAGGGTAAAAATCGGGTAACTAACCACAATGCTGCATTTAGTTACCCAATGTTTACCCTGGTTACCAGCTCCCAGTGTGTACTGTGCGGAGGTCGTTGATCGTTGGTCACCCGCTGTGACACACGCCAATGCTGGCCGCCCAGCAGGAGACAGCAATCAAAAAATGGTCCCGGCCATTTACCAACTATCAGTCAGCTGGTCGTTGGTACATGTCACATGCAGCGACATCGCTACGAGGTTGATGCAACGATATCGTTAGCAATATTGTTGCGTGTAATGGGGCCTTTAGTTTACCAAGGGATAATATGTTCTGGTGTTGCTCATTGTCCTGACAGCCCCTGATCGGATCAGCACACAGAATTGGAGGGTTAATATGTCCCTTTGGTCCGGTGTGCAGCCTGCCACAGCTGCCGCTGCTGATAATTCAGGACCACAGCTCGCAGGGAGCTAGCCGCGGTCCTGAATTATAACAGCGGCATGCAGCCACAGGTGTCTGGTTCCCGGATCCTCCAAGATCGGGGCCCCATAGGCTCCCATGTTAAGGGAGCGCCGGATTGCCCCGGAAGGATTTGGGTGAATCCGGGGAATCCGGTGGAATCCGGGAGACACCAATTATGGGGAGATTGTTCTCATCGGACACAAAAAATCCCACTTCTCCTTGATTCTTCTGGCGAAATGGAAGCTCCCGGATTCTTCTGACGAGATGGAAGCCGGATGGCAGATAGCTCCCATCCGGCCCCATATTCTACTATGGGGCCAAAATCCGGTCTGGGGCTGTCACCCCTGACAGCTCCTGACCGGATCTGACGCAGGGTGAACCCACCCTTACTCTCCACAATGAGGAACATTACCCCTAGCATCATGTCCTCCATTATTGCCCAATCTCAACCTACTTTAGAATATTTGAAGTGACATAAATGCAGACTGAAGGCCAGGCAGCAAAAAGTGGTCAGCACTTTTGGGAACTCCATCAAGACTGTTGGAAGCCATTCCAGCTGATGACCTGATGAAGCTGATTGGGAAAATGCCATGAGGGTGTAAGGCTGTAATCAGCATAGAGGATAGTTTAAGGATGCAATGTGCACATCTAAATAAATTATAAAAAAATATGGCTCGTAAAATCATGTGAAATAACAGAATAATATTTGTTATATTAAGAACACTCAAAGTTGTTACACGAAGACAATCTAAAAAATGTAGCATTTTCCACATTGATACCTTTACATTCTTGTTCTACTGCCGTGTACAGAGAAGACACCAATGACACTTTGCTCTTTATTGACCTTATGTCACACGAGAAACAAAATTACTATTCCCCTTTCAAATAATTAAATCGACCTGTTCTTCACATACACACTTAGATGACTTTTTTTCCATTGATTTCCAATTTTGATTGTGTGCCACAATAGAGTCTGTACGAAAGGATAAAAATGTGTTTAAACAAACAAATATTTTTCTAATTTTTCAGGAAAGCCCTTTGATAACCTGACCAGTATTAATGCGGCTGTAGCCAATATAATTGTGGCCATACTGCTCAGCCATAGATATGAGTATGAAGATCCGACCATTTTGAAAGTTATGGCCTTAGTAAATGAAAATGTAAGACTCCTTGGAAGCCCATGGATCCGGGTAAGGAAAAAAAAAACTAATTATCGTATTTTTTGAAGTATAAGATGCACCCAGATTTTAGAGGAGGAAAATAGAGAGAATAAAATTAAGCCAAAAATGTGATTATAATGCATTGTTATAAGCATAGGTGTACTGCAATTGTCCCCGTTCTCGGCCCCTTTCCAGTGATATATGGCCCCGCCAACCTGGTATATAATCCCCATCCTGGATATGATCCTCAGTCCTGGTATATAGCCCCCCATCTGCAACATGTCTCCCATTCTGGTATACAGCATCCCCCATCCTGGATAAGGATCCCCATCCTGGGATACAGCCCCCCATCCCAGATCATTCCCCCCCCTCCATCCTGGATATGCCCCCTCTTCATCCTGGATATGTCCCCCCTTCGTCCTGGATATGCCGCCCCATGTTGCTTGATATGACTCCCCATGTTGCTCCACACAAGAAAATGACAATGTAAAACTCACTCTCCGGCGCTTGCCCCTATCTCTCCCTGCTGCCAGCACTGGCTTTCAGAGTCCTTCTGTGTCCTGGAGGCAGCCAATCATGTGATCAGCACAGCAGAATTTCTTCATCACTGCGCGCCCTGATCACCTGATCGGAAGCCCCTGGGACTCAGACCTCGAGTGCTGGCAGCAGGGAGAGACAGAGGAAAGCGCTGTAGGGTGAGTTTTACATTGTTTGTTATTTTCTTGTGTGCGGCAGAATGGGAAGCGATATCCAGGTAGATGAGGGGCATATCTAGGATGATGGGGGGGGGAGGCATATCTATTAATTGTGAGGTGTACACGACACTCAATTTAATGTGCACGGCATCCCTTTGCTATCTCGCAGCGCTGCTTCAGCACTGAGGTGATGGACAGCAGGATGCAGTGCAAATTAAATGAGTATAATGAGCGGGAGCACATGACCTCCCGCTGCCTCGCTGCCTCCTCCCAGTCCGCTCCAGAGCCATAGCTCCTCCCAGCACAGCACAGCCCCACAGCCACAAACCCTTATATTTGAATTATAAAACACACACCCCCACTTTCCCCAAAACATTTTTGGGAAAAAAAGTGCATCTTATGGTCCGAAAAATACGGTATATAACATTTTTTTAAGTATTTTATTGCTATGCTGCCCAAAAATTGTCTATTTCGGGCCATATGATTTAAAGGAATAAGCCATTGATTGCATACTTTGTCATCTTTAGAATTTTTGTAAATATTTTTCTTGTTTGTGCCTTAACCTGTTAATATTCCCGGTAGTCACATGCCCAGGAATTTTCAGTAATTACTCTGCACTTACATGAATTGACAGAACCAACTGCATAATCACAAAAAATGTATAATTTTTGGACCGTCTTGGACTGTTACGCAAGTAAACATTTTATTCAATCCCCCTTTTTTCTAGGATAATTTTAATCAAAACGGCTTTTAAAAATGAGAAATTTTCTTTCCCGTGAAAGAATAAAGAAAGCCGTGATAAGATATTCACCAATGTCTGTAAAACAATTAGAGCCCCTTACACTCTGGCTTGTGAAAAAGCAATTAATAGATCTAGGGCAAAGGAATAAGTTGGGAATTTGATGTTGCTCCTCCATTTTTATTTTTTTTTGCATTTTTGTCAAGACTTTTTTCAAAATTAATTGAGAGGGTGGAGATCACTGATGCTTAAATTGACCCCGCCATCCAAATCTGTATCCTCTTCGAAGAGCTTCATTAAGCAATTTAAGTGTGTCATCACATATCAATGTGGGATCTCAAGGTTAAGGCCGACTTCACACCGCGGTGTGATCAGGTCCGGGGCTGTCCAATGTGATTCAGACAGCCCCGGACCTGATTTGCAAACAGAAATATGCCCTCCGGTCCAGTTTGCAGCCAGATGCTGCTTATAACAGCCGCAGCTGCAGCAATTTCAAGATCCGGAAGGTCCTGAAATCACAGCAGGGGACAGCCGGAGGTGCTGAAGTTTAAAGGCTAAACTTCAGCTGCCAGTGTCTGGTTCCCGGATACTCCCAGATCTGGGCAATCCGGCGCCATGGAATCCCATGTTAGGGAGTGCCGAATCACCCCCGATCCGGGAGGATCCGATTTGGGCAGATTTTTCTCCCCTGACACAATTGTTGCAAACAACTTTTTTGTATCCGGGATGAAAATCCGAATACACCCGGATCCTCCCGGACAGATGGAATTCGGATGGCACATAGCTGCCATTTGGTTCCATCCGACCCCATAGGGCAGCATAACAGCAAAATCGGGTCCGGGGCTGTCAGGTTTACACTGGACAGCCCCGGACCGGATTCTACCGTGGTGTGAAACCGGCCTTATACAAGCTCAAGTTTCTCTCCTGCATAGTATTAGCAGCCACCGTCCTTCACGTCAAAGAGGTTCAATGAATTCCCAAAAATTAATCCAAATTTTCTCAATAAATCAATTTGATTATCTCTAGCATCCACCTGTCCATTCCTGACAGAGCACACTATGGCCTGGCCTGTTCCAAAGATAGTTGTGGGTTCCAACTGATGGGACAACTTCTTTAGGGTAAACAGGACTGGATTTAAATCCTGATATGAACAGTAATTGCTTCCACTATTAGCATTCATTATTACTTTTATGTTTCTTTAGCTCTATGACAGCTTCCCGACATTGATGGACTTACTCCCTGGACCCCACAGAACAGTTTTTGGGAATATCAGAGAGTTTTTAAAATTTATAACATTAAAATTTACTAAACAGAGGAAAGAACTGGATGTCAATGATCAGAGAAACCTTGTTGATGCCTTCCTGGCCAAGCAACAGGAGGTATGATGTACATGATGATTATTATTAATATGCATAAAATACATTTTTGCAAATGAAATGTGTACTCCAAATATTTGTATTACTTGGTACCTGTATAATAAACAATAGAAAGGGTCCTCCAGCTATATGGTCACTTTCGTATGCAATTTTATTCTTTACTTTCTGTAGGTTGAGCTTAATCTTATTTCCAATGGGATCTGTTGCGGCAACAAAAAATATATAATTTGGCATTTGGACTTTTTTTCCATTACGCAGTGCACTGATCTGATCAATTGATTTTATTATTTTGATACTTCTGGCATTTCTAAATGCAGCATTACCAAATGTGTTTTTTAAAACATTTTGTAGTTTTTTTAATAGGGCAAAAAGGGGGTGATTTCAACTTAGTTTTTTTTTTTTTCATGTTTCTAAAACTTTTTTACATTTTTTTTTCTTTATTTTACATTGCCCCCTAGGGGGTCTCAGAGCTACACAGTACACTCGCTTCTGCTATGCAGAGAGATGCTTCAGCTGTCTCTAATCTCCCCTTCATCTCTAAACTTTTGGACGCATTGGTCCACTCACGTCTTAGATAATTTACTTCTCGACCCTCTACAATCCGGCTTCCACTCTTTACATTCTACTAAAACTACCCTCACTAAAGTCTCTAATGATCTACTAACAGCTAAATCTAATAATCACTACTCCCTGTTGATCCTCCTGGATCTCTCCGCTGCATTCAATATTGTTGCGCCACAGCTACTCCTCTCTATGCTCCACTCTATTGGGCTCAATGACACCACTTTATCCTGGTTCTCCTCCTACCTCTCTGACCGCTCCTTCACTGTATTCCAACTGCTTCACCGATGCCTCTATCCTGTGCCAGTCATTGCACTGGTTGCCAATCCGCTATAGAGTATAATATAAAATTATCACTCTCACCCACAAAGCTTTCCACAGTTCTACCCCACCCTACATCTACTCCACAGCTGTCTATTGCCCTACACGTTCCCTCCGCTCCGCAATTGGCCTAAGACTGACATCAGCTATAATCTGATCCTCCTATTCCCCTCTCCAAGACTTCTCATGAGTTGCACCAATTCTCTGGAACGAATTACTAAGAACAATTCAATTAATTCCCAATACCCACAGCTTTAAGTGAGCCTTAAAAATGCATATGTTTAGATTGGCCTTTCACCTCACCGCAATAATCGAACTATTCCTATCTTCCCTTTTCCAATCTCCACCTCTTCGATCATCTGTCTACACCCTTCATGCACTTGATAGCATATTATCTGTACTTGATATCTGGACCATATATGATGGCACTTTTTTACCATTTACCTTTTCTGTCTCCCCCATTTCCTCATAGACTAAGCTTGTGAGCAGGGCCGTCACTTCTCATAGTTTCAGAATTTTTCGTTACTATACATTGTCTCAAATTGTATATGTCCCCTCTGAATTGTAAAGTGCTGTGGAATATTTGGCGCTATATAAATAAAACATATTATTATTATTATTATATATAAATCTGGGCACTGTATATGAAAGATATCCAAACTACCCAAGAGGTGGTGTATCAATAGGATTTTGTTCTTTTCCTACTTTTAGGGAAAACCTGAGTCCAAAGAGTATTACCACAATGAAAACCTAACCGTCTTGGTAGGAAACCTGTTTGCTGCTGGAATGGAGACAACATCGACCACCTTGAGATGGGGACTTCTATTGATGATAAAATACCCAGAAATTCAACGTAAGACATCAACTTTTACAAACAAAGACTTGAAGTAACACTATAGCTAGTGATAAGAGAGTACTGTAATATTCATAATCGCTATACTCTTACTGAGTACTTTGTAATAATCGTGTATTCGATTTGAATAGTGAGTACAATGCAAGTCAATGGAAAATGTGGGTAAATTTCTGCCTGACCTTACAAAGAGGTCAGAGGGCTGTAAAAAAGCAGAGATGGCTGAGAATGTGCTCAAACTGCATGAGAACATTATACAGACATGATGTACACTGCATATTGTTCCAAATAGTAAAAAAAAAACTCAACACAGAAAAAAATTATTTTATTAAAAAAATAGAGACACTTAGTGACTCCATCTTTATTGCCCCTCCCCACCCTCATACTACTCCATGATACGCGTTTTCTCTTTTCCTGGACAGACTTGGATGTGCTACATTAGACACCAGGGGGAGGAAAAACATGACAGCCGGGAGACCTACGCTATAGAAAAGCAGTAAAGGGCAGGTCTAAGCACTGTCCTATAGTAAAGAGTGAAGTCAGTTACCCTAGTAACTGTTGCTGCTCTAGACTGCGTTGAGAGCGGACTCCATAGCAGCAATGGTTACTATGGCAACGGTTACTGTATAACAGTGCTGAGACAAGCAATTTACCACTTTACTATAGCCCAGGTCTCAGTGCTGTCATATGGTTACTGTTGCCATAGTAACCGCTGTTGATATAGCCAGCGCTGAGACTGGCCCTTTATAAAACAGTAAAGCGCAGGTATCAGTGCTGTCATATAGTAAGTGATGAGGTCACTGTTGCCATAGCAACAGCAGTTTACTATATGGCTACATTCAAAAAGAGTATTTTGATTGTGTTTTGTGAGGATCCATTTTTGGTGCAGAAACTTTGCATGATAGCGCTCCGACTGTGATCTCCAGAGATGTTCTGTCATCCCAGAGACTGTAGAACCTGCAAGAGCTCTCTGCACAGTGCTTGAGGACCTGGCACTGCATGATGTGACTGAGTGACGTCACTCGGTCAAATGATCAGGGTCCTGGAGGCACGAATCACTGCAGCCTCCAGGATGAGAACATCGCTGGACATCACTGGGGGAGCACAGGAAGTTGAGTAAATAACGTAGCAGCATTCACACATGACTACGTCCTATGAGAATGTTCTGTGCCAAAAACGGATCCTCACAAAATGCTGTGTGTGAATGTAGCCATATAGTAAGTTGTGAGGTCACTGTTGCCATAGTAGCTGCTAATAGCTATGCTAATGGTGAACTCACCGCTTGCTATATGACAGCACTGAGACCTGCGCTTTACCACTTTACTATAGGGCTGTTCTCGGCGCTGTCTATAGCAACAGCAGTTGCTATACAACAACAACAGGGACCTTAGAGCTTAGTATATGACAGCATTGAAATCTGCCCTTTATCGCAATTCTCAGTGCTGTCCTATAGTAAGCGCTGAGGTCACCGTTGCTATAGTAACTGCTGTTGCTATGGCAATGGTGAGTTCACAGCTCACTATACCGCAGGTCTCAGCGCTGTCATTTAGTGATCAGAGACCACAGGAGCAGATGTGTTTTCCCTCCCCATGGTCTCTGATGTAGCAGAACTGAATTTATGCAGGAAGAGAGAAGAGGATCATGGAGGGGTATGAGGGTGTGGAGGGGGTAATAAAGATGGAGTCACTGAGTGTCTTTGTGTTGTTTTTTTTCTATTTATTTGAGACTCTTAAAAGCCGGGTCTAACTTGGTTTGACATAAAGAATCTCAGGGCTTAATATCAGCTGGCAATACAAAGCTTGCATTATCTCCTTATTACCCAGGGTGCCACCACCACCAGGGCCATTGGAAGAGCCTGGTAATGAATGCGCCATCTTCAGTGGCAGCTGCTATTCTTTACCATGAGGGGTCCCTAAAGCAATGGGCCCTCATCCCACTGAGAATACAATCACATATAAAACAGATCAATTAATGTTATTTTCATTTAGCCATTAAAAGGTATCAACCACTGAGGACTCTATTTCTAATATTTTGTGAAATGCGAGTAATTTTTTATGCTGAACCCGAGGTCTGGGGGGCTGTAGAGAAAGGCAGAGAGGGCTGATAATGTGCTCAAACTGCATGGGAACAATAAGCTGACATAATGTAAACTGTATGCATGATGTTTTGCCAAACAGCTTTTTGCTCTGAGTGAAAGGACCTAGAGAGAGGGAGAGAGAGATCGTTTTTACCAGTCTCTCGCTGCTGCTTTGGGGGCCGCCGATTAAGCTTCATGCATATTCATCGCATTGACTAACAAACAGCCAATCAGAAGCACTCACATTTTGTGAGAGCCGCTGTGATTGGCTGTTGTAATCAGGCTGCATTTCCACAATCTGGACAGTGATTGTGCTTGGTTGCCATACACAGTAATGTTGTCAAAGTATGTTAAATAAATTAACAATAAAAAAAGTGTGGGGATTCGCAGTATTTTTCAGTCTAGCCAAGTGAAAGTAAATATCTTCGAGCTGCCACCCTCAGCTGCCTAGTTTTTCCTTGGCTGGCAAAAATAAGTGTGGGTTCCACCCTGTTTTTAATTTCAAGCCAAGGTAAAACTATGCAGCTGAGGCCGGTACTCTCAGCAGGTGAGGGCCCATTGATTTAGGGCCCCCCATGCTAAAAAAAAAGCAGCCAGCATGCCACCCCTTAAAATGGTGCACTTATTATAGCGCTATTTCCAGGCACTTTACCAAGCTCTTAGAGTGGCTCTGGTAGTGGTGGCATGCTGGGTAATAACAGGTTAATACCAGCTTTGTATTGCCAGCTAGTAGTAAGCCCTGAGATTCTTAATGTCAGGTCAAGTTAATCCCGGCCATTAAGAATCTCAAATAAATGGTTAAAAAAGTCACAACACAAAGACAAATCATTTTATCATAACTAAAATGACGGATATTTAGTGACTCAATCTTTATTACCCCCTCCCCACCCTTGTTCCCCTACTATTGCAAAGACCTCAGCACTATTAGCGGTTACTATGGCAATGATGACCTTACCGCTTACATTGCATGTCTCAGTGCAGTCATTCACTGCTGAGACTTATAGTATAGTAAGCGGTGAGGTCACCATTGCCATATTAACCGCTAATCACAGTTGAGATCACAGTTGCCATAGCACATGGTACACACCATGTCACCAAACAGTACAGTGAGTATCTTGTAATCAGTCAGGGGACCCTGTATAATAGGTCTACAGAAACTCACTGTGCTGTTTGGTGACATGGACCTGAGGAAGCGAAGGAAAGAGTTGTCTCAGGAGAATAGAAAGAAAATTATAGACAAGCATGTTAAAGGTAAAGGTTATAAGACCATCTCCAAGCAGCTTGTTGTTCCCATGAATACAGTTGCACATACTATTGAGACAGTTAATATCCACAGGGCTGTAACCAACCTCCCTGGACTTGGCCACAGGAGAAAAATTGGTGGCTCTGGTCACATCTGAGCTCCAGTGCGTTTGGCAGCATTACGCTAGTGCAGGTGGTAGCACAGTGCATGCGCTGCCAAGTGCATCGGAGTGAAAATGAAGCGCATTGTGCTAGCGGCGCCATTACCTTGTATGAGCAAGCGCAGGAGAATGGAACCTGGAAGTGCAAATGTGACAGGGCCTGTGTCACAGCGCATGCGCTAGTCCGGACGCACTGCAAATATGTAATGTGATGTTCCCAGTGCATCCGTACTAGCACATTCGCTGTGACACAGGCCCTGTCACACTTGCGCTTCCTGGTTCTGTTCTTCTGCGCTCGCCCATACAAAGTAATGGCACTGCTAGCACAATGTGCTTCATTTGCACTCCGATGTGCTTGGCAGCGCATGCACTGCGCTACCACCTGCGCTAGCGCAATGCTGCCAAGCACACCGGAGCTCAGATGTGAGCTGGGCTGATGACAAATCAAACAGACGGATAATACAAGTGGTAACAAAAGGAAAATTTCTAATGATATTGTAGATGACCTTCAAGCTCAAGGAACATCAAAGTCAGTTTTCACCATCCATCATTGTTTGAGCCAAAGTGGACCTCATGGGAGAGTTCAAACATGTTGTTTGGTAAAGGCAACCTTCAAGCATGAGACAACTGGAGCAGTTTGCACTTGAGGAGTCGCCAGAATACCTGTTGGGAGGTGCAGACGTCTCATTGGCAGTTATAGAAATCGTTTGATTGCTGTGATTGCCTCAAAAGGTCGTGCAACAAAATATTAAGTGAAGGAACCATCATTTCTGTCCAGGCCGATTTCATGAGTTTAATTTTTGAAAAAATTCTGTGACAGCAAAGTTGAAAAGCAATGTCTGACCGTCATTGGTTAATTTCATAGATTTTTTACTATTACTTTTGTCAGATTCAGGTTATTTCTGTGACTGTTGTGGGTTTTTCTTTCATAAAACGAGAGGGAACAACAATTTTGACCATGTGTATGTATAGGAGGGTTTTTTATATATATACCTAAAGAGAGGCGTCCACTATGATAGGAATCCAGTAAAGGGATACACCTTGACGTTTCGCTACTGGACTTTAAAAAAAAAAATTCTTCATGTTTTTTTCTTAGCATCCATGAATAGAGAATAGCAGAGCCGTGAAGGTCAGGTTCTGTGGGTTCAGCCACACTTTTTTTTAAATTTCGGTTCTGGACCCAAACTTGACCCAAACCTCATAGGAAGTCACTGATTGGACAGTTTTGCTCTCCATTCACATACAGCCAGTCAAAAGCAAAAATGCTTCCAGGGTAAGGAGGTCGGAGTTTTGTCATGCATTTTTTTTTTTCACTCTCATCCGAAAATGCTAATATTACCCCCAGTGTGAGTCATTCAAACACTGTAAGTGGCTCACGCTAATCTGAGCACTATAGGCCCCATCACACCATCGCCTAATGTAAAGGGTCGATGTTGGCACCTCCGAGATGTCGCTTGGTTTCACATCATTGATGTGAAACCAGGCGGCCGATCTGGGGCGATGTGTCCACATCGTCCCATGTAACCGGCCGCCGGCGACCTGACAGGCAATGGGAGCCATAGGCTCCCATTGTGCTGCATCGCCGCTGGGGTTTTGAGACACCCCGGCGGCAATGCCACCTGTCAGCTCGCCGGAGGTGTGTCCCTGTGTAAACGGGGGTGGCGACGCTGACGGGGTGCCAAAAGCGTGTGCGCTCCTGCCTGTTGCCGCCGACATCTCCGGCGGTGTCGCAGGGTGTAACGGCACCTTGAGTGTACCAATGCAATGCTCTGTTCCGTGATTTGCATATGGAAAGAACCCGAACTGTGTAATAGACACAGGCTTTTAAACAAATTTCATTTTTTGGGTCTGGTTCACTCATCCATAGTCATGAATCTAACTCTAGGCTGAAAAACATTATTTTAAACCAGCCTGCAATTATTTTATTGTTTAATTTTATTTAATTAGACATGTTAATAAGAAAAATATAAATTAAATGAATTTCAAGTTTAAAATGATTTTAACCATCTCCTTCATAAATGTAATTTTTCAATCATAGAGTTCCGCTATACTTACCTTCCTAGTACAAACACATAACTTGAGTTGCCAATAAGATGTGTTGGTTGATCTTTCCATCTAGACGTAAATAATACACGTTGTTCTCCTTTTCTTGGTAGAGAAGGTTCATGATGAAATTGAGCGAGTGATCGGATCGGCCCAACCTCAAATGGAGCATAGGAAAGAAATGCCGTATACAGACGCCGTCATCCATGAGATTCAGCGGTTCGGGGATATTGTACCTAATAATCTTCCACATGCAGCTACTGAAGACGTCACATTAAGAGGGTATTTAATTCCCAAGGTAAAAATAAAAATATTTTATATATCTGATTCTTTAAAGTAGAAAACAAACTAAGGTGATCACAAATGTGTAATGTGAACTATTGTCTTGGCAAGAAAATTATCACCTTAGAAGAGCAAAATTAATTTTTCGCCTAAAGGTAATCTACGGTTCATTTTTTTAGCAATATTCTAGAAGCTTCAAGAAGTGGTTGATATTCCCTTGGAAATGTACAAATTAAGAAAATTGTTGACCCTCTAGATTTAAGAACCCAAGGGGTTCATTATGGTTAAGTAGTGACGCAAACAGAAACAAAGCAAGAAGTCGATTTAGTGATTCCTTTACTAGGGTATGGGGGAATGGAGTAGTAGAATAAGGTATGTAACCCCCACTTAAAACCACTGTACCCAGTTCTAAGAATTGGGATCATATTACTAGTCCAAGGGCTCCCTGCAATCTTTTAGTAACCAGGAACAATTTAGCAAAGGGCTCCACAACACTCTGCTACATAGTTTATGTAAATCTGATGACCACGAGCCCCTGGATTGACAATCTGATCAAAGTATACAGATATAACGTATCTACGTGAAAAGTAGAAGGAATAACCGGGTATCTAAAGCCTTTTTTCCTAACGCAGCCCTGTCAGATCGACCGGAAATTTCTATGACACACTCTCCCGCCTAAAATGTTGCACACGTGGGCCCAAGCTTGGGACTTATTGTTACTTGATAAATCCGCACGGGAAACAAATCAAAACGGGTTCTTGGCCAAGTGTACAGATAATAATCATCCTCTTTGGTGGCTGAGTCACCTCAAAAAGCCCCCTCACAAACAAGAAAGATTAAATAGCTTTCGGTCCATGACACCAGGAGCTATCCTTCTCCAAACTTGTCTCACCCTGGTAGATAGACCCTGCTTCCTCATGGACTCCTCTTTTTTCTCTACGGAATTTAGCATACAGTCTATAAACTCAGCTGGAGCCAAACAGTGAAGTGATAATCCCTATAGATCCATCCCTATAGATCCATATACAACTGTCCACATCAGCTCTCTGCCTGTCTCATGCATGGGCAACACTTTTTATATCAGTCGCATAGGAATCCCTCTGTTGACTCTGGCGTGCCACTGCAGGTACTATCTGCACACACTCCCGAATATACTACACCAAACAGGACAGATCCTCCATGTACTACACCACAGAGGGGAGCTGACAGATTTATATGCTACATCACACAAGACACAGTCTCTATATACTAAATCACACCGGACAGATCTTCTATACACTACAACACACAGGACACATCCTCTATATATTAGATCTCATAGGACACATCCACTATATTCCTCAGTACACAGCAGAGATTCTCTATATACTATACTATACAGGACACATCCTCTATATACTACACCACACAGGACAATTCCTCTATATACTACCCCCCTCAGTACAGACCCTCTGTATACTACACTATACAGGGCACATCATCTATATACTACACCATACTGGGCAGATTCTCTACTACACAACACAAGACACAAATTCTGTATACTACACCACACAGGACGCATCTTGTATATACTACACTACACAGGGCACATCATCTATATGCTACACCACACTGGGCAGATCCTCTATATACTACACAAATCTGAGCTGACAGATAATTATAAAGACTCAAAGATCTTAGCCCCTTATCGGGGAATAAGTTTGGATTTTACAGCTGTAATTCCAGTCCTGATGTGACTACAGCAATCTGTTATAAACTTTTGTTTTATGCTTCAATGTTACATAGTAAAATAGTTTTCAAGTTTGAAGGAAGAATAAATCCATCTAGTTCAACCCATAGCCTAACATGTTGATCCAGAGGAAGTGTAGTGGTGTGGTTTCTGACCTAAACGGATCAGCTTCATCAGAGCATGTTGCCGCTTTGCTGATGTGCTGCTGCACAGGTCCCAGCTTGGCATTGATGGGGAGGGTAATTCCGTGGAGAATGAGGATCAGAAGGAGGGGAGAGAAAAACTGGAATATAAGGAGGTGGAAAGCCGACAGAATTTGGGCCTGCTATTCTTGGCATGGGGAGGATGTGCGATGTTCCACGGCATTTGTGAGAGCACGGTTCAGATTCTTTAACACGTGCTTGTGTATTGCATGGAGGCGCACTGGGCGAAATAGTGGTGGCTGGGAACACTGTATCATATGGCAGCCACAGCCAAGAGATCTTGGAAAGACTGTTTCCACAAGCCTATACGGCAACATCTCCATAGCTAACAATTCAGCAATGAGGGAGTTTAGTATTTGTGCCTGTGGGTGCATGGCTGGGTATTTATGCTTTCTTTTCAAGGTCTCAGGCATGGACAATTGGAAGCTTCTCTGGAACAAAGAAGTGAATGTGGTTGATGTTTGTTGTGAGTGAGCAACCGCAGCTTGTGGGCAGGAGGTATGAGCATCAGCTTTCTGAACTGCAGAATCAGAAGGATGTAGCCCAGGTGACATGGCAGTGGTTTGATTCCAGACGCAGATTTGGTAATCTGGTGTTCCGCCCACCTACTGGGGTCCTTGGCTGCCGTGTGGTTTTGCATACTGGTGGTGCTAAGGTTGCCTTTGCCCTGGCCTCTGCTCAACTTGGTAAGACAGATGCTACAGTACATATTACAATGTTTTTCTCTGAAGGACTTTCAGAAAAAAAATTCCACACAGCAGCTGAACACCCCCATCCTTAGACTTGGCCCACAGCGGGGGTGTTGTTGGGAACAGTTGACCCAGTTGTCACTCTGGGCAAATTACGTTGATGACCCATTGGTGCTTGTGAGGTTGCTACATATCCTTCCTCTGTGTTGCTGTCATGGAGATGGGTGCCAACGGTCCAGGTCAGATCAGTGGACCCGTCATCGACCATCTTGTTTTCCATCTCATCCTCTTTCCCAGTTGACATTGTAGGCTGACAAGATGGCACCTGTGTCCCATCATCATTTTCCCCCTCTGGAGACAGTAAATGATGTTCCTCCAAGTGGCTTTCTTCTGGCCGTAGACCCTCAAATACTTGAGCATGAGCGCACAACCCCTTCTTGCATCCCTCTTCGATGTTGCACAGTGATAGCCAGAGCCAACCAAACGATACAAATCGAATAGATCCTCGGAGTGGCCAAGCTTGGGGTCATATGTCTGCCGTGACTGATAATGGCGGGAGGAAGTAGAACCAGCTTCAGGATTGGATAGGCCAGCATTCTAGGTATCGACATTAGACTGTGTAGTTGTGGAAGATTTGTTGCTGCAGGAGAATTGCGTAGAGGCCATGTCTGCTATCCAAGACAGAATCGGCTCCTGGTCTTCTGGCTTCAACACATGTTTACTTTCCAGATCATGACATTTTTCCAGGAACAGTGGATGCATGCTTCTTCATCTGAGCTGACACAAACTCAGTGCATTTTGGCTCTGCACTGAGACCACATCCCTGTCCCTTACTAACAGACTTACGATTTTGGATTTTGTTAACAGATTTTGGTATGGCACAAGCCAACCTAGATGTCACTGTCAAAATAGTGGGTTAAATGGCCTCCTGAGAGGTTAGTAGCAGTGTCACGGGTGTGTCAGGATGGACGGATGAGACTGTGGAGGCCACTCACAGAAGGTCCAAGCGTTTGGCCAAACGGTCAAAATCCTAAAAAAAATATGTTGCTTTAAGAGGCATTTCCCTTTTAGTAAAAGCTGTAGGTCACTAGGACCCAACTGATCCCTTACCTTGAGCTGTTTATATATTCCCCTCGACTCCCAGGATGCACTGCTGGTGATAGCTTGTCAGGTGTTTGGAGGAATCTTCTCAGCTCTTGCAATGTTTCCTGGTGTTGCTGTTCTATTGCTGTGTGGATCTTCTCAAGCTAAGTGTTTCTTCCCTTCCCTCTTTGTTTCCCTTTTGTGCATCTTTAGTTGGTAGCCGGTCTGACTAGTGTTTACCCACTCTGATCCTTATTTAGCAGTAGTAGAGGGTCAGTCAGGAAATAGGTATCCTGCCGGCGACAGTTGCAGAAACTGTATAGGGACTTTAGGGGAGCCAGGTGCCAGTGCTAGTTTATCTAGGGGTCACAATCTCCCCTTTTTCCCTTAGCATCAGGGACTCCTTTCTCCCCGTCATAGTCCAGTGCTGGGTGCCTCCCCACACTCAACCTGACAAGCAGGCAGTAGCAATTTTTGGAGTACTGCTGTTTTGCGTTGAGCAAACTGCCTTTTTAGAATGTGGACACAAGCGCCAGCAGATTAAGTGCACTACTGCAAGGTTGTTAGCAGGCAGTAGCAGTTTTTGGAGTACTGCTACTTTAAGTTGACCCTGCTGGACACAGACCCTGCTCCAGTCAATCGCCCTTCCTGTAGTCTAACTCTCTACTGTCTCTTCAGCTTTCAAAAGAGCTATTGGTTCGGTGGTATGATGCAGCTATGAACTGATCCTTTCAACTGTTCCGAGCTCCAATATCTCTCCCTTAATATTCTACACTGTCACTGAGGTACACTTGAGGTTGCACTCAAAAGGGCTTTTGTGTTATGAAGAGCCCTAACATTTCCCCTGTCAGCTGAGCAATCTCTCCCTATTCTTCTCCAATGCAGTCTCTGCATGCAATGCCGGTGAAATGGCATCGGCTTAAATAGTCCCTATGAACCATCTATGATGCTGGGTGGCCAGCCAATCACTGTAATGCCACAAACAAGATGTCTGTGGCATTACTATGATTAGTTAAGAAGCCCAGCCTGATCGCTGGCTGTAAAGGAGGCATCAAAACTGCAGGGCGGGACTTCCAAATATAGCGAGGCGAGCACACAAAAACTCATCATATAATGCGAATACCGTACTCTCCGTGCGAATAGTGATGAATACACTTGCTCATCACTAATTATATTTCCTCTGCCCAAGAGCATGACACTATATTTGCCCCCATTAAATCTCATCTGCCATTTATCAGCCCAGGCTTCTAGTTTACACAAATCCTTCTGTAATATAAAATTGTCCTTCTCTATTGATTACCCTGCAGAATTTAGTGTCCTCTCTGAAATTCTACTCTGTATGCCCCCTACAAGGTCATTAATAAATATGTTAAAAAGAAGCGAGAACAATACTGACCCCTGTAGAAACCCAGTTTTAACTGTGACCCAGTCTGAGTGTGTTCCATTAATAACCACCCTTTGTTTCCTCTCACTGAGCCAGTTTTTAACCCTCTTACACATATTTTCCACTATCCTCAAGGTTCTCATTTTATGTATCAACCTTTTGTGTGGCACCATATCACAAGCTCTTGAAATGTCCATATACAGCATGTCCACTAGAAGCTGATCAGATTAGTTTGACAGGAACGGTCCCTCATAAACCCATGCTGATATTGGGTTATGAGGTTATTCTTCTTCAGTTAATCCAGTACAGCATCTCTTAGAAAACCCTCTAGGATCTTACCCACAGAGGTTAAGCTTACTGGCCTATAATTTCCAAGTTCAGTTTTTGTCCCCTTTTTGAATATTGGCGCCACATTTGCTATACGCCAGTCCTGTGGTACAGACCCTGTTATTATGGAATCTTTAAAGATTAAAAATAATGGTCCATCTATGACTACTCAATTCCTGCAGGACTCGCAGATGTATCTCATCCAGGCCCGAGGATTTGTGAACTTTAGTGATTTTTAGACGCCACTGTACTTCCTGCTGGTTTAAGCAGGTGACCTTTAATGGAGATTTTTTTAGTACTGATAGTTTTACATAATATATTTATTCTTATAGATACCTTGTATCTCATTTTTTCCCTCCAGGGCACTGTTATTTTTCCAATCCTACATTCTATTCTCCGAGATGAATCTTACTTTGAAAAACCTGATGACTTTTACCCAGAACATTTTCTTGACTCTAAAGGAAATTTCAGAAAGAACGAGGCCTTTGTCCCATTCTCATTAGGTAATTTTTATAATAAATGTTTTTTTTCTTAAAAAAGTTTACATCATAAAGTCCAGATGGCTGCATCTCATTGGATTTTGTCCTTACAGTTTTTTATTGCAAAAATGTTGTTGCTGCAATGTTGAGAAAAA
The DNA here is from genome assembly GCA_033576535.1 of Allobates femoralis. NCBI lineage: Eukaryota > Metazoa > Chordata > Amphibia > Anura > Aromobatidae > Allobates > Allobates femoralis. The sequence goes on from JARQOC010000001.1 coordinate 14,916,800, forward strand.
ATGCAGAACTGTTAAGTATAAGTAGATATGCTTCATAAGTGTAATTTACTTTTAAGACGCATTCTTATCTTTGTTTCTGGTTTAGATGTGCCAAATAGAGATGAGCAGCTATGTGCCAAATAGAGATGAGCTCTATAAGTGGTGGATCAAAATTATTTAATTTTGATCAAAATTGCAAATTTTGTCTGATTTACATATTGTTCCTGCTATATATTATTGAACCATTTATTGTTTAAATATACAATTTACACTTGCCAATCTCAGAGATGCATAGAATTACACATGTCCTTTCCTGGATTCTGACTTTGGACTTTGAGTGGCATGCAAAATTTTGGGCACCCCTAGTCAAAATTATGGTTACTGTGAACAATTAAGCAAGTTGAAGATTAAATGATCTCTAAAGGTACTGTTACACGGTACAACCTATCAGCGACGTTGTTTGCAATCTTGGGAGCGCGCTGATTTTTTTCCACAGCTGTTCAACATCGTGGGTGAGCTGTCACACGTCCAGATATCGTGGACAACACGATACAGGCTATATATATTTCCTGTATAGATGCTTTAGTAAACCAATACGTACAACGCGTTTTGACAAAAAATGTCTATTATCTCAACCTTTCCTATATAGCAAGGGCGGGGAACCATTTTTCTGCTGAGGGCCATTTGGAAATTTCTACAATCCTTCAGGGGCCGTACAAAATTATCAACTTGAAAATTACCGCCTATGTTTGGTTAAACACTCAACTCACCCCTACTGTGGTGGCTGGAGCTGCTTCTCTTTGACGTAGGTGATATTGGTCATGTTGCTTCTCAATTGCTTTTCCAGGTTTGCTAGAGCCCTAGATATCACAGGAGAGGCTGGGAGCATATACCTCACTGGGGTGGTGGAGGCTGGGGCATAGAGATCACTGGGGAGCTGGATTTAAAGGGCAGTCGGTTAAATGCATCTGCCAGCCTGAGCACTGCCCCCAGGAAACTGCCCGGCCACAAAAAAGTAATTGAGAGCCGCCTTCGGCCCTAGGGCCTGAGGGCCCCCTCCCCTGCAATATAGGAAGCAAAAACATGTCAAATTAAGGAGGGGGCCTTAATTGGTTACATACAGGCACACCCAATTTTTTTTAAAACACTCAGGTAGTACTAAGAGTTACAAGTTAATAAATAATATTATAATGTCTAATGTACACTATAGTAGCTACCCATATATACATACAAATACTGTAAAAATACATATTTAAAAAGTATATAAAAATTACTCTAAAATACATATAAATGTACACATATTAACATACACATACATTCAAACACATTATGATTGATAGTCCTGAGTATATATTACTTCTTTTAGATCCTCTATATAATTTCATTCAGCACATCAGGATATGAGGTTGCCAGCCTAAATATCCAAAAGGATTCTTTACAGTTTAAACAATCTGCATGAATCTGTTCATCTGGTGTGACTTTAATGTCAAAGTTTTTATTATGTTTTAAGTATAAATGCTTTGATAAGCCATGCTTTAAAAAAAAGGGTGTTTGCATTGTGCCTGTGGCCATTAATACGTGTTCTAAGTGTTTGCATAGTATGACCCACGTATTGAAGGCCACAGGCACATGCAATCACATAAATTACAAACAGGAAAAAATTGTTTTTTTTTATCGGCTTGTGGAGCGCTAAATGAATCACAAGCAGAGCATCAACTAAAATCAGACCTTTATTGGCCCCTTGTGCTGCCACAACATGTTTCAACAGTACTCTACTGTCTTCCTCAGGTGATCATAAATTACAAAGGCACTGTCATATGAAAGTTGCTGCGTGACAGGGATATTCTCATTACTAGTATTAGAATGAATTGTGTCAGTACTATGATTAATTATTTTACAACAGCATTCTCTTGACTGACACCTTCTAACACCAATTTTCCTATTATTATTTTTGTTTTTATAATTATTTTTGTTTGTGGGTATGCATATAGACGATTTGATGATTATTTGGAGGGGTGGTGAGGAAATAGCAATTGAGTTTGTCAAAGAAATGAACGTAAACAAATGGGGAAACACATTCACCGCAAGAGTTAAAGAAAATAGACTTCCTACACCTTGAATTATCTCATTCTAACAAAAAAAGTCTTTCTGATAATCCTTTTAAAAAAACGGATACCAATGGATTCCTAGACTATCGCAGCGCGCACTATACAAAATGGAAAGTAAATGTCCCCTTCAGTCAGTTTCATAGAATAAGAAAAAACAATACAAATAAAGATGATTATATTGAACAGTTCAAGATATTGATCAATAGATTTGAGGACAAACAAAATCTCAAGAATTTAGTAATGGGATCTTATACAGCGAATCTGAGAAAAAAACACAGGACTGTCTGATTATAAGTAATAAGAAGAAAGCAAGTGACATAGAGGAAAAAAAAAGTAAAAAATAACAGATGGCCGTACAACTTTATCACGGTTTATAACCGTAACAATAAGGACATAAGAAAAAATTGAATAACTACTGGTACCTGCTTAAAAGGGATATGTATCTGAAAAAAATATTGCCTGATAAACCCAATATTGCCTTTCGTAGAGGGCAAACTATTAAAGGTATTATTGCCCCCAGCAATTTGTAACACATTTCTCCAGGGGACCAATTTTTTGCCATTGGGAAAAAATAATAAAAACAAAAATAATAAGGAATTGGTGTTAGAAGGTATCAGTGAAGAAAATGCTGTTGTAAAATAATTAATCATAGTACTGACACAATTCGTTCTAATACTACTGGTGAGAATATCCCTATCACGCAGCGACTTTCATGTGACAGTGCCTTTGTAATTTATGTGATTGCATGTGCCTGTGGCCTTCAATACGTGGGTCGTACTATGCAAACACATAGAACACCTATGCATGGCCATAGGCACAATGCAAAAAACGTTTTTTTAAAGCATAACTTGTCAAAGCATTTATGCTTAAAATATAATAAAAACTTTGACATTAAAGTCACACCAGCTGAACAGATTAATGCAGATTGTTTAAACCGTATTCAAAGTTTAAACCATAAAGAATCCTTTTGGATATTTAGGATGGCAACATTATATCCTGATGGGCTGAATGAAATTATAGAGAGGATCTAAAAGAAGTAATATATACTCAGGACTATCAATCATAATGTGTTTGAATTTGTGTGTATTTTGACGTGTGTATTTTTTATATTTTAGAGTATTTTTATACATTTTTTTTTATATATGTATTTTTATGTATATATAGGTAGATACTATAGTGTACGTTTGACATATTATTTATTAACTTGTAACTCTTTGTACTTGTGGCACCCCAGGGTCCGGTTGTCACAATATTAAGCTTGGAAGCAAGGAAAGGTACCCACCTCAGGCGAAACACATATACAATACCTTCCCAACTCCAGGCCAGAAGGGGGAGCTCTAAAGCCTAAGTTCAGGGCAGGTCCCCTATAAATTCTGGTCTGGGGGCGCGGTCTGGCAGTTCAGTTCCCAGGAGGACTGTAAAAGACCTCTTACGGTCGGGTGCTGTGGTAGGCCTGAAGAAACGTCAACAACAATGTCTGAGGAAACTGACCAGTGTCAGTGAAAAATCCAGTGTGAGTGACCCGTAGGTGAGGGTCTTAGGGAAGTGGAGAAAAGGTGTGGGGAGCAGAGCAGAGCCAGCTCACCCCCATGACCGAATGCAGAACGGACACCGTAGTCCAAGGTTGCAAGGGACTTTATGCCCAGCAGCCAACACCGGAGGGCGGGTAATTCAAAGTTGCTCGCCCACCACAAGGCTAGGAGACACAGCCGCATCAAAGAGTGCTCAGGGAGACTCAAGCCGCCTGTCACACAGCCAGGACAGGCAAGTGCGGAGAGGGTCACAGCACTGCTTCAAGCAGCCAGGGCCTACAGGGAGTAGCACAATCGGAAGGCCTCAAGACTTGCCAAATGTGGAAAACCTGAACTTGCTTCTAGGCTCCAGACCCCAAACATCACTTTGTGAACTGTGCCTTGATGAATCTGCCTTTTACATCAGTAAAGGTAAAGGAAACTGTTACCCCTGTTCCGTCAGTTATTCAGCACACTAATTCCTTGCACCCCCAACAATTCCATAATTTCCATAGACTTTACGGTTGCCCTGGGGACCCGCTCTTCCTGTGGATTGCTGAAACCATCCTTGCTGCTACCCCCATTATCCCCAGAGGTCCCGACTGCAGCAGCGGCTATACCGGCCACATTCCATGGGTGGCGTCAAAACAACTTTTGTTTTTGTTTTGATTTTATTTTATTCATTTTTCCAAACCACTTTTTACTGATTGCCTCGACGAGAGCATCATGTCCTGGATCACGGCACCGTGACATCCCGCAGCCCCAGATGACGACAAGAGGGCCCGGTTCTGAGAACCCCACGATTCCCGTCAGGGAAGAATCATACTACTTAACTGAGTGTTTTGTTTTTTTAAAAAAGTGGGTGTACCTGTATGTAACCAATTAAGGCCCCCACCCTAAGTTGACATGTTTTTGCTTCCTATATAGGAGCAGTTGAAATAATATTGCATTTAGATAATATTACTGAGGAAGACATTTCTGTCACAACGCGTTAAATGTATTGGTTTAATAATCTATACAGGAAATATACATAGCCTGTATGATTATCATCGTCGGGAGCGCAATTTGCCTGGATGATCCTTCTATTGAATTCTACCTACTGCAGCTCAGTTGTGCAGTAGCTACCAGGAGACTGTAACATGCTGAAAGTGAGGATAAAGTTTACTTGAGCTGGTGATCCTATGAATCGATAAGTGATATTACAAGAGAATCTAGAGGTGAGCGCATAACCTGAGTGCACTATTGACTTTGTTGAAAACCGCTACATTTAGATCGGTGCGCTTTTCTGCTTTCTCTCCCCTTTTGTTTGATTGAAACAAATGAACATGTTAATGATGTTCAGTTAAAATTCCCTTGTGTACATCAGGCACACCTTACCGAATATGGATCAGCCGTAATTACAGTCAGATGTTGATGATGAAGCAAAAAAGTGTCATTTTTAAGGGTTGAAACACACTATCCTACTTACATGCGAGTCTCTCGAACGAAACGCGGATCAGTGACCCTGAACGGCCTCTCCCTCTCTGGACAGGAGTGTGATGCTGCACAAAAACACAAGCAGCTGACACTCCCATCCAGAGCGGGAGAGGCCGTTCAGGATCACTGATCCGAGTCTCGTCCGGGAGACTCGAATGTAAGTAGGATAGTGTGTTTCCATCCTAATGGCTAGAGAAGATTCTACTTGGTTTCCAGATAGAAGAAAAGTAACAAATGTTAAAAAGTCAATCACAACAGACGAAAGCTTCGAAGTCAAATAACAAATGTTTCTGAAATGTTATTTCTTTCCAGTTCATATCTCAAGTCATTAACAACATTCTATTAATATTTTCTGCTCTTCCTCGCAGGTAAACGAAGCTGTGCTGGAGAAACCTTGGCTAAGATGGAGCTGTTCATTTTCTTTACAACACTATTGCAAAATTTTACATTCCAGCCCGTACCTGGAGCCAAACTGGACCTCACCCCAGCATTAGGAGCTACAAATGCCCCCAAGCTCTTTGAGATCTGTGCGATATCTAGAAGATAGACTATGCTATCAGTCACTCCTTTCATGAGACATGTTGTATCATATTATAAATTGTTCAAAACGTTCTCCACAAATCTGCTGTATCCTGTCTGAATGTGCCATGAATTGTATTGCAATGTATTGCTCTTTGTTATTTGTTATCTTATGTTGGATAGAGGCTAATTGTTTTGTTATTCTGTGGTGTTAAAAAAATATTTTTGGCACAAAGTTCCAAATCTCTTTTATAACTATGTAGTTAAAAGATACAATATGGATTTCTATAGCTGCCACTAGAGGGAGGTAAAGAGACTATTGTATACCAAATGTTCCCTCTAGTGGTGGCCCCTGCAGGTCTTGAAATGATGAAATTGCTGCAGCCAATCATATGAAGGATGTACACAATGTTAGGTCTTAATGGTCACATGTTTCTGCATGCAAGAATCAACATCAGAGATACCAATTTGCAGCAATAATTTTTTTTTCGAAATGTGGAAAACATTTTGGCATTTAAAACCTGGGTAACAACTTACCGTATTTTGGTTATGATAATATAACATTATAGCACGTCGACCAATCAGAATACCGGCGCGCTGTATGGCGCCATACTTCAAATACACTGTACTCAGTGTATTTCAAATATGGTGGCATAGCGCGCGCCGCTATTCTGATTGGTCGGCGCACATAAAGCGCCGACCAATAAAAATAGCGGCGCGCGCAATCCCGCCATATTTCAAATACACTGTAGTCAGTGTATTTGAAGTATGGCGCCATACAGCGCGCCGGTATTCTAATTGGTCGACGCGCTGAAGGCGCCGACCAATCAGAATACCGGCGGCCGCTATGCCGCCATATTTCAAATACACTACGTGCCTCTGCCCGCGGCCGCTCCTGCCTCTGCCCGCGGCTGCTCCTGCCTCTGCCTGTGGCCGCTCCAGCCTCTGCCCGTCCTCTCCCGCCTCTGCCTGTCCTCTGCTCGCTTCTGCCCGCCTCACCCGTCCTCACCCCTCCAGCCTCCGCTTTCCTCACCCCTCCAGCCTCCGCTTTCCTCACCCCTCCAGGCACCGCACTCAGTGCTAACCACTGAGCCACCGCACTCAGTGCTAACCACTGAGCCACCGCACTCAGTGCTAACCACTGAGCCACCGCACTCAGTGCTAACCACTGAGCCACCGCACTCAGTGCTAACCACTGAGCCACCGCACTCAGTGCTAACCACTGAGCCACCGCACTCAGTGCTAACCACTGAGCCACCGCACTCAGTGCTAACCACTGAGCCACCGCACTCAGTGCTAACCACTGAGCCACCGCACTCAGTGCTAACCACTGAGCCACCGCACTCAGTGCTAACCACTGAGCGACGGCACTCAGTGCTAACCACTGAGCCACGGCGCAGTGCTAACCACTGAGCCACTGCGCAGTGCTACCCACTGAGCCACTTGTATACACACAATTAATTTCACCGCACTCCCCTAACTATTAGTAAATAAACTATATATGGATTCTAGACTACCTATTCTTTAGAATCGGGCCGCCATCTAGTATATAATATATACTGTGTGTGTATATACATAATACATAATGAGATGTTTACATTTCTGGATTACAGAGATTATATATTTTGTGTTAAGAAAAACAAATATGGCTTGCCCATCTGCCAATCTTGGATTCATAATTTCTGTGAAACACAAGCTTTGGTTTCAGAATTTTGGCATAGTAGAAAATGTCAGATGTCAATCTACTGTGTTTTGCAATGTGTTTTTATGCAGCTTTTAACGCACTGTATCACAGATCAAACGATTCTTAGACACAATGACTATGCAGCTACAGCACATCACTATGTGTCATTTGAATCTTGGACTATATTTACAGATTCAGACTACCACTCCCACTTTTCAAGCCAATTTAGTAATGTAGTAGTACAATCAGAATAGGCGTTTTTCTGTCCCTATGTGGACTGAGCTGTATTCTCTGTCCTTTGCCTAATATGAGCTGCTTGGCTGGTGCTCACCTTTTAAAGTTCGTGTCATAGCCATATGACCATGTGATATAATAGTTGCAAGGCATTATGGCGAAGCCTGCCTGACGTCAATAGCCCAACGTATGAGTTGGTGCACGGCTGTTTATTTTGTTTTTTATCCTTTCGAATTGAATCAAAGATTGTTTGAGTTCACATAGATCTGTGAATATCAGGAAATTCTATTCAAAGTCAATTGGACACAAATAAATCATTTTAACATGCAACAGTAATTGGGTGTTAACAATTTTAAAGAGCTAAAAAATGATGTATTTTTGTCATAATTTCAAAATGTTGAAAAACGCCCAAATCTATGTCTTTGCAAATGGTCAGTGACCAGAACCCCCCTCTGACCCCGTCCTCCCATCCTTTGGACAGTGAGGCATGTCCTTATGTGGCAATCCTAGCAAGGACCCCCAAGTTTTACGATCTGAAAGAATGCAACTTTATGACTTTGTTCAGCAACACAAGGTGAGACTGTGCTCCTCCCTCCAAAATGTCTTTGTCTCAAGTCACCAACTTTAACGTCAAATTTAATAACGCACGTTCATGCCACACACACATAAATACTATGGTTGGATTACTGACGGTTTTGCTAATCCAATGGTACCGCTTAGAGATCCGTGAAACAATCAGAAACCTAAGAAATGCGTTCTGACCTTCTGAACATCATAGATATATCATATTTCATATCAATCTTTGTGAAAATTAGTGACTGTAAACACGATGTTTCTATCCTGGATGTGGGACCATCTCATCCAAAAATATGAAACATGGAGGGGCTTTGAGAATTGTGAAAGAGGTGAACCCGCCCACCGGGAGGTGAAACAACGTGGGGGTTTCCTAGTTTTCTGCCTCATTACTTAATACCAAAGTGACCCATTTTGGCTTCATTCCAGCTTAAATGAAGGAGGTAGCAACACTCTATGTTGCGAGGCCGGAATCCTAACCCATCTCCGAGGTGCCTTCCCCCTGAAATCTGCTGACGGCCACCGCGTGGCACAGGTTTTAGTCTTTCCTATCTGCTGACGGCCACCGTGTGACACAGGTTTTAGTCTTTCCTATTTTAATTCCTTTTATTTTAATAACTGTTTTATGCATATCTGTAAATTGTCTCTTTTGTAACATATTCTATATCTTTTGTAAACACGGCCAACTTTCTGGAGTAAACCTTATCATTTTACTTAGTTTTGCTCTTCTTGTTCTATGAGCGAGCTCTCCACGTCCTGCCCCGCTGTTTTCACGTTGCCAAGCAGGTTACCGATCCACCTGAAAGATCGATGGAGCCAGCATAACCTTTTTTTTGTATTTATGTGATATTGTGGGCCTGAGGGTGACTGGATCGAGGTATATATACGTTCCTGGGCGGAACTGGCGGTATATATACATCACGTTTCATCACGTTCCGCAGTAGATGACATAAATTAGAGCTGGGCTCCTTTTCTTATCCTCTGGCAATACCAAACTTGTCCAGCAGGATAAGGGGGCGCCAGAGAACTGCAGGTTCTGACTAAGTCTTCGTGACAATTTTAATCTATTTTCATTTGTACTTCCTTAATGCAGGACCTTGATTTTTGTTTAAGTTAATGTCTGGAGCGGAGAGGAGGGTGGAGGACTGTGTCATAGGGTGGAAAGCAAATTAAGTAATACTGTACAAATTAACAGATAGAAGGTTAAGCCAGGATTATGTCCTAGACCTGAAGGACAGGTGACACCAGATATCTGCGAGGTCACAACAGCCATGAGTGGAGGAAAGGTGAAAACATCATACAATGTTTACATGGAAAGCAAATAGCGGTTTCCACTTGTTACCATAGAGTCCACAAAGCATAATGTTCTGTTATTAACAGCATACATGCATACAGCTCCCAGTGTATCAATCAATATGTAATGCTATGATACTGCTGAAGGTATATACAGTATAATAAGCCACACACATATGAATCATTTTTCCAGGTACCATACTATATCTCACGAACCATTCCACATTTTTTCACCTTACATCCACATTCGTAAGTGTTTTATTTGGATTTTATTTGATATACCAACATGAAGTAGCAAGTATTTGATATGTTAAGTAAATTATTCAATGTTTTATAAGTACTTTAATACTAAATGGGGAGCCCGATGCTATCGCATCGAGAAGACTGTGACGTCACGATGGCGGGGTGCACTTGTGGCAGCTGTCTGTCCGCCCAGTGTTCTGTTTCTCTCTCTCCCTGTGCTGACTTCTCCCTTCTGTGCGCTCTACTTTGACCTACTACCCCCCTGTTCACTCTTCCACTTGTGTGCTGTCTTCTCCCCCTGTGCTGTCTTTTCCCCTCATGTGCTCTTTCCTTTTAGCTGTCTTCCCTCTGTATGTGGTCTTTCTTCCCCCTGTGCTCTTTCCTTTGAGCTGTATATATATAAACTGTGTTACATTGTGTCTTTGCTCCACGCAAAACAGATTCCTGTGTTGTCCGTTATTATTTCATTTTTCACTTCACAAGTACTTGATACTTTGTGTTGGTATATCACAAAAAACCCCAATAAAAAACATTTAATTTTGTGGGTAGAATGTGAAAAAATGTGGAAAGGGTCATGGGGTGTGAATACTTTTTTCAAGACACTGTAGATTATGTCAAATCCTTGTGATTCAATGTAAAAGAAAGGAAAACCTCTCTAACCTATTTATCAGAGCCTTGCATTTCTTTATTATTCCTGGTGTAGAAAGTGACAGCTCAGTAGAATCTGGTAGAGTTCACAGGACAAAGGAGGATTAAGGGGTGTAGATCTGCGTAATGTTAGGTGCAAGGCAAATTGTGTAACACAAATGAAAGGTACCGTTACACGCTGCAATGTCGTTAAGATATCACCAACGATCTCGGTCGCTAGGACATCTTTTTGACATCGTTGGTGAGATGTCACACGTCTAGATATCGTGAACGACGCACCAACGATGTGGCGAACAGCAATCGCTCGCACAACCCAGCGAACGATACTTCTTCACTGCTGTGAATAGGCAAAGTCGTTGTCGACATCTTTATCACAGTGTCACACACAACGATGCAGCTGGTTGGCTGATGTGCATCGTCTGATTTGAGAACATGTTCTCAAATCTGCGATCAACGATCCAACGGTTTATCGTAGTCGTATCTCGGTGTCACACACAACGGCGTCCTAACAATGTCGTTTCAATGACTCCAAATCCGTGACGTTTGAGCGATATCGTTCACGATCTCGTATTGTGTAACTGGGCCTTAACAGGTAAAAGTTGAGCCAATATTTTGTTCTAGATAAAAGGGTGACTTTAGACTTCTATGTTAACTTTGCATAGAGGAAAGGTGAAGAATTCATTTTATGTTTACTTGGAAACCAGATAGCTGTTTCCCTTGTCATTATACTGACCAGTAATCCTACTAGTACTATTAGTACAGTTAAAGGAACACCGATAGTTGATTATGTTTAGTGCAGGTCAAAGGGGGAGGGCTTGGCTACTATTTTTCACCCCATTGGAACCCCTAAAATCCATGACTCTCATAGACAAATCATTTAGATCTTAAAGTGTTTCCTTTTAAGGGATTTTTTAAAATTAATTTATAATAGGAAGTTTGATAAAGAACCATCATTCACCTGTTCAATCTCACTTCTGTTCCTTTTGTACTTCCTAGTAGAAACATCACATGTATCAAATTAAACTCTGCAGTCAAACACTGTAGCTATGGTAGGACCTCCAACCATAAACACAGGCATCACATAAAGCCAGTGATTGGCTGCAGAGTAATTTTAATGTAAGTCACATCACTATTAGTCCACTTGTAGGAAGGTCAGAGGTGTTGTCACCTTTTCATCCAAGGGAAACCTTTACGTCTTGCATCTGTATTGAGAAACTTTATGTTCCATAATGTGTATGCGGACTTCTACTGGTTAATGGTGACCTTTAGGTTCCATAATGTGTATGCGGACTTCTACTGGTTAATGGTGACCTTTAGGTTCCATAATGTGTATGTGGACATCTACTGGTTAATGGTGACCTTTATGTTCCATAATGTGTATGCGGACTTCTACTGGTTAAAGGTGAAGGCTGTTTCTTCATCCCCATTGACCAAACAAGGTTATTGTTCGTGAGTGTTTCTTGTGGGCAGATCATAGTAAATAAAAGGGATTGTAGCAGGAAAGATGGGAGGAGAGTCCCTATCTATGAGATTGTATCAGGAACCAAAGTCCATTCTAAATTGCTTGGACCCTCAGGGTTACTTAAACAGAGGTATCTAATGAGTGGGGTAGTTTTTATCTCTTCAAATTGCTAAAGACGTGAGGACTACCACTTCAGGAATAGTATTAAAATAATTATTTTATTAATTCTTTAAAAATGACTGGTCTAGTCAACAAAGTATACAAAAGTGAAAAAAGTGTATATTTACAAGTTCACTGGAGGAGAAGAGCACATCACAATATGAGGATCCCTTTTCTGCCCCTATATCTGTAGAGCTGCCTAACAGTGGAGGTAATACCACCTTAATGTTCCGGGTGCCCCCACTCCACGACGGCTTGCCCTATGATAGCCCTATATAAAGGTTATCAATATGATAGCAATATAGTTTATACAAGGGGATGTCATAATGTATGAGGATAACGACAGGACAAAACCTGGATCAGGATTAACTTAACTCGTATAGAGTATCAGAGTCCTCTGATTCAACAGAAGTCCAATGTGCAGTTATTTTCTTCCTCCAGTTGTGACATTAAAATCAATGGGAAATCTCCATCAATTTTCGTCTTACGCGTTTTGCCTTAACGAGTACCGTAAGGCTCATCAGAGACCTTATAGGAGTATTCACACAATTGCCTACAGAGTAGAAACAGCCATTAGTGGAAAAAAAAACACCCAAACAAATGTAGATATAATCAATTTAGAACTTTAAAATATATCTTATGGCATTAATATCTCTAAATTAAGGAGAGATGAAAAAATCCTCTCAGGGAAACAGAAAAGAAGAGAAAAAGAGAAAAGAAAAAAGAAGAGAAAAAAAAAAAAGTGAGAGGAAAAGAGGGGGGGGGGGGACTAATAGACTGTGAGCCCTCGTGGACAGGGTCTGTGCAATTCCTGTACCTGTATGTCCTGATCTCCCAGATTTAGTGTACTTGTTCTTGTCTCCCCTATCCTCATGTAAAGCGACATGGAACCTAATGGCGCTATATAAATAAATAATAATAATAATAAATATATATATACACACATATATGCTTCCTGGTTTTATACCTGTCATTTTTTTACGGGAGACACAATGAGACCAGAATGGTAGTCCCTCATTCAGAAAAAGTTCTACAATAAAGATCACTAGGGTGTATTCACTGTGAAAGGAAATACACCTATAATCATAAGGGCTACACTGATATATATATCACACAAGGCAAAACCTCTCTCTCTCTTACCAAAGCCCCAGGAGGCAGGGTATACGCAATGGTTAACATCCAGTCCCTTTATGTATTTTCCGGACACTCAACTTCACATCGACCATAATGTCATGGAGAGTATGATAAACCACATAAGGGGTATATTATGTATATAATGCTAAAGGGCATATATTTTAAGAATGAATACTTCATTTTATTTGGCCTTACTTGCAAGTGATAACTTGCATAGGAATACTCCTTCACAATAAACTTGCTGTCATGCATGGACCTGCGTGTGTTCGAAAATACCATGTGATACTGGGGCACAGACCAATGGTTGTTCGACGCACAACACAATACACAAGGGAACATCAGGGACACAATAATGTGGCACCCAAAGGGTTAAAGTGCCACAGAAACATCAACACAGGTTTACTCCCCACACAACACTACACTAGAAAGTGGGAGGAGTTTAGGTGGCACCTGCACTAGTAGGAGGAGCTAAGTTGTTTACCACAGAGCAGGAGTGACAGTTAGTTCAGTTTAGTTGGAGTCTGGAGCAGGAGCAGAGCCAAGTAGAAGTGGAGGTCCTGAGAGGTCTGAGGAGAGGAGACAGAGGAACAGAGGAACATACCCGGGATAAAGAGTTACCCCAAAAACTTGACCCCGGGGAGGCGCTTAAGACGGATACCGGATCCGAGGCTGTGCCTGAGACAGACAGGACAGTAAACACCGGCATAGTGAAGGTCCACCATCTTCACAGCACCATAGCAAAGCAACACGGAGGAGTCAGTGACACAGAGGTCTCAAGTTGCCCAGCAGATTGGTACCCATGAGCAGAGACATGGCCAGCAGTACAGCTACAAGCAGCAGCAGGGCCACACACAGCGCTTAAGTAGGAAGCCAAGGACCCAGTCAGGGTGGGAGCAACCTGGTGCAGACTCCGTGGACAATATTGTGTTATACCATCTGCAAGTAAAGACTTGGAAAACAACAGAAACCGTGAGTGTGTGTGATCCTTATACTGAAGCCCCACTTGCCCTCATATACTGCGATTACCTCTACTCTCATCATCTCTACTGCTACCCCTACTCTCCTGCAGCATCAATAACTATCCTCACAGACTTTAACTACTACTACCACTGCACCGGGGAACCCAGTTCTGCCCACAGGAACTATTCTATCCAAGCTGCTATCCCATCATCCCCGGAGGTTCTGCAGCATCGGCGGCCCCATTACTGGCCGCATATAGTGGGTGGCGTCACGAGTGACAAATCCCCTGTAAATAACCCCCCCATTTTATTGTGCGGGTCCGGGACACGGTCTGGACCAGGACCGCCGTGACATCCCCCAGCAGTACCCCGGTCTGGTACAGAGTACCCCGTCCGAGTGGGCTCCACTATAACAATGGCAGGTCCTAATTCCAAATGGGTTCTTTCACCCCATCATAGGATACCTAGATACTTGCTTGTCCTGCTCTTGTCCCTCACTGGGGAGCTGGCCAGCAAGAGTGCTACTCTCACCACTACACTAACACATAAAAAAGGGAATAACAGAGACAGGGGAAAACACCAAAGCATAAAGCAACTTCACGGCTGCAGCCAAACTCCTAGCTAGCAGATGGCTTAGCAACAGTCAGTTCAATGACAGCTCCTTCCACCAGGGTGGCTTGCACTGAATGAAACCAGCACTAGGTCATGATTCATGTGAGTACGTAAAAGAGATCAGTGGTCACCCCTGAACATATCACAGGGCTTGCTTTCATAGCTGACATTAACCCATAGTATGCCAAAAGAAATTAACAATGATTAATCCAGAGTCTCTCAAGCTAAAGAGACTCTGCCCAAACTTGTCACAAGTCTTCAAGTCACAGGAGACAAAAGGGACACTTGCAATGTAAATGGACCCTAAAGAGAATATGTCAATAAATTATATAATCTACACTGTTGGCCAAAAGTATTGACACCCCTGCCATTCTGTCAGATAATACTCAGTTTCTTCCTGAAAATGATTGCAATCACAAATTCTTTGGTATTATTATCTTCATTTAATTTGTCTTCAATGGAAAAAACACAAAAAGAATTGTCCTAAAGCCAAATTCCACACAAACATAAAAAAGGGGGTGGACAAAATTATTGGCACTGTTAGAAAAATCATGTGATGCTTCCCTAATTTGTGTAATTAACAGCACCTGTAACTTACCTGTGGCACCTAATAGGTGTTGGCAATAACTAAATCACACTTGCAGCCAGTTGACATGGATTAAAGTTGACTCAACCTCTGTCCTGTGTCCTTGTGTGTACCACATTGAGCATGGAGAAAAGAAAGAAGACCAAAGAACTGTCTGAGGACTTGAGAAACCAAATTGTGAGGAAGCATGAGCAATCTCAAGGCTACAAGTCCATCTCCAAAGACCTGAATGTTCCTGTGTCTACCGTGCGCAGTGTCATCAAGAAGTGTAAAGCCCATGGCACTGTGGCTAACCTCCCTAGATGTGGACGGAAAAGAAAAATTGACAAGAGATTTCAACGCAAGATTGTGCGGATGGTGGATAAAGAACCTCGACTAACATCCAAACAAGTTCAAGCTGCCCTGCAGTCCGATGGTACAACAGTGTCAACCCGTACTATCCATTGGCGTCTGAATGAAAAGGGACTGTATGGTAGGATACCCAGGAAGACCCCACTTCTTACCCCGAGACATAAAAAGCCAGGCTGGAGTTTGCCAAAACTTACCTGAGAAAGCCTAAAACGTTTTGGAAGAATGTTCTCTCTTTTTGGGCAAAGGCATCAACATAGAGTTTACAGGAGAAAAAAAGAAGCATTCAAAGAAAAGAACACGGTCCCTACAGTCAAACATGGTGGAGGTTCCCTGATGTTTTGGGGTTGCTTTGCTGCCTCTGGGACTGGACTGCTTGACCGTGTGCATGGCATTATGAAGTCTGAAGACTACCAACAAATTTTGCAGCATAATGTAGGGCCCAGTGTGAGAAAGCTGGGTCTCCCTCAGAGGTCATGGGTCTTCCAGCAGGACAATGACCCAAAGCACACTTCAAAAAGCACTAGAAAATGGTTTGAGAGAAAGCACTGGAGACTTCTAAGGTGGCCAGCAATGAGTCCAGACCTGAATCCCATAGAACACCTGTGGAGAGATCTAAAAATGGCAGTTTGGAGGAGGCACCCTTCAAATATCAGGGACCTGGAGCAGTTTGCCAAAGAAGAATGGTCTAAAATTCCAGCAGAGCATTGTAAGAAACTGCGGTTGATCGCAGTTATTTTGGCTAAAGGTTGTGCAACCAAGTATTAGACTGAGGGTGCCAATACTTTTGTCCGACCCATTTTTGGAGTTTTGTGTGAAATGATCAATGTTTTGCTCTTTGCTTCATTCTCTTTTGTGTTTTTTCATTGAAGACAAATTAAATGAAGATAATAATACCAAAGAATTTG
The DNA here is from genome assembly GCA_033576535.1 of Allobates femoralis. Taxonomy (NCBI): domain Eukaryota; kingdom Metazoa; phylum Chordata; class Amphibia; order Anura; family Aromobatidae; genus Allobates; species Allobates femoralis. The sequence goes on from JARQOC010000001.1 coordinate 14,933,236, forward strand.
TGATTGCAATCATTTTCAGGAAGAAACTGAGTATTATCTGACAGAATTGCAGGGGTGTCAATACTTTTGGCCACAACTGTATATCCCCTTAATGACTAGCTGTGTCACACCAGTTCAATTCATTTGTATTCATATGTAGATTTTAATTCAGGCAATATGGGATTTATTTTCTGGATGTTAATGAAAACGTTCAAAGAATTGCACATGTAAGATTTTGTTTTAGCAAAGTAAGAACAGATACGGTAAAATCTGTGCCAATATAGACAGGTGAAAGGTGAGCCAGAATTATCTTCTAGATGAAAGTTGACATGATAAGACATTAATTATTAACAGCTTTGGGTAGAGGAAAGGTGAAGCAATTGTAATGTTTACAGCAAGTAATTACAGGTCATAGTAATGTCTGCAAAGCAAAATGGTCTACTTAAAGGAACATTCCAATGATGGAATTGTATTCAGCACAAGGTCTGAGAGGTGAAGCTTCACACCACGCTTTTGTGCTCTCCGGTGTGAACGCAGTGTTAATGCTATAGGCTGCGTTTTACAAAAATCACATCCTTTTAGGCATGCGTTTGAATACGTTTTTCAATAGGCAATTAAGTGGGGAGGACCCCTATAACAATGATAATAGGGGTCTCATGTTACCCCAAACCCTAACCTTAACCCTACACCTAACCCTAACCTAATTGGGGTCTTGTTTGATGTTGTCAATTGGGTGGCTTTGATGGCAGGCACCAATTGTCAACATCAAACAAGACCCCAATTGGGTTAGGGTTAGGTTAGTGTTAGGGGTCAAATAAGACCCCCATTTTTATAGGGTCTACTCCACTTCATTGCTCATTGAACAACGCAACACCCAAGCACAAGCCAAAAACAACCAAAAAAACAAACACTTTTTGGCATTGCGTTTCTCATAGACTTCAATGGTAAAAAACACAATGCGTGTGCAATCCATTTACCCAAAAACGTTACATGCTGTGTATGAAAAACACAAGTCATTTTTTGTGCAAAAATGACTTGCGTTTTTATAAAGGGAGTCTATGGGTGCATCAACACAATGCGTTTATATGCATTTTTGGGAGAAAATGCATGCCTTCCAAACGGATTGCTAACGCAAATGTGAAAAGGGGTTAAATGAAATCCCAGCAAAGTCGATGGGGTTTCCACCTTTACTGTTCAATCTGGCTTTCATGACCTGGTGCATTTTTTCCCTGGAAAAGTGATCCACAAAAATAATGCGACTACCAACCAATCAGATGGCGCCACGTCACAACCACGTGATCGATAGCGGCCACCTGATTGGCCAGTTTGCAAGGTCCTGACAGTACACCTAAGACCTTGCAATGTGGCCAATTAGGTGGCCGCTAGCGATTACGTGGTAGTGACGTGGCGCCATCTGATTGGCCAAATCGCTACCAGCCATCTGATTGGCTGGTAGTCACAGGTCCTTGTCCAGCGATGGGATGTCTTCTTTGCCGGTCCCGGTGCAGCCGTCGGACAGGTGAGTATGTAATTTTATTATTTTTAACAACTTTTAATCACTTTTAGGCTACTTTCGCAGTGTATCTATAGATACAATGCAAAAGTATTCGTACTCGCTATACTCGCAATGAGTACCAAGTACCGGGACCTACTCGTTGTGAGTATAGCGAGTATGAATATTACGGTACTCGCTCATCCCTAATATTTTTGAAAAGCAGATCCAGATTTCCTGCTGAAAGAGAGAAAACAGCACAAGAGACAACTGATCAAAAATGCACAGTGTGAACATAGTCTTATACCTAAATTCTTATGATGTGCTCTTTTTCCCAGAACGTGCACTAAGCATAACATATCAGTATTCCCTGGAGTTTTCCATTGTAAAAAAAAAAGATATCTTCATATTAAGGCTCCATTCACACTGTGTGTTTTTGCTCTATTTTTGCTCTATTTTTGCTCTGCTTTTGCAGCTAAAACCAGGAGTGGGTGATAAATACAGAAGTGGTGGCGTGTTTCTATTAGGCCTAGTTCACATCTATGCATTTGTGCATTTTCCTGTATTCGCCTGGCCTGCGCTAGCGCAAACGCAAGCACATGTGCATTTTCAGGCAAGCGCAGGCAAGCACAAAAGAGCATAGCTGCACTGCTCCTGCGCTCGTCTGCACTCGGTGCCCCCATTTCCTTCTATGGCCAAGCACAGCTGAGCACAGTAGCCGACATCCCCGAAGCACGAGTGTGACTATGCTGACATCACCGCGCATGCGTCGCTTTTCACGCTTCCGGGTGCAATCTGACTAAGCTCATGCACGGTGACGTCAGCACAGTCACACTCGCGCTTCAGGGGATGTCAGCTCCTGCGCTCAGCTTGCCTGTGCTGTCCTGTGGTAGCACTTGTGCTAGCGCAGTGCAGGCAAACGCAGGGGTGCATAGATGTGAAGTAGGCCTTCCTCTCCTCGTTTTGGCTATAAAAACTGACGAGCAAAAACAGGTCAACAACGCACAGTGTAAATGGAGCTTAAATTTCACAACGCAATCAAAACCATGCAAAATAGTAACAGTAATGTGCAATATAGGCTATGTTTTGAGGATCCGCAAAACGGATCCGCTTTTTCAAAAAAACACATCACCATTCACACAGTGCGTTTTTCCGGATCCACTATTTTTGAGCCCATTCCACAATGGAGCAATGGAAAAGTAGATCAGGAAATGTCGAGCCCACTGGGACGGGGTACTCGGTACCGGACCTGGTCTGCTACTGGGGAAGTCATGGGTGGTCCTGGTCCAGACCGTGTCCCGGGCCCTGGCAATAATAAGGGATATTTACAGAGGATGTCAGTCGTGACGCCACTCACTGTATGCGGCCAGTAATGGGGCCGCCGCTGCCGCAGAACCTCCGGGGATGATGTGATGGCAGCAGAGGTGGAATAGTTCCCGTGGGCAGAACTGTATTCCCCGGGGCAGTGTTGGTTAAAGTCAATTGTGTAGTGTGCAGGCCTTGTGCTGAGTGCAGTACACTTACTTTTCCAGATGCTGCAGGAATCCTTCTTCTGGGATGGTGGAGATCTGCTGCAAACCTGTAGGGAAGGAGTCGTGTTCAGGCAGAGAGATGCAAGGGAGGTCATGTTCAGGGTTCACCGTGTTTACTTCTCAAAGCTCTCAAGTTCAGTTTACAGTTCAGTACAGTTCTTACAGTTCAGTTCAGTACACGGGCACACTTTCCCCTCCGGGTTCCCTTTGCTCCCTGCAGCCAGGTCTCTCCTCTCTGTGACCCCTCACTCTGTCTCTGTGTCCTTTCTGAGCTGTTGACTCTCTCTCTTTCTGTTCGCTTTGGTGAGTGTCTCCGGACAGTATGGCGGTGACTCGTGCCCCTGTGGATCCTCTGGGTTGTCACTGAGCTGCCTGTCCTTTGGGGTACGGACCCTAACGTGTAGTTGTCGTTCCCCGTCGGTTGTCTGGGGATGCCGGGTGAAACTACGGTCCACTCTAGAGCCGACACTCTACTTCAGCCCAGCCTCCAGCAGTCTTCCCGTGTGAGGCTCTACCAGGCTCTCTCTACTGTGCCTTCAAGTTTCATAGGAGGGCTACTCTGCCTGCAGTCTGGTCGTCTCGGCTGTAGTTCTAGGGCCCGGTATCACCGTCCCTCTCTTCCCTCACACTCCTGGGGTGCTGGCTTCGGACGTGCTTTCTCTCTGCGGCTCACACTGGCTCTGTTCAGATTCTGCGCTCCTTACACCCACACTGGCAGGACGTGTGATTCAGTCTTTTCACCTCAGCCTACCTCAGCCTACTGACTCCTTTCTCCTCCCCCTTCACTATTTCCACCTTCTGTCACCTGACTACGTGTGTGCCCACCCACTGCTCTAAACCCACCACCCCTCGCCTGCTTAGAGTTCCTAGGCTCCGGGTTGGGTGCTGCCCTCTACTGTACGTGGGTTATGTGGGCTGTGAGGGTGTTGGTGTTCAACTCTCGTCCTACCTGCCTGGCTGCAGTTCCCTTTGTGGCCTCCTGAACGCAGGGTGTCACCACAGAAAAACGCCAAGAAATTGACATGTTCAATCTTTTTGAGGATCCGCTTTCCAGTGAAAACGGATCCTCAAAGAAACGGAGCGTCTGAACGCTAAATTTGGAAATGCATCGACTTGGCTGGAAAGCTAAATGTCACTGAATTTCAGTGGAATTACAGATCCTCAAAAAAACGCAGCAAATACGCAATGTGTGAATGTAGCCTATTCTGGTAAGGATGGCATGAAAAATGCTGAAAGGAAGAAAGATGTAGGCTACATTTAGACTGTGCGTTTTTTTCCCCATATTGAAGGTCTAGTATGGCAAAACCATTGGAGAAAAACACTACAGAAATTGACATGTCATTTTCCAAAACGGAGCCTCCTAAAGTGAAGAAAAAAAGATCACTTTAGAAGAGCACAGTCTGAACTGCAAAAATGATAACCCATAGACTTTGCTGGGATGTCATTTGAGTGATCCGTTAATTTGCAGTGTGCTGCAAGAAACGGATCCGTTAACGGATCAGAAAAAACACAGTCTGAATGTAGCTTTAGCTGCCCCTGATTGTAGCAAAACCAAAGAACTTTGCTGAGCATATAAAGAGTTAAAGCACATCAAATCAGTGAGCTGCCTCTGTAATCACTGGCACGATGCCTATCGAGTTCACTGGCATTTAATGTTGTGGGGTGAAGAAGGTTTTTCCAGGTTTTTACTACCTATTTGTGTTGTAATCCTGTGGATTAATTATTCTCGAAGAGTTTAAAAGCAGCAGATTCTCCGAGTGAGGAAAGAAGACCGGAAACTGCAGCGGAGGATCAGATCTGCCGGACTCTCCACTCTACACATAGTAAGACGCAAAGGGATTGTTTATCAATAATGAAGCATTCACACTCAATTCTAATTTATTTAGTTGTTAACTTTGGGTTAAATTGATCAAAATGTTGGGTGCATTTTATTAAATCTGGAAGTAGTTAGGGTTAAGGCCGGTTTCACATTTCGGGATGGTTCCAATCCGAGGCTGTCAGTGTAAACTGGACAGCCCCGAACCGGTTTTTGGCCCCATAGTATCCTATGGGGCCGGATAGAAGCCAGATGGCAGCTCTCTGCCATCCGGTTTCTATCTGTCCGGGACAATCCAGGAGAATTCTAAATTCTCTCACGGACACAAAAACATTGCTTGCAGCGTTTTTGTGTCCGAAAGGAGAATATCTCCTCTAATTGGCAATTCCCGGATTGCCCCGGATTCACCCGGATCCTCCCGGATCCGGTGTAATCTGGCGCTCCCTAACATGGGAGCCTATGGGGCCGGATTGCACTGGTCCAGGAGGATCTGGGAACCGGACCCCTGCGGCTGCACGCCGCAGTTGTTTCAGGACCGTGGCTAGCTCCCTGCCAGCCGCGGTCCTGATTCATCAGTGGTGGCAGCTGTGTGCAGGTGCACACAGGACTGGAGGGCATATTAGCCCTCTGGTTCTGTGTGCTTATCCGATCCGGGGCTGTCAGGTTCATCCTGACAGCCACGGATCGGATCTGACCCGCAATGTGAACCCAGCCTAAGGAATATGAATAAGGCTAAGGATGCCTTCACACTGTGGTGTGATCCGGGGCTGTCCTCCGGTCCAGTGCGCAGCGCACGCAGCTGCAGCTGCTGAGAGGTCAGGACAGGCGCTGCGCTGCCCATAGATCTACTGTAAAAGCCTACAGGACCTCGGACAGCGCACATATTATACGTACATTACGTATAGCATGCGCATAGCTGACAGGGGAGTGGCGGCTTCATTCAGAAAATTGTACAGAGCCGACAGGAGCCGTCTTACTGTACAGGAGTTATTAACACATTACATGCCCACCTGAGTAGGTAGCATGTCTCTAGGGGGTTAGGCACCCCCCTAGAGACATGATGGGTACAATTATTATTAATATTTAAGCTGTTTTAACAGTTTTAACACTTTGCTTATCCCGGCGGTAGCCTAAGCCAATATCCGACGAAACGTGTCGTATTGGGCACCCCTACCATATGGTACAATTGCTACTGAAATGAAAGTCTTTTAAAGTTGACAATAAAGACTAAGGCCAGGGTCACATTTGCGGTTGGACCCTGGCCTGCCGGATTCCGGTTTCAACTTAGCAATTTTTCCATCACCGCATAGCGTTTCCGCTATGCGGTGCTGGAAACCGCAGTCCCTAGTTACCCGGTGTTTACCTGCACGACCTGTCACACAGGCAGCGGCTCGGAGGGCGTTTTACAGCGCCGCACAGGAAATCGTGTCTGCAACGGTTTCCTGTGCGGCGCTGTAAAACGCCCTCCGAGCCGCTGCCTGTGTGACAGGTCGTGCAGGTAAACACCGGGTAACTAGGGACTGCGGTTTCCAGCACCGCATAGCGGAAACGCTATGCGGTGATGTAAAAATTGCTAAGTTGAAACCGGAATCCGGCAGGCCAGGGTCCAACTGCAAATGTGACCCTGGCCTATGTCTTTTAAAATATTTCTCTGGATGCTGGATTCTTCGTTTCATTTTGGACTTTCTCTGCTACAACCATGGCAGCATCCGTGCGACGGCTGTGATCCCCATGTGAGACCAAATTGTCAGCGTGCGCAGAGAGCCTTAAATGACCATTTGAGCAGGTTTTTTTTTTATGTTACAGTGCTGGAGTGGCGCTTTAAAACAAAGTCCCCTACACCATGCAAGACAATGAGAGCCAGGTCGAGGCCAGAATGATCTGTCATAGAGAAGCTTTGAGTTGTGACCTACAGCTTGTGGCATACTGTACATGCAGAACAGGTGTCTGGAATTGAATGGTGGCGATGGGGCATGGAGCTTAGGATAGGGAGGTGTCACCTCTCAGGGACAGTAGGCTGAGGAGGAACACAATGGGTGATATTGAGCAGACTGCCCTTGTATGGTGTGCTTGTCCTTGGTTTTTATTAACTAAGGAAGTAAGCATTACTTCTACAATCCATGTGCATACATAGTTGATTATAAGAGAAGCGGGGTTCTGGGTGTAAGACCCCAAGGTGGGGGATGAAGCCTCTCGCACATGATCCAGAGGCACCGCTTGTTGGATGCAGTGCCTCTGGACTACTGCAAAGAGACTACAGCCACCTTGTACTCACGATATGCATGGGTCCAGAGGCACTGTGTGTTGAATGCAGTTCCTCCAGACTTGCAGTAACCAGCGAGTGCATGCAGGGAGACCACAGCTACCCCATACTCACAATCTGAGTTTGGTGCAGGGTGGCGTTTCCCTACATTTACCCTCTGGAGATCACTCCCAACTCCATAGCATGAAATGAACATGCTGCGGAGATGATGTGGTAGGGAGAAGCACAGTGGGCATGGGATCTCTGGAAATCCCTTCCACCATGCTGATGCTGTACAATGCAACATTTTGAACACAGTGGCAGTATGGTGCATCCAAAGTGCTGCAATTCCCGATCATGTGCATGCAGCCTAAGATTTCATCATGGTCATGAAGAGCTCATTCACACATCAGTTTTTTTACATGGAAGTTTGATCCATGTCTTCTACAGATGGATTATAATGGGTACAACTTCTGTGGCAGTACATATGTTTGTGTTTTTTGCAGACTGAGTAGTCCACCTAAAAAAACAAAAAAAAACAGTTCATTTCCACTTTGATCTGATCAAAGTGACCCATACATATGTGTGGCGCCCCTGTGGACTGGTTGCCACAGTGATGTGGCACCTACTCCATACAGTGTTGGCCAAAAGTATTGACACCCCTGCAATTCTGTCAGATAATACTCAGTTTCTTCCTGAAAATGATTGCAATCACAAATTCTTTGGTATTATTATCTTTGTTTAATTTATCTTCAATGGAAAAAACACAAAAAGAATTGTCCTAAAGCTAAATTCCACACAAACATAAAAAAGGGGGTGGACAAAATTATTGGCACTGTTAGAAAAATCATGTGATGTTTCTCTAATTTGTGTAATTAACAGCACCTGTAACTTACCTGTGGCACCTAACAGGTGTTGGCGATAACTAAATCACACTTGCAGCCAGTTGACATGGATTAAAGTTGACTCAACCTCTGTCCTGTGTCCTTGTGTGTACCACATTGAGCATGGAGAAAAGAAAGAAGACCAAAGAACTGTCTGAGGACTTGAGAAATCAAATTGTGAGGAAGCATGAGCAATCTCAAGGCTACAAGTCCATCTCCAAAGACCTGAATGTTCCTGTGTCTACAGTGCGCAGTGTCATCAAGAAGTTTAAAGCCCATGGCACTGTGGCTAACCTCCCTAGATGTGGACGGAAAAGAAAAATTGACGAGAGATTTCAACGCAAGATTGTGCGGATGGTGGATAAAGAACCTCGACTAACATCCAAACAAGTTCAAGCTGCCCTGCAGTCCGAGGGTACAACAGTGTCAACCTGTACTATCCATTGGCATCTGAATGAAAAGGGACTGTATGGTAGGAGACCAGGAAGACCCCACTTCTTACCCCGAGACATAAAAAGCCAGGCTGGAGTTTGCCAAAACTTACCTGAGAAAGCCTAAAACGTTTTGGAAGAATGTTCTCTCTTTTTGGGCAAAGGCATTGACATAGAGTTTACAGGAGAAAAAAAGAGGCATTCAAAGAAAAGAACACGGTCCCTACAATCAAACATGGTGGAGGTTCCCTGATGTTTTGGGGTTGCTTTGCTGCCTCTGGCACTGGACTGCTTGACCGTGTGCATGGCATTATGAAGTCTGAAGACTAACAACAAATTTTGCAGCATAATGTAGGGCCCAGTGTGAGAAAGCTGGGTCTCCCTCAGAGGTCATGGGTCTTCCAGCAGGACAATGACCCAAAACACACTTTAAAAAGAAGAATGGTTTGAGAGAAAGCACTGGAGACTTCTAAGGTGGCCAGCAATGAGTCCAGACCTGAATCCCATAGAATACCTGTGGAGAGATCTAAAAATGGCAGTTTGGAGAAGGCACCCTTCAAATATCAGGGACCTGGAGCAGTTTGCCAAAGAAGAATGGTCTAAAATTCCAGCAGAGCATTGTAAGAAACTCATTGATGGTTACCAGAAGCGGTTGATCGCAGTTATTTTGGCTAAAGGTTGTGCTACCAAGTATTAGTTTTTTAATAATATTTTTTATTTTCATGTTTTGGGAGGAAAAGGTGGTGATAAAATTGGTATTGATTTTCTGTGTATTTCTCTCCAATTTTTGAAGTAGATCAGCCTGAGGGGTGTCCTTAATTTTATTATAAGCTTCTTAATCAAATCTTTAGGATATTCTTTTTCCAAGAAGCGTTCTTGCAGGATATCACTCTGCTTTTTAAAATCCTTCTCCAGTGTACAATTTTTCTTAATACACTTGTATTGGTTACTGGGAATATTCTTTAACCAATGGACATAATGATTGTTTTTGAAATGTACATAACTGTTGCCTTGAAATAGGTTTTAGTATTCATTTTATCCCCATGGCGCCAAATGGTTAAATCAAGAAAGTTTGTCAAGGCGTCGGTTTCTGGGGTTAATTCAATACCCCACTTATTGCCAGTAATAACTCCTAAAAATGGTTTCAAGGTATTATTTGCATTATCGTAAATGATTATTATGTCGTCTATAAACCTTTTGTACAGGATAACATCCCCATAGTATTCATTATTAAAAACATGGCAACTTTCAAATGCCGCCATAAAGAGGTTAGCATAAGTGGGGGCAACCCTTGACCCTATAGCGGTGCCTTTAATTTGCTGAAAAATGGTGTCCTCGAACGTTAAAAAAAAATATTTTTCAATATAAAATTCATCCCTTCAAGAAGAAAACTTTTTTGATGATCATGTATGCGGGTGTCTTTCATCACAAACATCTCAAAGCATGTCAAACCAATCTCATGCTGGATGTTGGAATATAATCCGTTACGTCCATAGATATGAGGCCACGAAACGCGTCGGCAATTTGTGTCTTCCGTGTGTGATAAAGTGTGTTTTTCCTATCCTTGGATCTTCCTGTGGTCAAGCGGGGACAAATCCTGATCCTCTTCCCCTTGAATGCTGTTTCTTCTTCTACGGGATCTGCAGCGGCCAGGCATTTTACGTTGGTTGTGACACATCACAACCTCATCAGGCGAGTGGACTGCTGTAGTTATTGTGCTGGTGTCCCTCATTTACCGCCTTAGTGCGCTCCCCTTCTCCTCTCTTTTGTCTTGTGATTGAGAATGAAATACGGTTGTTTTAAATGTAATAGTTTGTATGTGAACTTGATTTTTAATTGGCCTCACTGCGCAGCTGAGATGGGTTACACTGGGATACCAGAGGGTTAATTGGTTAGGGTAGTATTAAGATTGTGAACCAGGAGGAAGGTCACATATCACAGCTTCTCCATAGGGAATAACCCTGTATAGGTCCGGACACACTCAGGGAAGGGAATGGAAGTATTGGTCAAAGGAAACACACCCTCTCACTGAGACTAGGGATATGTGGGTGTTCTCTTGGTAGGGTCTTATTGTATAACAGTTGCTAAGGTTAAGTCCATTTACTGTTGTACTTCAGAAGTTTAATATACTTTTTCCTCCCCATAACTACAGGGGTGAGTTTGTCATAATAAATCCTTATTAATATACCACCGGTTTGGAAGCTACTCTTTTCGGTCAGTGGCACCACTGTATTGAAACGGGTCCGGATCCCCACTGTTGCTGGGGGTCTTAACTTGTAGATAATTTAATTTTTCTAATTTTTATATTAAAGAGCAAGTCTAAGGTTGTTGCAATTTTTTTTTTAGGTCAGGACAACAGTCCTTTAAATGTGTACATGAGTATCACCCATGTCATTTCTTTCTTTCCTAGATTGGACAGAACTCGCATTCATCATGGATCTGGTCACCATTCTTCTCTCCATCGTTGTCATCTTTTTCTTGGCCGGTGTATTTAAGAACTTGAATCAAGGAAATTACAAAACTTTCCCACCTGGACCAAAACCTTTACCGATCATCGGAAATATTCTGACGGTGGACATGTCAAAACCTTACAAGACTTTCATGGAGGTAAGAATAATAGTGTAATATATATCCAGTGTGTACAATGATTTCTGGCCCATGTATCACTGCTGTGGTTTCATACATCGTAGAGGTATTATAACCTGAGACATTCATGGAATATTGAGAGTATATGTCATATATTTCTTAATAGTGGGAGTCCCAGAAGCATTATCTCCATCTGCTTTGAGAATGGAGGTCCTCAAATTCCTTTTTTTATTGCCCTCTAAGGGAATACCCTTTTAAATTAGCAAATTGTATAAACTTGATGCAATGTCTTCTCACTAGTTAAAGACCTGGGTAGAGCGTGATTCCGGATTCGGAGCATAGAATACCAGTCAAGGTTTGGTCTGGCAATACTAAGTAACAATTTCCGTAAACTACTTCTTTAAACAATTATTCCCGTCTCCAACATTTATGATGTGCAATATGTAAAAACAACATGACATGATCATGTCGTAATAAAATGCTGTTGGGTTGCTGTTTTTCATCCTTTCAAATTAAAATGTGTGATAAATCAATATCCCATATTATGTTTCCCTAAAGTGCCATCACATGAGAAAATATACAGTTCTCAATATAATCAGCACGCTGTCTATGTAATGTAAGTTAAAGTGGATTAAACCTACTGGGAGGCAACAAGTTTGATGCATATACAGACTCTATAAGTTGCGGAAGGCGTGAACTGAGGTTGGTGATTTGTATAGGCGAGCAACATTTTGCTAGTACATGCAACCAAGTGCTGGAAACCACCTCAGCAGCACTTCCTTCACACTAGTAAGGTTAGTCCTGCTGAAGCGCCTTATACGGCGCGAAACGTCGTGCCCTCCATCCTCCCACCCGCATGCCACCACCTGCTGTGTGCACTGAAGCACAATAAAGAACCGCTGTTTATAGAAGCTCTGAGTGCGACTTCTTTTTCTTATCCTATAATACAAAACTGGATGTGACGTATCGGACTTTTGGGAGTGAGCACCAAAGCGTGCAGAGCGGTGTAGAGCGGTGTAGCAGGGAGGACCCTCCTCATCATCCTCCATAGCCAAGGGCGGAAAGCTTGCAGGCAGCGGTGAAATCTCCCCAGGCTGTATGGGAGACGCTGCAAGGTGGTGCTGACCCCATCCTAATCTTCAATACCGTTAGGATATACCTATATTGAGGCCAGGTGTTTGATTTTAATACAAGCTGAGCTCTCATCATTCCCCACACATCGACTGATCTGATCAGCAGGTGTCGCACCAACAGGGGCCGGGATACTCAGAGCCGGACCATACTGTCTCTGAGGTGCCCAGCTCCGTGGTCCCAGATGCGGTAAATTAATAAAGTTTATTTGGATATTCGTGACGCTACACGTGGGTCGTGGACAGTGTGGCCATCGCTGCCGTGGGGTCTGCCGGGGACGGTGGTAAAGACAGCAGTCGTGATTTTAAGCCCTCCACGGGTAGGGCTGGGTCCCTGGGCAAAGGGAGAGGTCCTGCACACCCAGGATGCTGCACTTCTCTTCCTCGCACAGCTCTTCCAACCAGTGCACACAGGCAGCAAGAGTATTGCTCCGCAAGTGAGCCACTGCAGTTACTGTCTCAATGAATCACACACACAGTACTTGAGTTGGTCCGGTATTTTTACTTTCCTCAAGGCTCAACAAACAGGTCACAGCGGTTCACAAGTACAATTCTTTACACACAAGCTGTGGACCGGGTCCACACAACAGTCACCGGCTTGGACAGTGTCACGTGCTTAGATGGCGCTGACATTGCTGGATGCTGCTGTATATGTTGTTTGTCTTTAAGAGCTGCATGGTTGATAGTTGTGAAGGTCCTTGCCTCAGGTGTTGTCCTCCAGAACTGCAGTCACTATTATGTTCAATTGCTGGTTGAGGGGTTAATGTGTGACTCACCTAGAATCCCCTCCCCCTGGCTTTAAATAGCCTTCCCTCTCCTCTGTCAGATACTGCTGATAGCTATTTGCTCTAGGTCTTGATGCTGTGCTAATGCTTAGCTGCTGGGCTAAAGTCTTTCCTTGGGAGAAGCTGTGATTCCTGGCCCGTAGGTGGAGGTAGGGGCCCTCAGCCTAGGGCTAATCAGGAGTTTTAGGGTACAGGGTGGCAGCTTGGAACTCCTCACCTTCAGAGGAACCTCCGAGATCAGGGCGAGCCAGGGACCCCAGCATCAGGATCAGATTTGGCTCTCCAGACCCCCTTTTCCCAATTCACCTACCTGTTACCTGATTCCCTTACTTCCCAAGCGTGACAGACGGTTCCTCTGCGTCACTCCCCTCAGTGTTCCTTTTGAGCCCTTCTGTTCTCTCTGCTCTCATAGCTACGGGTTCGGTCTGGATGTCATCTCACACTCTTGGTCACTAGCCCTAGTCTGATGGCTTTTTCCTACTCCGTACCGGTGGTTAGGTCTCGGGAATTGGAGTTTCCGTACCCCGCCGGGTGTCTCATGGTTAGGGGCATAAAGCGTTCCCGGCCACATCTACAGAGTCGGCTCTCTGGTTTCTCTGGCCCAGTCACCAGTGACCCAGGTTAGTCGGGCTCACCTGGCTCCTTCTACCATCCACGTTTCTCAGCTTTTTGGGCTCCCGGCCAGCCATTAGTGGTGCAGGCCGCCGGGCCCTGTCGTTCTGAGTGTCTGTTAGTCAGTACTCAACTGCAGGGTGTGTTGGCTTGGGGATGCTTTCCCTTCACCTCCGCCCTCCAGGAGATCTCTCTGCCTACTCCTCTCTCATGGGAAGGTCTCCATCGTCTCACTTGGAAAGCTATCGGTCATCTCACCCAACTTAGTTTTCCTAGGTCCTCTTGGAATCTAGTTCCTCCATCCTTTTGTCCGGGTTCTCTCCACTTCCCACCCACACTTTGCTACTCCCGCCATCCTTTGCCTGACCTGAAGTGACTTGGGCTCAGGTTCAGAGTGTGTGTGTGTGGTTGTTGTTGTGAGTTGACCATCTTACCTGTCCTGCTGCAGTTCACCCTGTGGCCGCCCGGTCGCAGGGGCACCACACTGACATATGCAGCTAACAGACACAGGTGAATTAGAGATTGTACCATTACCCACAACCATAGGCATCCCCATGATATGATCATGGACAGCCAATGGGTTGTCATGACAGCGAGGTGTCAGATGTTGACCTCCTGCCGCTGTCATGATGAAGTTCCCGTGAAAGCTGGCTGAGCACCAGCGTTCAAAGTAATTTGACTAATACATTTTGTAACGGAAAAGTCGAAAGGCAAAAATTGTTTTGTTTGGTTGCTGCAACATTGCAATAAAATGCTATAATAGGCGATAACATGACATCTACTCAAAAATGGTATAATTAGAAGCATCAGCTCAAGACACAAAAGTTAAGCCATTACACAGCCCCAGATCCTGAAAAATGAGAATGCTGCGCGTCATGTAATCTGACAGTTTTTTAAATGACAAAACCACATTTATATTTGTTATTTGCTCTTTGGAGCTTTGTCTCTCAAAATTGAGCCATTGAATTTTTGCTAAGGCCGGCTTCACACCACAGTGTTTTGGATACGGGTCTGTCCGTTTTGAACCAGATCCAATTTTGGCTTCAATGTATTTTTATGGTGCTGGATTGACCCTATTTGGTCACCTAGTTTTGTGTTTCCAGTGCCTTATCCGATTTTGTCAGGTTTTGCACCGGACACAAAATCGGAGCCTACAGCATTTTTTGCCTCTGGTGCAAAAATCAAATCAGACAAAATCGGATCGTCCCGGATCCGGGGTGATCTGGCACACACAGCATGAGAGTCTATGAGCGTCAGACTCTGAAAAATCAGACCGGTTTCCGGATCCAATTTTGCATCAGTGTATCTGCTCAGGCCAGCTTTCCATGGTGCTTTAGCACCATGGAGAGCGACTGAAGTGAAGACGGCTGTAATTTCAGCCCCTTGAAAAGGGGCTGAAATTGCAGCCTGCATCGGTCCGGATGCCTGAGCATATTTGCTCACATTCTGTCCTGTCAGGTTGTGTCCGGGGAGTCCAGGAAACACCCAGACACAACCTGACATGACAGAAACGTGGTGTGAAGCCGGCCTAAGACTTTCTTTTACTTGTAAGATGTCAATTTTTTTAATCTATGAATAAATTACCTACTGAGTTTTACCAGTTGTTTTTTAATCCCTATTTTAATATAAGATGCTCCAGAATGGGAACTGCATGTTGGACAGAAGTTTTTTTTTTTTCTTTTTCTGGACATGTCAGGAGTGATGGACAGAGTTCATCATGGCTTATCTTGTGTTCACAGCTCTCCAAGACCTATGGTACAATTTTCAGTGTCCAGATAGGCATGACAAAAACAGTTGTGCTCTGTGGCTATGACACTGTCAAGGAGGCACTCATCAACCATGGCGATGCATTTGCTGACAGACCGGAGGCTCCAGTTACTAAGAAAGTATTAAAAAATCATGGTAAGCAGGTTTTTCTCAAATGCTATCTTGCCCTTTGTTCCGCCTTCCTCCACGTTTAATGCTGTGAATTTTAGCATACAGCTTAACCCTCGTCCACTTCCCCTGTAAACAGACTGTATGGGTGCTTAAGTCTATGTCATTGAGGTAATGATGTGAACTTGATAGATGTGAACAATAATGGCAAAAACTATAATACAAAGAATGAACAGTCTAAACACTACTAGACTATCACAGAATCTGTAGTATGGTGCAGAAATACAATTACCACCAGTAACTGGGACATTACAGAAACTGCACAGTAACAGTACAACAGAATGCAGTTAACATGGCTATCTGGGGCAAAGTTCATGCCGCTAACACTTTTCTATGCAGAAGCACAATCTGTCTGCATGCATTGCTGGAATATTAACTTAGGTAGAGAATCACAGTAAAACTATAAAATGGCTGCATAACGACCTGCATACACATTCTAACACAAGTATATTGTTTGTAATACTACCTCACTGGAATCCGCTGGTTAGGAGGAGTGATTGTAGAAAAGAAAGCAGGAGCCAAGGACACGTGTTATCTTCTCCAAGACCTGGGAAAAGAAGTCTGTGTGGCACCCTGTTCCAGGTGGCCACAGGCTTCCCTAGGACACTGAAGGATTTCCCACAGCGAGTAACCACTTTCACCCAACACCTTCCACCACAGGCCTGTAGGGGGGGGCCCAACTGGTTGCCTTAAGCCAGTTCCCCCATATAAATACAGGTCCGGGGGGCGGAGTCATGGAGAGTGTGTGCAGACGCTAGAAGAGCTGCAAGGAAGCTCAGAGACTAGTGAGCTGAACTGGTACCGGAGCCATGTTAGGCAATGTGAGAACCCGCAGAGTAGGGATCGAAGGCAAAGGTGAGAAACACTTTACCAGGGGCAGAGGAGCTATTCCAGCTCACCCCATCAGAGTACCGGTCACTGGAGCCCAAATCTGCAGGGGACAGAGGAAATAGACCCAGCAGAGAAACCAGCAACCCAAGGAGGCTTAGCTTCCCGGACACCCGCAGCACCAACAATTTAGAGCCAGGGACTGTGGGGAGAGAGACGGCGGTGGCCCATGAGAGAGTCCTCAGTGCAGCAACACTGGTGTGTGGAGAGAGAAGTAACGGTCTGGTTAGGTTCCATACCTGCTCGACTCAGAACAGGAAAGCAAAATAAGGAGGCCTACAACCCTACTTGTTGTATCCCAAGGTGTTTTCCTTCACTCCGGACGTGTGTACCTGTAACCAGTCATCAGTAAAGGTACCAAAAGACTTTAAATAATGTGTGCGTGTCCCTCCTTCCACTCATCTTGCACCCCACTGACTACGCTCCCCTACTCCAACCCTATGTAGCAATGACTTTGCTGCCGTATTCCACCATCCATTCCTACTTCCAATGCCCCGGGGACTCCGCTCCTCCTGTAGGGAGCCAATCCATCTTGCTGCCGCCCTTCACCCCGGAGACCTAAGCAGCGACGGTGCTTCACCAGAATCTACAGGTGGCGTCACGACAATCCCTATCCCTGTAAGTACACCCTTTTTATTGTCACCCAAGGGCACAGGCTCGGGCATGGGCCTCCCGTGACATTCCTCCGCAACTGACCGCCCGAGACCTGAGAACCCATTCCCTTGTGGCCGCAGAAATCTGCAGATTTCCTTCTGCTCAAGAAGCTAAAGGGGCGGTTCTATTCAGAACATGTTACTTTTAAAGGGATATTGTCATGTATGGAGAAACAGGATAAATAGGTATCTAGTGACCTCTATGGGTCTTAACTAGTATAACCCCTGCTGCCTCATAAATAAGCAGAACACCGTCCCTCGAAAAAAGAAAAAAAAAAGTTGTGGTACAAAATTGGGTCCATGTCAGGGGCAGATGGCTCTAAAAAACCTCTTATCACACCTTTATAGCCACAGGAAACACTAGCTACAGCATCTAAGAATTTTAAGACAGATAGGGAGCTCCTTCTATTCATTCAAGGCCAGGAAGTGCTTATGTGTCATGCCATGTCTACTTGGGTTCCTGCAGACACCCAGGAACACAACATGACTGCAGCCACAAAAAAGGGAACACCAGTGACACAACAACGGTGGACCCTGACAGTAGGAATTGGAGAATGGGACACATTGTGCAGTCACCTGAGGCTGAGCCCTATTCTCCCTATTGTTCCTATATGGGTACTGTGTATAGGAAGAGAAATTCAACGCACCCCATTATGTCCTAGTTCCTTGGCTGGTCATCAGCAAATGGAGCCACTCTGTCCTGGCTGTAAGGAAATAAAGTATGCAAGAAGAGTTGTCCCCAGCGACCAATTATCCATGATTAAGACCGTGTAGGTTGAAATGTGTGGGATTCGTTCCCTGCACTGGGATTGCCACCATCTACATGTCTATGTTTTTTACTATGGTGGTTCAATAAGCGTGATGTCCTGTGGTTGCTGGAGACAATTCTCCTTACATGCGGGTACTTTCACTCCTTCGCTGAGCAGAATAGTTAGAGCCTCACTAGCCCTGACCTCACCCTCACTTGTCAGATGGCTGGCAAGATCATGAGTCCCACCGTCGAATTAATAAGATTCCAAGGAAAGAAGACAAACAGGGGAATAACAAAAATGACTTAACACTAACATCCCAGCCACAGTCAGACATTAGGACTTCAGCCTTCACATGCAGGACTACAAAATGGCACGGGAACCTGCAGAAGAACAACCTTCCTTTTCTGTGACTTCTATGGCTGGCTTCACACTATGTTTTTGTTCCTGTTTGTTGGATCCTTTTTTTTGCAGGATCCAACCAATAGGGACGGACAGCACCGGACTGGTAACTCCAGATGTCATTTTTGTGTCCGGTCCGGTTTCAGGAGAGAGCAGTGGGAAGCTGAGCCTGACAAGTGCTGACAGCGCTGTGTAATATCACTTTAGCAGTGTATCTATATACACTGCTAAAGTGACATTAAATAAAGGGATGGTTAAAAAGTGTCCAGCGCTGAATACATCTCCCGGAAGTTCGAGGACCTTGCATGATGTCACCAGGAGGGGCTGGACAATCCGATCACATGACTGCATCAGTGCGATTTAAATATGCTGATGCGGTCATGTGATCAGGTTGCCCCACCCCTCCCGGTGACATCATGTAAGGTCCTCGAACTGCCGGGAGATGTATTCAGCGCGGGACACTTGGGGTCAGCGAAAAGGTGAGAATTTATTATTTTTTTTATTTTTATCCATCCCTTTATTTAATATCACTTTAGCAGTGCATATAGATACACTGCTAAAGTGATAATACACAGATATACTATGGGTACAGAGCAGCGCTCCTGTTCTGTGCATGCTCTGTACCCTGGAACCGGACCTGGGAAACAATTCTGTTGTTTCACAGATCTGGCTCCATAGGCCCCCATGCTAAGCGTGCCGGTCCAGACAGGATTCGTTCCTGTCCTGTTTTGTCAACGGAGCCCAAAAATGATGCAGGCATCGTGATAAACAGGACAGAAACTAATCCTGCACCGGATTCACAAAACCGGATGGTCAAATAGGGCCAATCCGGCCCCATAGGGATATATGGGGGGCAAAAACGATCCTGTTCTGTTGGTTTCAAAAATGAACAGAACAGGATGGTAAAAAACATAGTGTGAACCTAGCCTAAGAGATTGTGGGTTCTCTATCACTAGTACCCTCTGTTTATCCACAGTTAAGAGGTGCTGATATGGAAATTTGTTTTATTTTATGTTTTTGTTAGTACATTATATGTCACATAAAATGATGCCTATAAAAACCTACTTGTTTTAAGATAAACAGATCTAGCAAAAATATATATGGGCTAACCAATCTATAAAAATATGCAGCAAAAGCCACTAAGTGCTTTTTGTGATACAATTAAAGGTAAAGCTACTCATACTTTACCCCAGCTGCCCATCTACAGTCTATTTAAACAGCATAAACCCAATCCATAGAACCTCAAGATGGCGGTGGTCATGTGCTTTATTCATATTACCTTTTTCGGGGGTCAATTTCTAAAAGTATTTCATAAGTCTTTTAACTTTTTTACTGCTTCTCATTGTTTACTCTAGCTGCTCAATATTTGACCCACAGCTTCCCATGTCGAAAAGAATGCAGGGGGGGAAAGCTGAGAAAGTGGTCACATCGGTAGTAAACAAAATCACCAGCCATGGGGTTCTCTATGGTTTATTCAGACCCCAAATGCAAATCTAGGGGCCCAATAATAAGCAGCTAGGGTAAAGGACTGTTTCAAAATATTTTTAGAAAGGCTAGGGTCACATTTGGAGGTATCGTTTTTTTGAAAGGCTGCGTTAAAGGTAGCAGTTTTTTGCCTTTACCATTTTCATGGCACATATGTACCTTGCGTTAACGCTAGCGTTTCCCATAGGAGCCCATGTTAAAATAAAATGCTAACATTTTTGCAAATGCCCCCAAAAACGCTGCTTACCATGTTTTTTGGGGCTTTTGCAAAAACGCCTAGCGTTAAACACATTGCACTTTTGCAATACATTTTTAACATGGGAGCCTATAGAGGCGTTAACGCTAGCGTTTTTCACAATTTGCAATTGTGAAAAATACTAGTTTTCAGCGCTATTCTGACCCTAGCCAAAGTGATAACATTTATTTTAAGAGATTTTCCAATTACATACACTTATCGAATATCCTAAGGATCTCCCTATTACCAGGTGATAGGTCTTCAGAGTTCCTGTTAACGTGTATATGATTTCTGAGTACCTTTGCACTGAAAATAGTATGCAAGGGGGACCTATTCTTGAGGCAGCTTTGGGTCCTATGAGAGATGTATATTCAATTCAATCATAATTAAGGAAAAATACAAAAAACTATCCCTTAACACTAGAAGTCCCAGAGAGGGGTCATTTAATATTTCTACCATTGGAACCCAGAGACGGGTCGAATGACCTGAAGGATTTTAGGCCACATTTACAAATGAAAGGATGCTAATTGGAGCCATCAGAGTTGTCAGTTTGGACTAAGGGTCATTTGACCCTCCTTCGGGACTTCAGGGGGAAGCTTGAAATTTCTGGGATTTCTAGTGTTAAGGGGGTTCCTTATAGAAAGTGAACAAAAAAAATGACTTTATGACTATCCAGTCATGATCTGCGTATAAATATAATTAAAGGATGGCCTGCTATGAGGGACCCCACTGTAAGAGTGGCTAAATGCTGTGGACGTAACTAGATAATAATAATAATAATAATAATAATAATAATAATAATAAAAAATCTTTATTTATATTGCGCCAAAATATTCCACAGCGCTTTACAATATAGTGGTTAGAGTATAGAAAATATAATACAGTAAGTAATTACAGTAGAGAACAAATACAGTACAATAATTGGATACAAAACAATAGGCATAGATTCATCTCGATTGTGAATAGACAGATAACCCATTCTAGAGTCACGGACATCTCTCCCTGTGACATCTCAGAGGGGTTGCTTGTGGTCTCCTCCTCATTGGAGGGTCCTGTTTTTAGTTAGTATCTTGTACATACATGAAATCTTTATGTTCAAAATATTATGTATGGGAATACCATGAATTTATTGTCTTCAGGTGTTGTCTTTTCCAATGGAGAGAACTGGAAAGTGATGAGAAGATTTGCACTCTCCACACTACGAGATTATGGAATGGGGAAGAGAACCATAGAGGACAAGATCATCGAGGAGGCCGAGTGCTTAGTGCAGAAGATGAAATCATATGATGGTGAGAGGTTCATTTGTATACATTTGTGTAATAATGCAGGACTGAAGGTAATGTAAGAATATGGACTTACTGCCCACCTTCCCCCTTGAAGACACCAGTGTTCTTGGAATATGAAATGTAAAGTCTGATATGTGTTATTTGTGTTAGGCCCCTTTCACATCAGCGTTTTTTTCAAATCGCGGCAGATGCGGTGAAAAAACCGCATCTGCCGCGATTACCGCATACCGGCTGCACTTGCGGCACGGTTGCGGCGCAGTTGCGGCAAGCCCCATACAATGTATAGGCGGGCTTGCGGCAGGTGCATCAAGTGCGGTTTTGGCACTTGCGGCAGGTGCGGCAGCGAAAAAAAAACGCGGTCAGCCGCGGTTTTTTCGCGGCCGCACCTGCCGCAAGTGCCAAAACCGCACTTGCCGCACCTGCCACAAGCCTGCCTATACATTGTATGGGGCTTGCCGCAACCGCGACGCAACCGTGCCGCAAGTGCAGCCGGTATGCGGTAATCGTGGCAGATGCGTTTTTTTCACCGCATCTGCCGCGATTTGAAAAAAACGCTAGTGTGAAAGCACCCTTAGATAGTGTTTTGCCTTACTGTAAGGAAAAACAGAGTTAATGTTTGGGACTAGCCTAAAGTGGTAGGGCTAAGATGCAGATACAGAGAAGATTTCCTGTTAGTAAGATAGGGCCAATTTGCAGTAGTGATGGATCTAAGGCAGGGGTCTCAAACTCCAGGCCTCGAGGGCTGCACACAATCCAGGTATTCAGGATTTCCTCAGAATTTGACAGTTGTTCATTTGATTACCAACTGTCAAAAGCTATGGAAATCCTGAAAACCTGTGCTGTGTGCGGCTTTCGAGGCCTGGAGTTTGAGACCCCTTATCTAAGGTTTGGCTAGTAAGCAGAGCCGCATGACATTGGTGTCCCTAGTGTGAGAGGAGAACAAGGCATAGGATAGCATGATCCAGAGTACTGGGACAAAGAGAAAGAGATGAACAAGATACAGAGTAATCATCTGAAATAGGTATCCTGTTACAGGACCCATCAGTATGGCCCTGAGTTTATAACTCATTAAGGTAATGGGCTAGGGAGGAACACTAGATAAAGGGAGTGCCCTGGGCGGAACTTCCATAAATGTTCACAAGCTGGAAGTTAAATTTTGCCATATTAGCATAGAAAACTCTCCAGACCCCATTCACATCACAAATTTTTCCTGTTCGTGGGGATCCTGTTTTTGCAGAACCCCACAGACAGGAACGGACAGGCCAAGATGTGAACTCTTGATGCCATTCCTGTGTCCGGATCTGTGATTTTGAAGGATCCAGCCACAGAAAGAGCTGGGAGGAGCCCGAGCCTTCAAAGCGCAGGCAAGTGGTGTCGGTGCTGTTATGTACTGGGGGGGAGGAAGAATCCTGTGCTACTCCCCCTGTGTGACATGTTGGGGCTGAAGTTTTGCTTTCCCAGTGTGTCTACATACACTGCAAAAGCGAAATAAATGAGAAAAAATGTATAAAAAAAAAAAAAAATGCTCACCTCTCCACGGCTGTCCAGGACCCAAAGAGAAGACGTTCGATTGCTGCCGGGACCTTAAAGATCTGTGATTGGCTGGTAGCGATCATGTGATATGTCACGTTACATACCACCTGATCGCTACCGGCCAATCATATTTTAAGGTCCTGGCAGTAATCGAAAGACTTCTTTTCCAGTCCCGGACAGCCGGCAGAGAGGTGAGCATTTATTTTTTTTTTTTTAATACGTTGCTTTATTTCATTTCACTTAAGCAGTATATGTAGATGCACTGCTAAAGTGAAATTACACTGAGCAGAGCAGTTTTAGTGTACTGAGCATGCTCTGTACACTAAAAGCAGATTCGGGAAACGATCCTGTTTTCTCCCGGATCCGAGCTCCATAGGCTCCCATGTTACTTGAATCGGTCAGGGTCCGATCCAATGCTGTCCGATTCTGTCCGATTCTGTCCACTGTGCCCAAAATTGGAGCAGTCTTCGATTTTGGGGATGTGAAAACAGCGGACACAATCATATCCCTGCACACATGGATGGTTATTAAGGACCAATCCGTGTCCATAGGGATACATGGGGGCCAAATCAGTTTTACAACGGATAGCCACGGATCAACAAAAATCCTTATGTGAAAGAGGCCTAAGGACTTTAGAACAGGGTGTGGACCATATGGCTTTCAGAAACTGGACTATGGGGCTAATCTGGGTGATGATAATTCAAATGGCTGTTTAGTAACACAATGTTTGCTAAAGGGAACCAACCACCAGGACTTAACTACCTGTAAATTAGTGTAGAAAGTGCAGCATTACACAACTCTTTTGGGCTTGTCTTTCTGCTGTAAACTGAACCCCATCGGATTAGTCTGGATGATGAGAGGAAGGGAGGAGGGGGTTTGCTTTACAGCAGAAAGACAAGGCGAGAGGGGAGAAATAATAAAAGGAAGATTTAGTTATACAGTCCAGGTATAGAAAACAACAAGGCCGCACTCACCGTTTGTTCACAGGTGCTTTCTTTATTGCAGAGGAGTGGACCTCCCCGCACCTCTGCAATAAAGAAAGCACCTGTGAACAAACGGTGAGTGCCGCCTTGTTGTTTTCTATACCTGGACTGTATATGCTTGACCGGCTTATGTAGGCGCTGCACCACCAGGTGGCTGGGGGAAAGACAGCGGTCTGTCTCTATGGAGCACTAGGAAGGACCATTACCCTGTTGGTGCCCGGTGCCCCTACTTTTCTTTACACGAAGATATAGTTATGTAATGCTGCACTTTCTGCACTGATGAACAGGTGGTTAAGTCCTGGTTGTTAGTTCCCATTAAGTACTGGTGGTCTCATTTATTGAGCTGGTTGACATATGGTCCTGGCCAGCTAAAGCCATCAGATTATGCAGCCTGCAAAGGCATGTCATCTCCATAACAAAAGTCTACACACTCATTCAGTGTCTCCAACTTCATAAAGCAAGCCAGGGTATGACAGATTAGTACTTTGCCCACTGCTACCGCCCCGAACCTTGTTACTATAATATTGCATGGCAACAAGAATAGCAGTAACTGGGAGTGCCCGGGCCTCAGTGCAAAATGTGTTAAGGTGGGGTCACACGTGGCGATTTCGCCCGCGACATCGCCGAAAAGTGACGTCACAGCGATGTCGCGGGCGATATTGCAAGTGCGTTGTGCTGTGTGACAGCGCAACGCAACTGCAAATTATCGCTGGTTGCAGGTTGACAGGTTTATGAACATGTTCATAAACCTGTCAACCTGTGACCAGCGATTAGGCTGGATCGCGCCGTCTGACACTGTTGGCGGTGCGATCCAGCCTATATCGCAGTGTTGCTGAGGATCGCTCGCTGGGCTGAGCCCAGCCCAGCGAGCGACGGCTCCGCCCACATCGCCGCCGCGTCACCGGCAACGTCGTGCCGTGTGATAGCTGGCCTGCGATGTCGGAAGCGAGCGTGCACCTGCACATCGCTTCCGACATCGCAGGCCAGAATCGCCACGTGTGACCCCACCTTTAAAGAAACACAACACAAAGACCTTTTGGACCGCCTTAAGCTCTACAGTTTAAGATTGCCAGCAATTAGTGACAGAATGAAATAACTGATAGAAATCATCCACCTGCAATAAAGCAGGAACCTACTTATGAATTAATCGGATTATCTACTACTAGACAAGGATGACTGAGTTTGAAACGCGTAGGTTTCCAAGAGTTATTCTGTTCTAATGGTGCTTGTTGTCCCTCAATGTGCGTTTATCTAATTTTTAGACTTTTGTCCTAATATTGCTTTGACTTCCCAAAAGAGGAAATTTGCATATTTAATTTTCCAGAGAAGCATTGCATTACTTATAAACCTCCTTACACTATCATGCCAGGCATGCCTCTCTCTACAACAGAAAAGTTACCCCTTATCATGGTCTTCGCATTCACCCAATCTTAACTCAGTTGCGAAATTTGGTGTGACACAGCTACAGAGTGAAGGCCAAGCTATCAACAAATGCTTAACATCAATGGGAACTCCCTCAAGGCCAGGGATGGGGAACTCTAGGCCTCAAGAGCCGCCAACACGTCATGTTTTCAGGATTTCCTGAGCTTTGCACAGGGGTTGGAATCATCACCAGTGTAGATGATTCAATTATACCTGTGCAATACTAAGTAAATCCTGAAAACATGACGTGTTAGTGGCTCTTGAGGCCTGGAGTTCCCCACCCCTGCTCAAGACTGTCGGAAGCCATTCCAAGTGATGACCTGAGAAAATGCTTAGAGGATGTAAAGCTGTCATCAAAGTAAAGGACAGTTTGAGAAATCTAAGGTCTAACACATATCCTGTTTGGGTTTTCACACTCTTCTTAACTCTTTGTTTCTGAACGTGCCCCTTCTTGGTTTTGCTGCCTCCAGTCAGTCTTCAATGTGCACATTCAAATAAATATGTTAATGAAAAATAAAAAAAAATGGTATCACTCAAAAGCAGGTAAAATAACTAAAATATGTGTCATAGTCTGAAAACTAAAACTTCTTCTTGCACTAAAAGATCAATATCACAATTCTAAGAAATAAAAGATTGGACATATTAGTACTTTTTCATTATTACCTGTTGTACTCCCCATTTGGAGAGAAGACACTGATGGTAAAACTTGCTTTTTAATCACCTTATGCCATTCACCGTGGAGAAACAAGATTCCTATTCCTCTTTTAAATACTTAACATTAAGTAATATGTCGCTACACAATTTAGGCAATTTTTTTCCATTTATTTCCATTTTTGATTGTCACAATAAATTCTGTATAAATAGACAGGAAATATTGTTTAATTAAAAAAAACATATTTTAAATTTTTTTCAGGAAAGCCCTTTGATAATTTGACCATTATTAATGCAGCTGTAGCCAATATAATCGTGGCCATTCTGCTCAGTCACAGATTTGAGTATGAAGATCCGACCATTTTGAAACTTCTTGCCTTAGTTAATGAAAATGTAAGACTCCTGGGGAGCCCATGGATTCGGGTAAGGAAAAAAAATCATATTTTACATTCTTTAACAGCAGTTTTGTTTTAAAATTATTATCCTAAAAAAATATATGAAGTATGGGATTGAAGAAAATTTAACTTGCATATCAGTCCAAGATGGTCCAAAAATGATCCCTTTTTTGTGATCATGCAGATGGCTCTATCAGTCCCTGTAAGTGCAGGAGAATTACTGAAATAACCTATTGCAAAAATTAGCACAGGCCAAGGCACAAAAAATAAAAATCTTTACAAATGTTCTAAAGAAGACGAATATGCAATGATTAGAGATGTGCAGACCCATCGATGTTTAGGTTCACAGAATTTAAAAAAAAGTTTAGTTCCGGAACTGAACTTGACCCTGGACAATGAACCCCGTACAAGTCAAAGAGGACCCGCATTTATGTGCTGAATAATGGCTTTAAAATGCTCATAGTAAGTGTTAAACATAGTGTATCCCACATAGTTTTTTTTAATAATTTCAATAATCATTTTAAAAAACTGTGTGGCCCCCCTATTTTTGATCATCAGAAAAGGTAAAGCAAACTGCTGGGGCTGATATTATCAGGATGGGAAGAGCCATTGTTTTTTGTTCCTTCCCAGCCTAAAAAATACTAGCTGCAGCTGGCTTAGAAATGGCGAATTCAGTAGCCCACGTCATTTTTACATCACGTGGTACGCCAGCCGATCACAGCAATGGCTATACTTGACATGGCTGTGATGGGGCCAGAAGTACCAACATCAAAAATGGATGCTGATTGGCTGCTCTGTAGCCTTTCAATAAGCTTTATTCAGATGAAAAAAATCAAACAGTTAAAAGTCCATGTTCAGGTTTTAGCACTGAACACTAGGTGCGAGCCTGAACTTTATCGGTCGTGTTTGCTAATCCCTAGTAATGAAGGCAAAGATGTTTAAGTCATAGGCCCAGGACAAAACAATTCTTTGGGTAGCACAGCAATATAATACCTCAAAATGTTAGTTTCTTGCCCACCAATGGCTAAAGGAAGTTTCAAAGAGGTATTAACAATGTCTATAAAAAATATGAGCCCCCTCACACCACGGCTCATAAAAAAAACAATGGGTAGCACCATAGGAGTTTAACAGATCCAGGGTAACAAAATAAGTTTGGAAGTTGATATTCTCCTCCATCAGGCTTCTTTTTTCCTTTTTTTTATAAATTTTTGTCAGCATTTTTATCCAATATAACTATGAGAGGGAGGACATAGCTGTTGCCAAAATTGGCCTACTATCTAAATCTAATTTTGTAGTGTCGTTTGGAGGGCTTCATAAAGTGACTTAAGTCCTTCATCACATGCCAATGGGGAATCCCCAGATCACATAAGTTTCAGCTTGTTTTCAGTATGATATTAGTAGTCAACTTTAGGGATGGGCGAACCCAAACTGTAAAGTTTGGGGTCTGTACCAAATGAACATAAAAATCGGATTATGACGGCATCACCACTTTAAGCGTAGGTGCAGGCAGAAAATAATATACTTACAATTACGGTTATCTGCCGCGACACTACTATTATATGATAAATGAAAGTAATGAGTGGCACTAGAAACATGAGGATCAAGTGAATGTGTGAATTGCAGAAGCTGCCCTAAGGTAAATACGATAAAATGGCCACTCATTACTTTCATTTATCATATAATAGTAGTGTCGCGGCAGATAACCGTAATTGTACCAAATGAACAGACCCCAAATGTGGACATCCCTGAGAAGTCTTTGTTACAGTTCTAATTCACATTCAGCCGGGAGACTCAAAATAAACAAATCATGGATTAAACATCAGCATTATTCTTACCGACATCTGCACACTTGTACTTCCGAGGCCGCTCATTACCTTCCTGGGCATTCACTGCTGAGGGGGGCAATAGTCAATCACAGATGCACACTATCTGTGACAGTGTCTGTGATTAGTTGCCAGCCAGTTACAACTAGGCAGCTGGGGGCTTGAATCCTCAGCGTGTGGAGGCTCAAGCGTTCTAGGCCTCCCACGATGCGAATTGGAGCCCGCAGACACCCCAGGAAATGGTGCATTCATTAGATGCCCTTGTGCCAGTGGCAGATTTGGCAATAAAGGGGTTAATACAAGCTGCATATTATCAGCTGGAACTAAGCCTAGGCTTCATAATGTCGGGCCAATGTTAGATCTGCCTATTGAGAACCTCTCAGGATGTATTAAATAAAACACCACACCGTGAAGAAAATATATTTGCAAATGTGAACACAGAGAAAAATAATTTATTAGAAAAAAACACAGAAACACATCACTAGGGATGAGCGAGTATACTCGTTACTATTCGGTACTTACAGAATAGTACGGTATCTGGGCTACTAGTTACTGTTATTACTGGTAAGGAGTAGCGAGTACAATGCAAGTCAATGGGAACTTGTCACACAGGGGGAGGAAGAATCCTGTGCTCCTCCCCCCGTGTGATTGATCAGACAGCCCGCCAACACTGCTCAGCTGATGTTCGTTGGCGGACGATTTAAAAAGCTATCAGATCAGCTGTTAGTTTGAATCATCTGTGAAAACTGCTCAGCTGCTGTGTCAGGCAATTTAAACACAGCTGATCTGACAGCAGTTTAAATCGCCTGCGCCGACATCAGCTGAGCGGTATTGGTAGGTGATTTAAACTAACAGCTGATCAGACAGCTATTTAAATCGTCCGCCAAAATCGCCCACCACCGACATCACCTAAGCGGTGTTGGCGGGCGATTTAAACAGCTGTCAGATCAGCTGTTAGTTTAAATCACCCACCAACACCGATCAGCTGATGCCGGCAGTTGGCTTTTTCCCGCCCGGCTTTTAAACAATAAGCTGATGTGTCAGCTGATTGTTTTACTTGCCTGTTTTAACGCTGGCTTCAGATCAGATGATATTGGATCCAGATTGGACATTGTGGGTCCCTAAAACCTGGACTACGTCAGAGTGTGGGTTCTTTTCTTTACTAAAGATGGAGTCACTAATTGTGTTGGGCTTTATTTCTAATTAAAAAAAATTCTCTGTGTTGTTTTTTATTTATCTGATTACTAGAAATTCATGGTGGTCATGTCTAATATTGGCGTGACCACATGAATTTCGGGCTTAGGGCCAGCTGATATTGCAAAGCTGGCCCTAAACCCCATTATTAACCAGAGAGCCACCCGGCACAAGGGCCGCTGGAAGAGTTGGATACAGTGCCAAAAGATGCACTTCTATGAAAGCGCCATTTTCTGGGGTGGCTGCAGACTTCAATCCGCAGCGGGGGGGGAGTGAGAGAGCTTGAGCCACCCTGCGCTGCAGATTCCAGCCCCGAGCTGCCTAGCTGTACCTGGCTGGATATAAAAATAGCGTGAAACTCACGCCGATTTTTTTTTAAAATTTGTTAATGAAATTGATGAAATAATTTTAAAAAAAAGGCTTCCCTATATTTTTGGTTCCCGGCCAGGTACAACTAGGGAGCTGGGGGCTGGGGGGCAGCCTGTAAGTGCCTGTTGTACCTGGCTAGCATACAAAAGTATGGCTAAGCCCTAAAAAAAAACACTTAAAAAAAGGGCTTCCATCGATTTTTCATTGCCAGTGAAGGTAACACCAAGCATCGTGAGTTAGCAGCCCATAGCTGCTTGGTTTATACTTAGCTGGAATAGAAAATGCAGCGGGAGCCTATGTGTTTTTTGTTTAACCTCCAACCTCTTAGGGTTAGCGTTATGTGTTTGGCATATATATGTATGTATATATTATATATTAATGAATTAAAAAAAATTGACGTGGGGTTCACCGTATTTTTGTATGCCAGGTAGGTTTTCATATTCAGCACAGGGCAGTTTTACTGCATTACACATTTGCATTATACCCATAGATCTTCTTTTCTTTAGTGCCACTCATTCATCCACATTTATCATGAATATAGTAGTGTCGCGGCTCACTAGTCTGTAAGTATATATTTTTTCTGCCAGCACCTACACCTGTGGTGACGCCAGTCTTAACTCTATTTATATATTGCTTATTTGGACTGAGCTCCCACTTTATAATTTTTTCCCATTTTCCACTTTTTCCCTTAGTTTGGTAGCCACACATGGACACCATTGTTAGATCCTAGTACACACCAGTTCGTCGTTTTTAATTACATCTAGGACATATAAATCCATTCACATTACACTACTACTTCATCAGGGCATAGTGTTAGGACTTGGCAGTGGAGACTCCTTGAAGTGGGTGCCAAGCTTGATCTTTAGTGGCCACTACTGAGACTAAGATCTCCGGTTTTCATATTCAGCACAGGGCAGTTGTACTGCATTACACATTTGCATTATACCCATAGATCTTCTTTTCTTTAGTGCCACTCATTCATCCACATTTATCATGAATATAGTAGTGTCGCGGCGGTTCACTAGTCTGTAGGTAGGTATAGCAGGCAGGTACGGGCTGCCTCCAACCCCCAGATGCCTATTTGTACCCCACTGGGAACCAAAAATATAGGGAAGACCTTATTTTTAATTATTTCATGAATTTCATGAAATACTTAAGAAAAAAATTGACGTGGGCTGCGCCCTATTTTTGTGTCTGGCCAGATACAACTAGGCAGCAGAGGGCTGGAATTCGCAGTGCAGGGTGGCCCAAGCTTTCTGGGCCCCCTCTACTGTGAATTGCAGTCCACAGCTTCCCCAGAAAATGGCACATTCATAAAAGTGCCATCTTCTGGCGCTGTATCCGACTATTCCAGCAGCCTTGGTGCCAGGTGGCTCACTGGTTAATAATGGGGTTAGGGCCAGCTGTGTATTATAACACAACACAGAAAAATTATTTTTATTAGAAATTAAACTCCGCACAATTAGTGACTCCATCTTTATTAAAGAAAAGAACCTCCCCTCCGACATAGTCCAGGCTCAAGGATCCCGCGACAACCAATCCGAATCCAATATCATCTGATCGATTTGCCGGACGGCAAACCGATCAGATGATCAGTATCATGTTCAAGGACCTGAATCAAGTGACAGATCAGCTGATTGTAGCCAGGTGGTAAGACAATCAGCTAGCACATCAGCTGATTGTTTAAGAGCCCGATGAGAAAAAGCGAGTGGCTTTTTTGAACGATCAACTAATCAGCCCTTTTTACCGCCGGCTATTTCAAACAAACAGCTGATGTATCAGCTGTTCATTTGAAATAGCTGGCATCTCAATTTCAGGAATGGGAGTGGGCAAGGAGTTGGGGGAAGAGGAGCAGAGGGGAACAAGTTTGGATCGGGCTGGGAGCATGCAGCAGCTGAGTGATTGTTTAAAAGCCGGCGGATTTTTACTGCCGGCTTTTAAACAATCACGCAGCCATTTCAGCCTTTTCCTCAGCCCCCAGACCACTTTTTTTGGTACAGCAGACAATTACTTGCATTTCCTGATGACTAACATTGGACTCGCTATTCATAACGAATTTCCGAGTATTAGGACCTACTAGTTATGAGTATAGTGAGTCTGGATATTTCAGTACGCGCTTATCCGTACACATCACTCATTAACCATGTTTATTACCACTAGAACAACAACCCATACAAATCTGCTGTGGATCCCGAATCACACTGCTTGATGTGTGTGGGGTGACGTCACAGTAAAATTCACCTAAGTTTAGTGCTTGCAATTTGGCTGAACTCTGACCTCGGGTGAACTTTCCTGCATCTCCCTGCTCAGTAGATGCTAGAATATATGGGTTGTTTCAAGATTATTCCAACAGCCAATCACAGATGCCCAGTCTCTGTGACAGCAGCTGTGAATGGCTGTTGAGTCCCTCAGCAGTGAATACCCAGGAAGTTAATGAGCGGCCCCGGAAGTACAAGCGGGTGGATACCGGTAAGTATAATGCTGATGTTAAATCCAGGTTTTGTTTATTTCTACTGCCCCTAGCCTTCATTTCATAATGTTATAGTCTGAGTTCAGGGTTTGGAGTCAAGTTCGAGTCATGCTCAGCCCTTAACTTGAACTTTAAAAAGTTCCATTGGTTCCGCTGAATGTGAACTTTGGTGAGTTTGCCCATCACTAGTCATCTCTCCTACAAAGAAGTTCAGGGAGTTCCCCCAGAATTGTCACAAATTTAAGAATCAATGTGATTTGGTTGTCTCTAGCATTCACCTCTCCATTCCTGACAGAATGCACCTTGGCCCTGTTCTCGAGATAGATGTGGTTACCGACTGATGGAACAACCGAGGACAGGACTGGACTAGCAATTGCTTTCACTGTTTCTTTTCTTAGTGGTGATATTTGCTTTTATATTTCTTTAGCTGTATGACAGTTTCCCAAAATTTATGGATTTGCTTCCTGGACCTCACAGAACAATTTTTGGGAATCTCAGAGAGTTTCAGAAATTCATAAGAGCAAAATTTACTAAACAGAAGCAAGAATTGGATGTAAATGACCAGAGGAACCTTATTGATGCTTTCCTGGCCAAGCAACAAGAGGTAAGATGCACATGATGATAACCATTAACAATTCGCATAACAATTAACATATGTAAATTGTACATGTAATAGAGGAAATTGGATAATTTAATACTTATACTTGTATAGCACATAATAAAATGTGTCCTCTAGCTATATAATCACTTTTTGATGCAATGTTGGACTAAAACTATGTTCCAATTGAATTTCTTAAAATTTTTACAGTGTTTGGACTTTACATAACTTTTGTTCATGTGCAAAATTGGTTAAATAATTATTTGGCAGAAAGCTTGTTCTGATGGAATGTTTATAACCTACTAGCTGTGAGCCCGATTCTAAAGAATCGGGAGTCTAGAATCTGTATATAATTTTTTTAAGACTTTTAAATAATAGACTTAAACACCAGATATATGACTAAGTAGGCGATGTAGGCAGAACTGTGAGGGTAGCAATATAGTGGAGGTGTAGAAAGAGTTAATGTCCGACTAACAGGACTATAACAGAGTAGGAACTTATAATGATATCAAAAATGTTATTGAAGGAGTTAATGTCCCACAGGCACTCCCACAACAGACTCAGCGCTGTAAATTATACCCAAAATGGTGTTCAAGGGGTTAATGTACCAGTGGCAGTAGTTATAAACACTACTAAATATGCAGTTAATGCTGAACTGGTATATAATGGGTTAATTTCGCAGTGTCATTACAACTATACACTGTGTAATAGAAATAACAGCAATAATGGAATATAAGGGGTTAATGTTCCTACTGGCAGTAGTAATAGAGACTACAAAGTATGGAGTTAAGGCAGAAATGGTATATAAGGGGTTAACTTCGCAGTGGCAGTACAACTACACGCTGTGTTATAGAAATTACAGATAAAACAGAATGTTTTATGTATCTCAATGGGAAGTGAGGCGCTATGCTCATTGGTCGGCGCCAGCACACAGCGACCAATGAGCTTCGTGCCTCACTTACAGCCGTAAATTTGAAACTCAAAGTCCTCACTGCCTCACTGCCCATTGAGATACATAGCGGTCTTTAGAGCTGTGCATGGCCAGGCACTTGGTTATGTTTTCGGCCACGGCGCTCGGCTCTCGTCGGTCGGAGCGACGAAGTCTGTAGCTCGCGAGGCTGCAACGCCGCATGGGCGCCGCGCGCCCACAGCCACAATGACGGTAGCAGCGCCGAAACTTATGGAAGTGCGTTAGGGGAATTATATATTAGATTTGCCTTTTTGTGGACATCACTCAGCTGATTTTACAGCAAGAGATGGGTGAACATTTGGATGCTCAGGTTCTTTTAATTTTAATTTTTTTTATTTTTTATAAACTGCATCCAGTGTAGAAACATATTTGAAAAGCAAACATCAATTTACCTCATTCTGCAGCCAGTTTAATGCAGGGAGAACTATAAAAGAGGAGCCTATGAAAGCTAAATAGTGCAAAATATCTAGCCATATCCAATTGATCTTATTTGAGATGGGCAAGAGCTGGCAAAGTGCAAAATTGCAAAACAATGCAGATTTTACCAGGAAATTTGATTTGTTATTCTTCACAAATGTAAAGTTCCCCATTGGGCTTTGGAGTCCCTCCACACTGCAGAACATAATAAACATGTAAAATATAGAATAGAAATCCCTCCCACCTGTCCCGTCACCCGCTGCCTCAGGCGACCGCTGCCTCAGGAGTCCGCTGCTAACTGCTGTCTTCATTGTAGAGCAGAATTTCCTAGCAGGGTCCAGTCTCAGAAGTCATGATTTATTGACACGTTTTGACCTCCAATACCCGGTTGCAGCGAGAAATCTTGTCAAAGAGTAAAGATACCGGTGTGCAACTCTGGAGGGGAGAAGTCCTGATGATCAGACATCGGACAGTAGGCCCCAGAGAAGTATAGTGACATAATTATATTAATTTTTTTTTTGCTATTTTTGCTATATAAGTTCAACTAAATGGTGACATCAGTTGATTGAGTTAATGACTTCCTTTCACTGCATAGTGATGTTGCAGAGAACTGCAGAACATCACCTATTCAATATAATAATCTGCATTACTTGGAGCAGGCATTATATGCAAACGGAGCTTTGATGCGCATCTTGGATCACTGTACTAATTTATAAAGCTACCAGATGTAAAGAGCTGATCTGTGAAGGTGCTGACTCCGTATTAGAACCCTCTCAATTCATATTGATGGCTTCTACTATGGGTAGAGATAAAACAAACATGGAGATTTTGGCTTGCTCAGTATTTAGCTGCACATTCCTCAAAATGGCTGTTTTTAATGCTGCTCTTTAAATATATAGACTGTGATGCTACCCCTGTAGACTGTGACTGTGATGCTACCCCTTTCTAGCAGGGGTACACTCACTTGGCAGCACAAAGCCATATACACAGCATCAGTCTCTCCTATGAAATAAGTCCGGAGTGTTTATTTAGAGACAGCATAAACTGCATGGTGCAGACTATACATGTGCCGACCTTTGGCATTATAAACAATACAGTCCATCTCAATAGCGGGGTACACGCGCATGACATTCAGATATCTCTGCTGTTGTGGTAACGCAGTGGAGGTATTACGCTGTCCAGAATCTGTGCACAGCCTCCTGCCTCTGAGGTTACCTTTCAGATGCATGGCTGCTTCCAGGGGCGTAACTACAATAGGTGCAATGGTTGCGATCGCACCTGGGCCCTGCAGCATAGGGGGGCCCCAAAAGTCCCTTTGGCCCATAGAAAAAGACTACTACTATTAAAGATTTGCAATAATTGGGGGCCCCGTTGGAGCTTGGGCCCTTGGGCCTGAAGTTACGCCACTGGCTGCTTTGTACACTGTCTCCTGACAGTCCAGATATCTGGGACAGCAGACTCACTGGAGCCACCGAACATTATGACCAATATGTCATAAGCTTCAGGCTGACTCCTGGCAGTCCAGGTTCCCAGCAGGTCAGTAGCTTCCCAGTGTCCGAGCCCTCACACTCTGCAGCCACGCCATGTGCTCAAACAATAAGTCTTCCAGAACCTGGTTAACATCAGAGAGAGCACATGATCACACCAAGAATCTCATTATACATCATGAGGCATTCTCCTAGGTGGAGTACCTGGATGTCTAAACACACTCATCTCTCATTTATCTAATGCTGCAAGACACAGTGCGTCAGACATCGGTCTGTGCGATGTATACCAGCCATTCACACAATGACTGGCTGCCATATCACAAGACTTTTGGCCCGGGAGAAGCATGTCTCATAGAAAAGATTAGGATTCCATCAAAGACAAGTCAACCTGATGTAGCTGGTGGCCACACAAGAATGGTCCAATTTGGGTACCAAATACCATTCATTTAGAATTATAGTCTATGGGGCAAAAAAGTAGTTTAAATTTTATGCATTCAATTTTTGAATATATCGTGCTGCACACATTTGTATTATCCTAAGGATCAGTAATTAATATCATAATTTGGAACAAATGCTTTAAATGCGTGTAAATTTTAATGTAATAATAATGTAGAACAAGTGATTATAATAAACTTTTAAATATAGTTTATTAGAAAATTCTAATTGAAAACCATTCATAAACCTTCCAGAAGGTTTCCCTACTGTCTGAAGCAGACATATGTTCATTATCAGTCAGGTCCATCTTCACATTAATTACGGGGCATGTAACCATATAAGGGAAAAGGGGCATGGCCTACACTGCTGACTGCAGCTGATGAGGAAACAATGAATCAGATTAGCTCAGCATAAAGCACAGTTGCTATGAAATGTCAGAAGATCAGTATTAGTGCAAACTTCTCAGATGCTGGCTCCCCACACAGCACACTATCAGACTTCTCTCAGAAGCTGTGGAAATACACACACAGTGCTGGCAGATGTTGGCCATGCCCACACAGCCATAATATTGCAATTTTTCAAAGAGCATAGAAAAATGTCAGAAAATGTCTCTTAGCTGCTATATTGCTGCATCATTGAAAACCAGGGCAGTATTGTTTTCCTTCTATGAAATGATATTTACATTTTAAGTGAAAAATTAAAATTGTCCTAAAAGTTAATGTCTCTATGCTGTACCAGATGTTTTTCCTGTAAGATTCAGCATACCTCTCTGATACTATTCCTATATCCTACCCGCATACATATTCAAATAAATCTGTCATAATACAAGTTTTAGAATATCCCTTAAGTAGTCCATTTCTTTTAAAGGAAACCTCTCATGTTCCCAAATGCTATTACCTGCAGATATAAAGATAATCTTCTGGTTAATGGAGTTATAAATGCTGCCCGGACACCACACTGAAAGCCCAACTACAAGAAGAAAATTAACTTTATCCCTCTAGGGAGGTGTTGGCTTTCAGTGATAGAGGTGTGCACAGAGTGGTTAGTCATTGATCAGTATACCGAGAGCAGTGGATATAAGCACACCCGACACTTTGATTTATTCCCGTCTGAGGCGCATATGAGCAAATCAAGCTGTCAAAGTGCCAAGATTTGCAAAAGCCGCCGCTCACAGGCCTGTGAGTTGTGACTGTAACCTCTCTAAGTTTCCCTCTATTCCTCCTGGGAGTCACTAGCTTTCAGTAGTAAAGGCCATTTTAACTCAGTAGCATCACTTTCAGTCCCCAATCCCCTTAGCAAGGCAAAGAAATGGCTCTTTTTTTCATATTCACCTTCTGAGTGGTATCACCGATTGGCATTTCTGGTATTAATATGATCACACATATCTTCATGCGATTGTCATGCTTCTTCCTTGCTTCAGATGGCTGGCACATTTCTATGTCATCCCACATCTTCTGCGCAGTCGCACTTGTCTGTGACCTGCCAAGGGCAAAGTCATATATTTTAGTGTGCATGCCTATCCTCCCACATGCACATTACAATACTTTGCTCTACCCTTGGCACAGGATGTAGACAACTGTGTAAATGACCGAGAATGTAACATCCACACAAAGCAAAAAGAAGGTTGGTGATGGTAAGCAGAGAGGAGGCGCTGGATTAAGACCAGAGGCACTCATCGGACCGGACCTCACTGTAGATGAGTATAATAAAAAATGTTTGCTGTGACGACAATCTGCTGCAAGGCTGAGCTGCTGGTAAGGCAGCACCC
Organism: Allobates femoralis; assembly: GCA_033576535.1. Classification (NCBI taxonomy): domain Eukaryota; kingdom Metazoa; phylum Chordata; class Amphibia; order Anura; family Aromobatidae; genus Allobates; species Allobates femoralis. The sequence goes on from JARQOC010000001.1 coordinate 14,970,873, forward strand.
CGAGAAACCCCAAGATCCCTTACCCCTCTACAGGGATCTGGAATTACAGCGGAGCCCAGAAGGTAGCTACCTTTGATGAGCAGCGGATCGGAGAAGGAAGTTCGCCAGGATAGGAGTATTAAATTAGGACCTGAAAACGTAGTCAGGAGTCAGACCGGGAGGGCAGCAAGGTACAAAATCGGCAGGCTGTAGAGGGGTCGAAAATCCAGGCAAAGCTCTGAGTCAAAACTGGGAGGGTAGCAAGGTACAAAATCGGCAGTCTGTAGAAGGGTCAAAAATCCAGGCAAAGGTCAGAGCCAAACCGGGAGGGCAGCAAGGTACAAAATTGGCATGCTGTACAGGGGTTGAAAATCCAGGCAAAGGTCAAAGTCAAAATAGCAAAATACACACTAGATCACTGGGAAAACCAAGACTATATCTGGCGGCCTGCAGGACAGGCTCCAAGGTATTTGAAGGGCGCGGTTCCCTCTCATAGGCTGGAACACAGCCTGATGACCTCATCCGGACCGCTCCTAGAACCAGGCCAGATGGTGATGCACGACTGGTACCAACCACCCCACTTCTGATAGAAGAATGAAGCCTGCGCCTACCAGACGTCGCTGCTGGAACCTCTCTTCTGTAATCAACATCACCCACCAGAGAAACACGGCGATGCCCAGCGACAGAGGCAGGTGTCAAAGGAGCACCACCAGCCGAAGGAACTAGTCAACTCCCAGCTGCTGGGCCAGGAACACCAGCCATCGAGTCCAATGGAGATGTAACATTTGTCTTGTAGAAATGCTGTTACAGAGCTTACAGATGCTAACTTTTCATTATATGGAGAAAACCTAGTGACAGGTTTCTTTTATTTATCTATATATTTGGTATTGTTGTTGGCTCAATACTGGCGAAAGGAAAAATAGAGGAAAATTCACAATTCTGTTGATTGAGATGGAACTGTGACACCAAGCACATCATGTAAGCAGAACTGTTGTTGTTTTTGGTAAACAAAAAATTTACATTTTACAATTCTTGTATAACATGAAAATCAGGGCAAAGTAATATACAGAACCATGGGCAAAACACCATTTTTTGTATTTCATAGGATTTTGTTCTTTTCCTATTTTTAGGGAAAACCTGAATCCACAGAGTATTTCCACAATGAAAACCTGTTGGTACTAGTAGGAAACCTGTTCGCTGCTGGAATGGAGACAACATCAACCACCCTGAGATGGGGACTTCTACTGATGATAAAATATCCAAAAATACAAGGTAAGAAATCAATTTTTAAAATCAGAAACTTGAGGTAACGTTATAGCGAAAAAAAATTGCAACTTTTTTTTTAATAAAGCGGTTGTCCACTACTTGAACATTGATGACCTAACCTATCCTTAAGATAGGACATGAAAGTCTGATCATCTAGTGTTTGACACCTAGCAACCCCACCAATTAGCTGTTCTCAGTGTTGGCAATGGCTGCAGTTGGCCGGAAAGTTTGAGTTCATCTTCTGATAGTGGCCACGGCCAGGACCGCATAACCTCCTATAGATTTGTATAAGATTCGGATGTTCAGTACCCCACCACGGCCTCTATAAGATCTTTCCTGGCCACCTGTTGCCACCACCGGCATAGAGCAGCTGATTGGTAAAGATGTTGTATTTTAGACCCTGGCTGACTTAACTTCAATGTTTAAGTAGTGGACAAACCTTTTAAAGCTTTTTACATTAGTTTATTTTCTGTACTTCTTTACTAACTCAATGGGAAACCAGGGTCTATTTCAGAAAAAACACACCCTAACCAACCGATTCCCATATAGAATAATGTTCTTAGCTGCTCAGTCCATAGTGGTCCAACCACAAGATTAGGATACGAAGGCTTGGACCTGGCTTCTTAATCAGCTGTTGAGTGATCTTCATACCTCCTTAGTAACTGGGAAAAAGGGAAGATTACTATATCTCTGAATCAGGAAGGCATGCAAAGATAAAAAGGATTTCTGAGTAAGAAAACATAAAACCATGAAAACAAAGTGAAAAAGTGACTTGCTACTTCTAGAAAGAATGTCTCTTATCTCTTAGTTAAATAAAGCAGAAAGGAGTTAGGGTACCGACACACTTGGCGATGCACCAGCGATCCCCACGGGATGTCAAACAGTCAGATCTCACCAGCAATGCAACAACGATCCGGAATGATACGGAGGTCGTTGGGACCTTGTTTCTCAGACCTGTAGTATTGAAGTCGTTGGTCGTTGTCCCTGTCAAACACACCGATGCATGCTGCCCAGCGGGACACCATCAATCAAACAATGGTCCAGGCGACTCTGACAGGACCAGCGATCTCACAGCAGGGGCCTGGTCACTGCTAAGTGTCAAACATAGCGAGATCACTGGCGAGGTCGCTGTTGCGCCACCAAATTTGTGACTTGGGGTGCTTTCACATCACGTTTTTGTAGGATCCGTGGCTGTCCGTTGTAAAACGGACAGCCACGGATCCGATTTGGCCCCCATGTTATCCTATGGGTGTTGGATCGGATTTGGCCTAATTGCCATCTGATTTTGTGGGATCCAATTTGTGTCCGATTTATTGCTGTTCCCAAAATCGGAGACTGCTCCGATTTTGGGCACAGAAAAAAATCTGATCCCACAAAGTCAGATGGCAATTAGGCCAAATCCGATCTGATCCTCGGCCTATGAGCTTGGGTCTGAGGAAACAGCTGATCGTTCCTTGGACCCGATTTTAGTGTGCTGAGCATGCTCTGTACACTAAAATTGCTCCTAACTGTCTAATTTCACTTCTGCAATGTATAATATACATTGCGGAAGTCAAATTAAGTAAAAGAAAGAATTAAAAAAAAATCTGTATGCTCACCTGTCCGCGATCCACCGCTGCCTCCAGCAAGCTCCAGGTGATAGGACCTGCCGTGATGTCACAACCCGTGAGTCACATGACCGCAGTTACCGCTGACCGGGTTGTGACGTTACCGCAATTCCTATAAGCACCCGGACCTTGCTGGAAGCAGCAGTGGATCGCGGACAGGTGAGAATACAGATTTTTTTATGTTTAACTCATTCTTTTAGTAAATTTCACTTCAGCAATGTATATTATGCATTGCGGAAGTGAAAGTGCCCCGCTGTGTCCGGATCCGTGATAATCACGGACCCGGCCATAGAATAGGTGTCCTTTCCTGTCCATGTGGTCCTACAAAAAGTAGGATCCCACGGACAGGAAAAAAAACGGGATGTGAAAGCAGCCTTAGCAGCGAACTCGCTAGCGATCTCGCTTAGTGTGACGGGGGCTTAAGACAGATAAAAGAAACAGCAAAGCTTATTAACCTAGCTTATCTCTTTATGTCTGGCATAAATCAAAAGCCAGCATGGCTTTATCTCCAAGTAGAATTCTCAAAAAATATCACCTGCCTTAAAAGTCAACCAGAGGAAGGTTTAAATAGCCGCAGCCAATAGGTGACAGGGTAGACTCAATTAACAAATGAAAACACCTGTTGTCTGAAGAGAAATGAAACAAGAACAGATAGTAAGAACCCCGAAAAAGCAGAACCCATTGTGGCTCAGTGGAGAAAGAAGCAAATCGCACATAAAAAGGCTCACCAGTTTGAATCTCGAGGCATGACACTACCATGATTCATGGCTCTGGTTCATAGAGTGAAGACAGAGGGAAAACAAGCAGGTGGGATGGTGGATTTAAAGTTTTGGTCATGCCATTATGCACGAGTGCCTGTAGTTTGTCAGCATAGAAAGACTATTTAAACCAAGTCCCTTTAACCCTGTCCACAGGCTAGCTAAACTGCTATAACACATATTATGTAAAAACATATATTAAATAGAACATTGCATTATATTGGTACAAATATATATAAGAATGGGAGCCAAAAGCTCTTCCACTCCTTTACGTAGATGAATATCACCCTATCCTGGGCAGAAATCATTCTCTGTAAATGGGCTTCATTTCAACTGTCTACTTTTTCCCTTTTCTGCCCTTTTAGAGACATTACTGAAAACTAGTGATGGGCGAGTCCTAAATTACTCGGAATCGCTTGACTCTAGCGAGTCCGAGCCCGGGACTCGCTACTCGTTGCGAGTCTAGCGAGTCCAATGTTAATGAACAGGGAAGCGAATAATAGTGAGTAATGTGCGATTTACAAATCGCAGATGTGTCTTTGAAAGCGCTCGCATTGCCGTTTTGGAAACCCAACTTGCAACAGTTTTTTGCTGCTGTGTCCGAGGTCAAACTCGCAAGTGTTTGGCTGCGTTCACACGCTGCATATTTGTCGCGTTTTTTTACGCGCATATTTTTAAGGGGAAAAACGCGCGCGTAAAAAAAAGCACGAGACAACAACTTCAATAGCGCTTTTTTACGCGCGTTTTTCCAGTGCTTATAATGGGGCCTATGGAAAAAACGCACGTAAAAAACTGGAAAGAATTGACATGTTCATTGTTTTTACGCGTGCGTTTTTTGCTCAAAAACCGCTGCGTAAAATTATGCGATGTCTGAATGGCACAAAGTGAATGTCCATTCACTTTGCTGGGAAACGCAGACGCACATGCGTTTTTGGGGCAAATACGCGTGTAAAAAAACGCGCCAAATACGCAGCGTGTGAACGCAGCCTTTGTCTTATTTGGCGCCGATGAGGCGAGGCAAGCGATTTGTTCCAGCACACACCATGCTTTTAGCAAACTGGAAATGTGGAGGAAATGGCGGTGGCAAGGCTTATATACAGCCTCGCCTCTCATACATGACATAGGCATCACGATGGACAGCAGCCAATCATAGTCCTGCCACAACCAACATGGCTGTGGCATTACTGAATATGATTGGCTAACATGCTTGTCCATCTTCACAAGTTTTCTGACCTAACACGCTAGGCTGTCTGGGAAGCTTTGTCGGAACATAACAGATTCTGTATTCGCGAGTCCCGAATACAGTATACAGGACTCGGATTCGTAGAATCGCTCAGGCTCGCTGCTGACAGCGGGTATCCGTGAAGCGGTGCGATTGTTTAAACGATTTGGGGAGATTCAAGCTACATAGCGATGTGATATAGCGAGTCTAGCGAGTGAGAAAAAGTAAACTCTGACAAAACTAGGATTGCCATTGACTTGCATTGGACTCGTTACTGTGCGAGTAATCGCTGGGAAACTCACTGAGTACCGAGTCCTGCGAGTCCCTTACTACTCGCCGAGTAACGAGTCCTAGCGAGTAGACTCGCCCATCCCTACTGAAAACCTCTGATCTTGTCATTAATGCTATCTCTACAAGTAATCAGCCAGTCATGAACTTTTAATCTAATTGTAGGCTAAAATAAAACTTCTTTTATGGCAATATTTTTATTGTGTAATTTTACTTAATTAAGCATAATATTAAGGAAATAAAATACATTAAAAATGAAAGTGTTTTTGACAATTGCTGTCACTTTCCGATAATAGCGTCCCTTTATGCTCGTCCTCTACTGAAACATCAAATGGTACGTTTTTCTTTTCTTGGCAGAGAAGGTTCATAATGAAATTGAGCGAGTGATCGGATTGGCCCAGCCTCAAATGGAGCATCGGAAGGAAATGCCGTATACAGACGCCGTCATCCATGAGATTCAACGGATTGGGGATATTATACCTAACAATCTCCCGCATGCAACTAGTGAAGACGTCACATTAAGAGGGTATTTAATTCCCAAGGTAAATATGCGAAACAAAATTTTATACATTATTTGTATAATGCACATACAAAGGTTATGTAGTTACTTGCATCACATGACCACTTAGCTCTGATTGCATTATCTGTCTGGAAAATCAGAGAAGCATATGACAAAGATAGAGAGCTCAGTGGGAAATCAACACTGAATTCAGACGTCTCACACATTCAGGTACACAAAACTAGTTCTCCATCGAGGAGATTATAAACATCATCTATCTGATTGACAGAGAAAATCCTCACAAGTCTCCATAAAATTGTTTCTGTCTGTATCATGATTCTACCCACTTTTATAATGCTTAGTCAAAGGAAGCATGAGGCTAGTTAATGTGTATAAATATGATGCATCGATAATCCAGAATTGGCCAGATTCTGTCATCTTGAGATTCACACAATTCAGACAATAAATCTCTGCATTTCTCGTGCGTAATTCTTGTAAGTCAACACTAGTTATTTGAATACAGAATTTTGTTACAATGACATTATTTGTCAAAGCAAATATCACAGCGGTCACTTAGGTACAAATCAGGATCATATATCTCTAAAACAATCAGAGAGTTTACAACAATGAACACTGTCTTACTATACTATACTAACACAGAGCAAACAATCACTGGTGGACAGCAGACATCATGGACAGTTCATGTGAATGAGCCAGTCTCTCTTTATCACAATCATGTTACACTGCAATATATTCAGGTAACCACAATTCATATTTGCAATACACTACACCCTTGGTCAAATGACCATACCATATCAAAGTATATTAACTATATGTTACAATATGTAGGCTATAAGATATTTTTATTAGCTATACACACAGGACACATTCTCTATATACTACACCACACAGGACGCATCCTCTATATTCTACACCCCACAGGAGGCATCCTCTACATACTACGCCACACAGGACACATCCTGTATATTCTACACCCCACAGGAGGCATCCTCTACATACTACGCCACACAGGACACATCCTGTATATTCCATAGCACACAGGGCACATTTTCTATATTCCACACCACACTGGACACATCTTCTCTATAATACACCACACAGAACACATTATCTACAGTATATACTACACCCCACAGGACACACCCTCTATATTCCACACCACACTGGACACATCTTCTCTATACTACACCACACAAGACACATCCTGTATATTCCATACCACAAAGGACACATCCTCTATATACTACACCACACAGGACAGATCCTCTATATACTACACCACACAGGACACATCTTCTATATATTACACCACACAGGACACATCCTTTAAATACTAAACCACACAGAACACATCCTCTATATACTACATCACACAGGAGACATCCTCTATATATTACACTACACACGACATATCCTCTATACACTACAACTCACAGGACAGGTACTCTATATACTACACCTCATAGGACACGTACTCTATATACTACACCACACAGGACACCTCCTCTATATACTACACCACACAGGACACATCCTCTATATACTACACCACACAGGACACATCCTCTATATACTACACCACACAAGACACATCCTCTGTATACTACAGCATACAGGATACATCCTCTATATACTACACCACACAGGATACATCCTCTATATACTACACCACATAGAACACATCCTCCATGTACTACACCACACAAGACACATCCTCTATATACTACACCACAAGAGAGCCAATGTATACATAATATCTTTTTGTTTATATTATTGATATCTTGTATTTCATTTTCCCTTCAGGGCACTGTTATTTTCCCAATCCTACATTCTATTCTCCGGGATAAAGATTACTTTGAGAAACCTGATGAGTTTTATCCAGAACATTTTCTTGACTCTAAAGGAAATTTCAAAAAGAACGAGGCCTTTGTCCCCTTCTCATTAGGTAATATTTATAATAAACTAGCTATAGTCTCTGGCGTTGCCCGGGATGGCAACTAACTGTTCTTAGCTATAACAAAATAGAATGGGATAACAAAGTGTTGCTTCTGTCGAGCCCACTGGGACGGGGTACTCGGTACCGGACCGGGTCTGCTACTAGGGAAGTCACGGGTGGTCCTGGTCCGGACCGTGTCCCGGGCCCTGGCAATAATAAGGGGATATTTACAGGGGAATAATGTCAGTCGTGAAGCCACCGACAGTGTGTGGCCAGGATTGGGGCCACCGCTGCCTCAGAACCTTCCGGGATGATGTGATGGTAGCTAAGATGGAATAGTTCTCCGTGGGCAGAACTGGGTTCCCCGGGGCAGTGTTGGTAAAGTCTATTGTGTAGTACACTTACTGTCCAGATGCTGCAGAAATCCTCCCCCGGCGTTGGAGCTGACAAGCTGTGGCTCTCCAGGCGGGGATCTTCTGCAAACCTGTGGGGAAGGAGTGATGTACAGGCAGAAACATGCGAGGGAGTCAGATTCAGGGTTCACCGTGTTTACTTCTCCAAGTTCTTTCTCAGTTACAGTTCCAGTACAGTTCACAGTTTACACTCTTTGTACGGGCACACTCTCCCTTTCGGGTTCCTTTACTCTCTGCAGCCAGGCTACTCCTTCTATGACCCCTCATTCTCTCTCTTCCCATTCCAGGCTCTGATTCTCTCTCTCTATTTCGCTTGGTGTGCGTCTCCGGACAGTATGGCGGTGACTCGGGCCCCTGTGGGTCCTCCGGGTTGTCACTGAGCTGCCTGTTCTTTGGGGTTGGAACCCTAACTTGGAGCTAGGGTCCCCCGTCGGTTGTCAGGGGTTACCGGTTAGATCATCGGCCCCATTCAAAGCCCACACTCTGCTTCTAGCCTAGCCTCCAATAGTCCTCAGTAGTGAGGCTCTACCAGGCTCTCTCTAACCGAGTCTTCGGGTTCAATAGGCGGGCTACTCCGCCTGCAGTTGGTCAGCTCAGCCGTAGTTCTAGGGCCCGGTATCACCGTCCCTCTCTTCCCTCACACTCCTGGGGTGTTGGCTTCGGACGTGCTTTCTCTCTGCGGCTCGCACTGGCTCTTATAGATTTTGCTCTCCTTATACCTCGCTCTTCCAGGACGTGTGATCTCTGTCTTTTCTGCTCAGCCTACACCAGCCTACTGCTGTCTTTCGGCCTGTGCCGTGCTCCTCAGCCTGCTGCTGGTCTGTATCTTTGCTGCTCGGCACCCTGGGCCTACTGACTCCTTTCTCCTCCCCCTGCTCTATATCTACCCTCTGTCACCTGACCTGCTTGCTGCCCACCCACTGTCTCTAAACCCACCACTCCTTGCCTGCCTAGAGTTCCTAGGCTCCGGGTTGGGTGCTGCCCTCTACTGCTGTGTGGGTTGTGTGGGCTGTGAGGGTGTTGGTGTTCATCTGTCTTCCTGCCTTCCTGGCTGCAGTTCCCTTTCTGGCCTCCTGGACTCAGGGGCGCCACACTTCTCTGTTGAGATACAAAGACTGCAAGTGGAATACAGGGGCTATGTGTGGGCTTCTGGTGTAATACAGGAGATATGTATAGGCTCCTGGTGTAATACAGGGGCTACGTTGATCACCGCCTCTTATGCAGGGGCAGTGTGAGGCACATGCACAGTGTAATACAGGGTGTCATGTACTACTACCTTTTGGTACGTCAGAATATATATTTTTTTCCTCTCTCTGGGGCTATATACGGCTTCAAGTGTAACACAGGGGCTGTGCTAGAGTAATACTGGGGACTTTGAGCAGCCTCTGGCTGTATACTGGGGGCTGTGTGTGGCCTCCTTGTGTATTCTGGAGGCTGTTTGCAGCCGCCTGCTGTATACTGGGGGCTGTGTGTGGCAACCTGCTGTTTACTCAGGGCTGTGTCTGGCCTCCTCTTGTATAGTGGTGGATGTGTGCATCCTCCTGCTGTATACTGGGGCTGTGTGTGGCCTCCTGCTGTACACTAATGGCTGTGTGTGGACTCCTGCTATATACTGATGGCTGTGTGTATGCTCATGTTGTATACTGGGGGTTGAGTGCGGCTTCCTGCTGTATACTGGGGGCTGTGTGTTGCCTCCTGTCATATACTGATGACTGAGTGTGGTCCCCTGCTGTATACTGGGAGCTGAGTGCGGGCTCATGCTGTATACTGGGGCTGTGTGCAGCAAGTTGTTAGAATATTACAAAGAGGTGTTTTTAGGAGCTTTGGGGTTTGTGCGGCTGCAGTTTCTCTGAGAGTCATGTCCTAGTGCGCGGCATTTCCCAGAAGTTCTTGCATTCGGCAGCTTCCCTAAATGTTTCACACAAATGCATAAGCGGTGTTATACTATGAATGCCCTTGGTTGCTATAGGCAATGAATCAGAGGTTAAACTGTGATTGGTTGCTATAGGTCACCTGATAAATATCCAGGCTAAAGGCCCTGTCACACATAACGAGATCGCTAACAGATTTTGTGACGCAACAGCGATCCTGCTAATGATGTCGTTCTGTGTGACACACACCAACGATCTGGCCCCTGCTGTGAGATCGTTGATCGTTACATACTGCTCTGGATCATTTCTACATCGTTGCGTTCCCGCTGGGAGCGCTACATCGTTGTGTTTGACAAGGACCATGACCAACGATCTCAATGCTACACTATGGAGTGACAGTTCCCAACGGTATACCTCAATATAATTCTGGATCGTTAGAGCGTCGTTTTCACATCGCTGGTGAGATACCTGTTTGACATCTTACCAGCGATGTGAAAAATGGCGCACCAGTGATCTCTGCACATCATTATTGGGATCGCTGGTGATCTGCTTATTTTTAATAACAAATTCTGACATGTTCTACTACTTCCATATTTATATTTATCAGAAAGATCCTATTAAGCAATTTTGACCAAGTTGATGATTTTCACATATTTTACATCATTACAACCTTTATATTCTACAGTTTTATTAGCCTAAATTTAAAAATAAAATGAAACTATAGTATAACATATTGTTAGTTTATAAGGCCTGTGAATGCAAGTTAGTAATATTTCAACAATGCAGAGTTCAATTGCAGATCATGGTGGTGACATCTATGATGAAAACACTGCTGTGGAGGATCAGAAAGTGACACTGACAAAGAGTGTTCTTGTTTTTGTGTCATATTTTAATTGCGTAAATTTGCAGATTATAATCTGTAAATAATGTAAATAATTATTTACTACTTATTGTCTCGGTCACCAACAACTTCTCAGGTTTTCAAAGGTAATGGGTTTCCTCGTAAGAGGCCTATTCTTTTTAACCCCCTTCATGATGAAGGGTGTATATGTATGCCCTTGGCCACTTCTCTCCCCGCTGAGCTCGCATCATTCCTACACATATCAGCTGATCTGATCATCTGACGTGTACATGTGGCGCCCCACTGCGTAGGTGCCACAAAAGGGGTACTGCACCCAGAAAAGCAGTGTAGTACTCCACTGCAGTTGGGACTATGGTCACTAGATGGAAGCCGGGAGCAGCACTCACACATTAGAACAGTGGGTGGGAGGGACCCCGGGAGGGAATATAGCGACCTCTAGGGGGAACCAGTGAGGAGTCAGCAGTCTGCAGAGAGCCAGTCAGGAGAGTTGGAGGAGGAGGGAGTGTGGAAGGAGCAAGGCAACCAGCCTGAAGGAGAAAAGAGGGCCACCTCGGCTGAGGGGCCCCAGAAAGCAAAGATCCCAGGAAACAGAAAAAGAAAGAGAGGGAAAGAAACTCAGACGCAGAGTTCACTCTAAGAAGGGGATTGAGTCACAGTAGAGTTTGCCCCGAAAGGAAGGAAAGCGGGTACCGGAGCCCGCAACAGTGAGATCCTTCAAGACTCACAGAAAATCCGTTAAACAGGCATATTACAAATACGGCCCTGACTCCCAAGGAACCCACAAGAGGAGAACCAGAACCACAGTAAGCGCCTGCGGCATTCAGACAGAAGGTTGACCCGACGGTTAAAAGGGAGAGGAGACAGAACAAGAAGCAGCAGGAGGCCAGATCATCTACAGGAGATCAGGCTTCACACTGGGAACAGAAAAGAAGGAAAGGAAAGGAACATAAAGGAGGGTTCCATCTACAGCTAGAAATCCCAACTGCAGCATCCAGAGCATTTGCCATCATAACACCAATAACTGCTGAAAGACTGTATTGCTGGATGAAAGTTTTTCAAGTAAAGTTACCCGGTGAAGTGAAGTTTCGACTCTGCTGCATCCTTTCTATATAAACTGTTTTATTACAGAATCGGTGCCCCGGTGGTCCAGTCCGCCTGCGGGGACTAATCCATCTAGGCCACAATACCACCGACCACCGGAGGACTGTGGCGGCGCTGGTGAGCATCACCAGACTCAGCAGGTGGTGTCACGAAGACAAACTTTGTAAATAATCCCCTGTAAATACTCATAATATCCCCTTATTCAGTTGACCCCCAGGGCCACGGCTTCGGGATGGCCACCCGTGACTTCCCGGACTGAAGAGAGCCCGAGAGCCGAGTACCCGAGCCCTGGGTGCGCGTCAAACAGTTAACAGCACTGATCGGATCAGCGAACCGTCTGGCACTGTTATGCCTTTAGATTGTGCTGTCAATCACTAGCAGCGCGATGTAAGACATCACGGTGGGGATCACACTATACCCCGCTGGCATTGGTGGGGTCTTGATACATTGTTATGACAGTGCGGAGTCAGCTGATGACGCCGGATGCTGCCATGAATCAGTTCCTGCCAGGAATGCCCGAGTGGCGTCACTGGCAGTATGTGATCATTTGTGCTGTGCAGAGGGATGCTGAAGCAACACTCTGCAAAACACAAGCGATCAGACACTGCAGTGCTGAGGTGCCCTAAGGGCAGTGTAAGATAAACAAAAAGATTTTTTTTTATAAAAATAAAAGTGTTAAATATGAAATGAAAAAAAATTACAAATCACCCCCTTTTTGCCCCATTGTAAAACTATTTAAAATAAATACACATATTTAGCATCCCCGCATTCAGAAATGCCCGATCTATCAAGATATAAAATCAGTTAAACAGATCAGTTAACCGAATAACGGAAAAAAGTCTAAAAGCCAAAATTAGATTTTTTGGTCTCTGCAACATAGCAATGAAATGCAATAACAGGTGATAAAAATATCATATCTACCCAAAAATGGTATCAATAGAAACTTCAGCTCAAGACTCAAAAAATAATCCATCACAGCCCAGATCACGAGAAATGAGGACGCTACGGGGCACGGAATATGACAATAAAAGAACAATTCTTTTTCTTTAAAAACTTCAGAATTTTTTTCACCCCTTAGATAACAGTAACAGTATACATGTTTGGTATCTACAAACTCCTACCTACCTGAGGCATCATACCGACATGTCAGTCTTAACATTATAGTGAACATGGTGGATAAAAAACCCAAAACAATCATGTGATTACACTCTTTTTTTGCAATTTCACAACAATTGGAATCTTTTTCCTGTTTTCCAGTAAACTACCGTATATGGTAAAATAAATTATGTGATTCAAAAGTACAAGTTGTCCCGCAAAAAATAAGCCTCATATTTCTATATTGATGGAAAAAGAAAAACAGATATGGATCTGTGAAGAAGGGGAGGGAAAAATGGAAAACAGGGTAAAGGTGTTAACTCCTTTATGTAGAGCTTTCAAGTGACCCCTGTGGTCCTCCAAAGCTGCAAAATCAGCGCTAAATCTACTTGCAGCATAAAAAAGCACAATTCTCCACCCAGAAGAGCAATCTTATCAATGGTCCGAGCTGTCAATGGTCAGAATTGTACTGCTCCCTCCAGTAATCCTAAATATAGAAATTAGACAAACTCTTTATGAATCTGCAGCTCTGACTGCAAAAACAACAAGAAAAAATGAGCAAATACCCCAAAATAAACAAATACATAAATTGCATTAAGCATAAAAATACAAATGGGGTACTTGGTGATATTATTTTGATCAAAAGAACGCATAAGCCATCCCACCGCGACAAGGGGACCCCATCAGGACGGTCCTTACCTAGCAGTATTAAAAACCTTTAAGGTACCGCCATATCGTTGGAGATTTGGTTGGCAATTCCCGAATTCGGCGATGTGGAAACCACATCACATGTGCGTAGTGGCGGTGTGACTGGGAGATTCTACGCCGATAAATCGCCGGTGGAGCGTCGCCTGATTGCCCTGCACTGCAGAGAAATCAGGTGTAATCCACCAGGCAATTTGAGCATGGTGGCGTGTGACAGGGCAATAGCGACATACAAATTGATAGTGAAAGAAATCAAGTAGGTGTGCTTGGATGTTGTGTTTTTTCGCGTTGCATCTGCGGCGATTGGTGGGTGATTCTGCGTTCTGATTGACTGGCCGTGTCCGAGGCGCCTTATTTGATGACCCGTGCGTTCACACAAGGCTCACCCATGGGAACGCAGTTACGTCCAACAATCGCAGTGATAGGGGAGCGGTGAAAAACACTCTAGCACGCCCCTATCAAAACAGTATGGTGATGTCGCTGCTACGATTGTGCCGTGTGACACGGCGATGTGTGAAGGGAAGATCGCTTCCGGTCTTTTACAGGCGATTTCCGGAATGCAGGATCGCCGTAGAACGCAGGCGAGATCTTTATGTGTGACAGGTCAACGGCGATCTGAAAAAAGTTCCCGAAACGTGCACGCTCACGTGAAATTGCCGGCGATATGGAAGCCATATGGTGGCATGTGATGGTACCTTCACAGATGTCAATTACGTGGATATGATAAGCACTGAACAGGCCCTGGGTCTTTGGCTCAGAGACTGGTAGAAGTACATCTGTAATTAGTGTATGATAATAAAATAATCTGGTTTTATTGCAACAGCTGTGTCTGACATATCATGTGGGTATCAGCGGTAGATGTAATATTAATGGCATTGCTGATACACTACTATTCAGGGAAGTCATGGCTGATGCACTATTTTTGGGCATTGGACATTAATAGTAACATAGATTTTAAGGTTGAATGAAGACCTTAAGTCCATCTAGTTCACCTCATAGTCTAACATGTTGATCCAGAGGAAGGCAAAAAAACATGTGGCAACACTAAGCTCCACATTGGGGGAAAAAATTCCTTCCTGACTCCAGATACGGCAATCAGACTAGATCCCTGGATCAACACCCTATCAAAGAATCTAGTATATATAACCGGTAATATTATAGTTTTCAAGAAAGGCATCCAGGCCCTTCTTAAATGTTAGTAGTGACTCCCTCATTACAACATCATGTGGTAGAGAGTTCCATAGTCTCACTGCTCTTACAGTAAAGAATCCGCGTCTGTGATTATGATTAAACCTTCTTTCCTCCAGACGTAGAGGATGCCCCCTTGTCCCAGTCTCAGGCCTAAGAGTAAAGAGATCATTAGAAAGGTCTCTGTACTGTCCCCTCATATATTTATACATTATTATAAGATCACCCCTAAGCCTTCGTTTTTCCAAGCTAAATAACCCCAAGTTTAATAACCTGTCTTGGTATTGCAGACCCCTCAGTCCTCTAATAACCTTGGTCACTCTTCTCTGGACCCTCTCTGGTTCAGCTATGTCTTTCTTATACACCGGAGACCAGAATTGTACACAGTATTCTAAGTGTGGTCGCACTAGTGACTTGTATAGAGGTAAAATTATGTTCTCCTCATGAGCATCTATGCCTCTTTTAATGCATCCCATTATTTGATTTGCCTTTGCAGCAGCTGCCTAACACTGGCCACTAAATGTGAGTTTGTCATCTACCCATACACCCAGGTCTTTTTCAGTGACAGTTTTTCCCAGTGTTTTACAATTAAGCACATAATTATAAATTTTTATTTCCTCTGCCAAAGTGCATGACTTTACATTTATCCCCTCTAAAGTTATTTTGCCATTTATCAGCCCAAGCTTCTAGTTTACGTAAATCCTCTTGTAATATAAAATTGTCCTCCTCTGTATTGATTAGACTGCAGAGTTTAGTGTCATCTGCAAATATTGAGATTCTACTCTGTATGCCCCCTACAAGGTCATTAATAAATATATTAAATAGAAGCGGGCCCAACACTGACCCCTGTGGTACCCCACTGTTAACTGTGACCCATTCTGAGTGTGTTCCATTAATAACCACCCTTTGTTTCCTATCACTAAGCCAGTTCTTAACCCACTTACACATATTTTCCCCTATCCCCATTGCCCTCATTTTATGTATCAACATTTTGTGTGGCACCATATCAAAAGTTTTTAAAAGTCCATATACACCACATCCACTGCATTTCTTTGGTCCAGTCCAGAACTTACTTCTTCATAGAAGTTTATCAGATTAGTTTGACAGAAACGGTCCCTCGTATAACCATGTTGATATTGGGTCATAAGGTTATTTTTCGATAGATACTCCAATATAGCATCTCTTAGAAAACCCTCAAGGATTTTATCCACTGTAGAGGTTAAGCTTACTGGCCTATAAGTTCAAGTTTTTGTTTTCGTTTTTGAATATTGGCACCACATTTGCTATACGCCAGTCCTGTGGTACAGACCCTGTTATTATGGAATCTTTAAAGATTAAAAATAATGGCCTGTCTATGATGGCACCTAATTCCTGCAGCACTCTGGGGTGTATCCCATCCGGGCCCGGGGATTTGTCAATTTTAGTTATTTTCTATTGTCTGTCATGGGATTTTCTTTTGTAAATACTGTTGAAAAAAGTCATTTAGCATATTGGCTTTTTCCTCTTCCTCATCCACCATTTTACCCAGATTATTTTTAAAGGGGCCAACACCATCATTTTTTAGTTTCTTACTATTTATGTAGTTAAAGAATATTTTGGGATTATTTTTACTTTCTCTGGCAATGAGTCTCTCTGTCTCAATCTTTGCTGCCTTGATTTGCTTTTTACAGATGTTATTTAATTTTCTGTATTTATTTAATGCCTCATCACTACCTACTTGCTTTAATTCTCTAAATGCTTCTTTTTGTCACTTATTGCGCCCCTTACAGCCTTATTTAGCGATAGTGGTTTCCTCCTATTTCTAGCATGCTTATTCCCATAGGGTATATATTGTGCACAGGCCCTATTCAGGATGCTAATAAACGTTTCCCACTTGCTTTGTGTACTGTTATGTCTCAGGACATCGTCCCACTTTATTGCACTAAGATCATCTCTCAACCGTTGGAAATTTGCCTTCCTGAAGATTAGTGTCCTTGTAGCCCCTCTACTACACATCTTATTAAATGATACATGAAAACCTATTATTTTATTATCACTATTACCTAAGTGACCCCCAACTCGTATATTTAATATGCGGTCCGGTTGGTTAATATTAGGTGCTTCTCTTCTTGTTTTATCCTGAACCAGTTGTGAAAGATAATTGTCTCTCTTAGGGTGGCTTCACATTGGCGTTCCCCTTCACAGCGCTCTGCGGAGGGAAGCCGCCATGTGAGCGCAGCCACCGCAAGCCCCTATGTTAATAATGGGAGCGCACGGTGCTGCGCTTGACTGCGCATGACAGTGCGCTCCCATTCATTTGCCTGTGCGATTTAAACGCATGCGCATGCTTGCGTACAAATCATACATTGTCGTCCGCACCAGGAACGCGACATGTCGCGTTCCTAGTGCGGGCGAGAGAGTGTGATTTGTACGGAAGCATGCGCATGCGTACAAATCATACAGGCAAATGACTGGGAGCACACGGTCATGCGCAGTCAAGCGCAGCACCGTGCGCTCCCTTTATTAACATAGGGGCTTGCGGTGACTTTGCTCACATGGCGGTTCTCCTCCACAGAGCGCTGTGGAGGGGAACGCCAGTGTGAAGCCAGCATTAGTTGTTAAAAACCTATTACCTTTGCTGGAACTGCAGGTTTCTGTTCCCAATGAATTTCAGGGTAGTTGAAGTCCCCCATAATAATGACTTGTCCCTGAGTTGCTGCTTCATCTATTTGCTTTATCTGGACATTCTCCACTGCTTCCATTGTTTTTGGAGACTTATAACAAACCCCTATCAGTAATTTATTATTTTTTCCCCCTCCCCTTATCTCCACCCACAGGGACTCTACATTTTCATCAGATTCACATATATTTTCATGCAGAATGGGATTTAAGGATGATTTTACATATAAAACACCCCTCCCTCGCTTATTTGTACGGTCATTTTTGAGCAGTCTATAGCCCTGTAAATTAACAGCCCAGTCATGGCTCTCGTCCAGTCATGTCTCCGATATCCCCACCATGTCATAATTATTTTCCAAAAAAATTAATTATAATTTCTCCAACCTTGTTGGTGAGGCTTCTGGCATTAGTGTACATGCATTTTATGCATCTGTCTGTACCTCTATTCCTTCTTACTGTATTGACTGTTCTAACCCCACCCCCCATGCCACCCCCAATTTCTTTATTTGGGCCCACGTCACTATCTGCACTATCTTCCACTCCAATACAATGAACACCCTCCCCCAATCCCTAGTTTAAACACTCCTCCAACCTTCTAGCCATTTTCTCCCCAGCACAGCTGCACCCTCCCCATTGAGGTGCAGCCCATCCCTAGCATAGAACCTGTAGCCAATAGAGAAGTCGGCCTAGTTCTCCATGAACCCAAGCCCCTCCTTCCTACATCAATTCCTGAGCCACTTATTTATCTCCCTAATCTCTCGACGCCTCTCTGGCGTGGCGCATGGTACAGGCAGTATTTCAGAGAATACTACCATGGAGGTCCTTGCTTTAAGCTTGCAGCCTAATTCCCTGAAATCATCTTTAAGGACCTTCCACTTACCTCTAACACTGTCATTTGTGCCAATGTGCATCATGACCGCTGGGTCCTTACCAGCCCCTCGCAGTAATCGGTCAACCCGATCAGCGATGTGCCAGACTCGAGCGCTAGGTAGGCAGCACACTGTTCGATGATCCCAGTCTTTGTGACAGATTGCCCTATCTGTTCACCTGATAATTGAGTCCCCCACTACCAGCACCTGCCTGGCCTGCACTGCTCTCCTGTTTTCCCCCTTACTGGAGCAGACACTCTTCCGTCTTTCAGAGTACATGCCTTGCTGCAGCAGTGCTACCCCTGTACTGATATCATCCTCATCTGCTAACATTGCAAACTTATTGGGGTGTGCCAGATCAGGGCTAGCCTCCCTGGCACTCTTCTCTCTACCCCACCTTCTTGCTGTCACCCAGTTAGCTGCCTCACTGTCCTGTAGCTCCATACTACCATCCTTCCACACATCTATCGCAATGAGCAGCTGCTCAGTGAGCAGCAGACTCCTTTCCATATTGTCTATGGATCTCAGTGTTGACAGCTGCTCATTTAGATCCAGTATCTGGGCTTTCAAATACACAACGTGCTCACATCTCTCACAGCAGTATGCACCCTAGACCGGTTGTTCAAGGATTGCATACATGTGGCAAGATGTACACTAGATGGCATTGTCAATTATGGAGCTCATTTCCTAATGGGGATTGCACCAGACAGAAATGTTAAGTAAAAAGAATGTAAAGTATTAATAAAATACGACCAGCAATTTAGTAAATTCCTCCCTTCTAAACTCCCTGAATCCAAAGTCACTGAATCACAAGTCACACACTTACTTTCGATCGCACTTAAACTCCGGTCACACGCAGCTCGTTCACATTCGCTAAAGAAGAAGATTTAAAGAGGGGTTTTTTTTAACTTTTTTTCCCTTCAGCAGCAATCCAACCTACAGCGTAATGCACTTCCAAAAGTTAAAATTTGTGGTTTTGGTAGTGTTCGATTTGGCAGAGGGTAAAGTTTATCTCTGGTTCTCTAAGTAAAATATTTTCAAGTTCCTCATACCTCTAGTTCCCTTCTCCCTCAGGCATCCCACAATGGAGAGCGAACTTGGAACAATCCTTCTTAAACTCCTTCCCCCAGGCGCAAAGACAACATGGCCACAACTAAAAATGTGACATAACACACAAAAATATTTGAATGATGTTCAGTTAAAATTCCCTCGTGTATATCATGCACCCCTTTACAGAATATGGAATAGTTAAAATTACAGCAAGATGTTGATGATGATGATGCAAAAAAAAATAATTTTAGTGACTAGAGAAGAATCTAGTTTGATAAAATTCAAATTAATAAAAAGAAAGATTTCCAGCACTACTCACACTTCAGGACCAACTGTGATGGTGGCATAGGGCTAATTCTAGACATCTTCAAAATTGAGATGCTCACTTGTCGTAAATAGAATCCAATAATCAGAAGAATTCAAAAGTGGCCTACTCCACCCATAAAAAAGTAGAACTATAATTGAAAAAGTGGTTAACATTTAGGAGGTAGCAGGCCAATGAGAGACGACGACTGTTTCACGTTAATCATGGTTTAAACGATGGGACTGGTTTGTACTGTACTGTAGGATTACTTGGGGATCTATTAGCAAATGGGAGCACAGACACACACTGAAACCAAATTTAAAGGTGAACATGTATATAATTATCACACGTTGCAGGTAAAGTTAAGTACGTAAAGGGTAAGTTCATTAAACAGGCAGGTCCCAAGAAACAGTTCTCACAAATAATAAACTCTCAGAAGCCAAGGAATGGGAATCCACAGAAAAACAAGTCCAAACACTATTTAGTGCAGCTTTAAAAGAGTCCCAATTTCCAGAGAGCTGCACCACAAACAGTTCAGTAAGTGTTGGCAAGGCACAGAAGGCTTTTCTGACAAAGGGCCTGGTGAAAACAGCAGCAGGGTCAGGGGAGCAATGCACAGGGAGCTGGAAGCAGGAGAGTTGTAGGAAGCAGGTGAAGTTTGTTGGAGTTCAGAGGTAATTGTTGAAGAATCCGAAGTGGATCAGCAGGAGGTGTAATAGACTGGTATAGCACAGGGTACCAGAGATTCAAACCAAATACTTGAGCTTAGCTAGACGGTAGGCTAAGGTTTATAAAGGCAGAGGGATGGATTACATGATCAGGAACAAAGCCGCAGACACCATTTTGAATAGGGGCAAGACGCACAGAATATCAATAGAGATCCAAAGTCCTAACACGGTTGAAGCATTTATTAAGCAAAATGTCCATCGTCTCTTATCGCCTTGCTTCCTCCTAAATGATAACCACTTTTTCTAATAAAATTCAACTTTTTTTGGATGAAGTGTGCCACTTTTGCCTTCTCTTGATTATTGGAATAACTTAGTTTGGGTTTCAAATAGAAGCAAAATAACAGATGTTAAGATTCAAAGTGTCAATCACAACAGATCAAACCCTGAAGCCCAATAACAAATACTTATGAAATGTTATTTCCTTCCAGTAGTGATCTCAAGTAATTAACTATCTTCTATAATTGTTTTGTGTCCTTCATCGCAGGTAAACGAAGCTGTGCTGGAGAAACCTTGGCCAAGATGGAGCTGTTCCTGTTTTTCACAACATTATTACAAAATTTTACTTTCCAGCCCGTACCTGGAGCCAAACTGGACCTCACCCCGGCATTAGGGGCTACAAATGCCCCCAAGCCCTTTGAGATCTGTGCAATATCTAGAAGATAGACTACGCTATGAGATACTACTGACATAAAACGTGGTATATTATCATAATTGTTTAAAAAAGTTCTCCACAAATCTGTTGGATCCTATCTAATGTGACATTATTTTATTGAAATCTATTGCTCTTTGTTCATGTTATGACATACAAAGCCATCCACAACCTGTCTCCTCTATATATCTGTTACACAGTCTCCTGGTACTCACCTACACATAACCTGCAATCCTCACAAGATCTCTTTCTCTAATCCCCTCTTATCTCTTCTTCCCTCAAACACATGCAAGATTTATCCTGTGTACCTCCCATACTCTGGAACGCTCTGCCCTAACACATCAGACTCTCACCTACCATGGAAATATTAGAAGAGGAACCTGAAGACCCACCTCAGCCTACTATACAACCGTATCACCAGCTCTACCCGCTCCTATTGTATGCTCACCCATCCCTCGTAGACTATGAGCCCTCACTGGCAGGGTCCTCTCTCTTCAATTACTGTATCCTCACCCATCCCTTGTAAACTGTGAGCCACTGTGGCTGGGGTGCTCTCTTCTCACCCACTGTATCCTCACCTATCCCTTGTAGACTGTGAGCCCTCGTGGGCAGAGTCCTCTCTCCTCACCTACTGTATCCTCACCCATCCCTTGTAAACTGTGAGCCACTGTGGGTGGGGTCCTCTCTTCTCACCCACTGTATCCTCACCCATCCCTTGTAAACTGTGAGCCACTGTGGGTGGGGTCCTCTCTTCTCACCTACTCTATCCTCACCTATCCCTTGTAGACTGTGAGCCACTGTGGGTGGGGTCCTCTCTTCTCACCCACTGTATCCTCACCCATCCCTTGTAGACTGTGAGCTTTCATGGGCAGGGTCCTCTCTCCTTCTGTACATATGTGTGCCTTGTATTGTTCATAATTATTGTACTTGTCTATGTATACCCCTTTTCACATGTAACTTGCCATGGAATAAATGACTCTATAAAAATAATATTCTATGGAATTTGTATTAAAAAAGATTTTTGGTACAAAATCCCCAAACTTCTGAATAAATATGGAGTTAAAAGATAAAATTCAGGCTGTCTACAGCTGCCAATAGAGGCCACTAAGGAGACTATTTTATACCAATTGCTTCCCTAGTGGTGGCTGCAGGTAAACACAATTTTAAAGTGGTGTCTAGCACTTTATAATAATAAAAGAGCAAAACATGTGCTAAAATAAGCACAACCATTTGCCATCTGGTAAATTCTCTGCTGTTGCTGCAGCCTATGTTTGACCTCAATGACCACATGTTGTACATGTAAGGCCGGGTTCACATCACGGCACAATCACATCAGACAGCCCCGGACCTGATCTGGACACAGAACTGGAGGGCCAAATATGCCCTCCGGTCCGGTGTCTAGCCGGACTCTTCTTATAGCAGACGCAGCTGCTGATAATTCAAGATCGTGGCTAGCCGCTGTCATGAACTGTCATCAGGGGACAGCTCAAAGGTGCTAGAGTTCAGCGCCAGGCGGCGCTGAGCTTCAGCACCCGGCGTCCGGCTCCTGGGTGCGGCTCTGGTGCGATTCGGCGCCATAGACCACCATGTTAGGGGGCGCCGGATCGCATCGGACTGGGAAGATGTGGGAGGATCCAAGTGTCTTTGATTTTTCCCCCTTGACACAAAAATGTTGCATGCAATGTTTTTGTGTCCGGGAGGAAAATCCGAATACACCCGTATCCTCCCGGACAGATGGAAGCCGGATGGCAGATAGCTGCCATCCGGCTCCATCCAGCCCCATAGCATAGTATGGGGCCGATATCTGATCTGAGGGCTGTCAGATTCACCCCGGACAGCCCCGGATGGGATTTAACCATGGTGTGAAGCCGACCTAAGAGAAACCATCAAGGACACCAATTGACAGCATGGTTTTTTCTTTAAATTGTTTTTCATATGTAGATTTCTTTTGGATTTTAAAACTAGGTCACCCATTTGAGTCTGATATGGTTGTGTTCATGGAATTAAGAAAAAGAATAAATAATTGTATGTGGAAAATGTGCATTAATGTGAACCCCAAAATTACTTAAATGAACTGTATATTCTGATTTGATTTTTATATATAATAAACATTTACCAAAAAAATACTAACTCAGACCTCATGGGTGTTCCGGGTTCAGTGCATTTTGATGTTTTCGTTGATAATATTCTTCAAATTAAAGAGAACAAAGAAATAAGATTTTGTGTAAACATATCCAAATGCTTTTAAGGTCACCAGAGCTCCACTTTTGTGATTACCTGCCAGAGTAAAATGATATAATGAACAACTCCTTTGCTATTTAATCCATAAAAAAACTACAAAAAAAACAAGGTGCAGTGGATCCAGTTATCCAGGGAGAATAAACAAGTATAATTCACTGCTTGACTTGACAATATAAAAATGGGCATTGTCCTGTCAATCACACCAAGCCACAGTGATGATTAGTTTCCCTGACCTGAGGCATCATACCGACACGTCAGTGTTACCATATAGTACTGACACCAGACATCATACCGACATGTCAGTGTTACCATATAGTACTGACACCAGACATCATACCGACACGTCAGTGTTACCATATAGTACTGACACCAGACATCATACCGACACGTCAGTGTTACCATATAGTACTGACCCAAGACATCATACCGACACGTCAGTGTTACCATATAGTACTGACCCCAGACATCATACCGACACCTCAGTGTTACCATATAGTACTGACCTCAGGCATCATACCGACACGTCAGTGTTACCATATAGTGCTGTCCCGAGACATCATACCGACACGTCAGTGTTACCATATAGTACTGACCCGAGGCATCATAGCGACATGTCAGTGTTACCATATAGTACTGACCCCAGACATCATACCGACATATCAGTGTTACCATATAGTACTGACCCGAGACAACATACCGACACATCAGTGTTACCATATAGTACTGACCTGAGACATCATACCGACACGTCAGTGTTACCATATAGTGCTGTCCCGAGACATCATACCGACACGTCAGTGTTACCATATAGTACTGACCCGAGGCATCATAGCGACATGTCAGTGTTACCATAAAGTACTGAACCGAGGCATCATACCGACACCTCAGTGTTACCATATAGTACTGACACGAGGCATCATACCGACACCTCAGTGTTACCATGTAGTACTGACCCGAGGCATCATAGCGACATGTCAGTGTTACCATATAGTACTGACCCGAGGCAGCATAGCGACATGTCAGTGTTACCATATAGTACTGAACCGAGGCATCATACCGACACCTCAGTGTTACCATATAGTACTGACACGAGGCATCATACCGAGACATCAGTGTTACCATATAGTACTGAACCGTGGCATCATACTGACACCTCAGTGTTACCATATAGTACTGACCTGAGGCATCATACCGACACGTCAGTGTTACCATATAGTACTGACACCAGACATCATACCGACATGTCAGTATTACCATATAGTACTGACCCGAGACATCATACTGACACGTCAGTGTTACCATATAGTACTGACCCGAGGCATCATACCGACACCTCAGTGTTACCATATAGTACTGACCCGAGACATCATACTGACACGTCAGTGTTACCATATAGTACTGACCCAAGGCATCATACCGACACATCAGTATTACCATATAGTACTGACCCGAGGCATCATACCGACACATCAATGTTACCATATAGTACTGACCCGAGACATCATACCGACACCTCAGTGTTACCATGTAGTAATGACCCGAGGCATCATACCGACACGTCAGTGTTACCATATAGTACCTTTACTCAGACACTCATATCTCAGTAACATGCTGTCCATTTCCTTGTGATCCTCCTTGAGATGATTCTACTCCTTCATTGGCGTACAGCTGTGTTTAATTAAACTGATAAGACTTGATTTGGAAAGACACACACCTGTCTATATAAAACCTCACAGCTCACAGTGCATGTCAGACCAAATGAGACTCATGAGGTCAAAGGAACTGCCCAAAGAGCTCAGAGGCGGAATTGTTGAAAGGCACAGATCTGTCCAAGGTTACAAAAGAATTTCTTCAGTATTCAAGGTTCCTAATAGCACAGTGGCCTTCATAATGCTTAAATGGAAGAAGTTTGGGACCACCAAAAGTCTTCCTAGACCTGGCCGTCCAGCCAAACTGAGCAATCGTGGGAGAAGAGCCTTGGTGAGAGAGGTAAGGAAGAACCCCAAGATCACTGGCTGAGCTCCAGAGATGCAGTAGGGAGATGGGAGAATGTTCCACAAAGTCAAATATCAGTGCAGCCCTCCACCAGTTGGGCCTTTATGGCAGAATGGCCCGATGGAAGCCTCTCCTCAGTGCAAGACCTATGAAAGCCTGCATAGAGTTTGCTAAAAATCACATGAAGGACTCCCAGACTATGAGAAATAAGATTCTCTGGTCTGATGAGATGAAGATAGAACTTTATGTTGATAATTCTAATCAGTATATGTGGAGAAAACCAGGCACTGCTCATCACCTGCCCAATACAATCCCAACAGTGAAACGTGGTGGCAGCATCATGCTATCGGGTGTTTATCAGCTGCAGGGTCAGGATGAATGGTTGCAATAGAAGGAAACATGAATGTGGCCAAGTACAGAGATATCCTGGATGAAAACCTCTTCCAGAATGCTCTGGACCTCAGATTTGGCCGAAAGTTCACCTTCCAAGAAGACAATGATCCTAAACACACAGCTAAAATAACAAAGGAGTGGAGGGGTTTGGCCTTGGCATCATCCAAGACAGGCGTGTGTGACATCTGCTCCTGCTCCCAGGCCACAAATATTGCTTAAAAACTAGCCCTAAACTGACATATAATCTAGGGATCCAGAGAGCGGAGGCCTGGTAAGTGTGGAGTGACATCCAGGGTCCCGCTGTAGTGGCTGCACCGGATTCCCTCCATCCGGTATCTCTCAGCTTTCATTCAGTGCCCGGAGCCACTAATAACCTGACCTGAGCCTGCGGACACTGCCTGGAAAAAGCCCTCACACAACGTGAACTGTGAGCTAAAGGTACCTGTTCTGGAGTGTGCTCGGCCTCGGGGCTCTCTGTACTGCTCCATAGTGGGAATAGCTGGCGGTACACCACTTGGATTGGCAGTGAGATTGGTGCTGACGGTGGGGTCGCACAGGAAGTTCAGGCCCAGGAGTGGGGGAAAATCGCAGGATCGTCTTGGGACCCACTCGCTCAGCAGTGTTCTCATGAGGCAGGCACCATTTTCCCCCTCTCACACCACCGCCTGCGTCTGTTCCCAATTGCGGGCCACATAGGTCTGCAGGAGAGTTAAAGGAACAGTGCTGCAAATTGATGTGTCCTCTCTAACAAATGTCTGTTTACCCGCCTTTTATGGGGGTGTACAAGTGACTATAACAAGTTTTAATTAGTGCATCATACATCTACAAGCCAATACTCTGCCCGCTGATACCAGCATAGTTGTCAAAAAATAGAAGAACTACACGGTTGGCACTATACCCCTTCCATTTTAAACTACTCCACTGCATTTCACTTACAGGACTGTCCTCATATAAGGAGTCCCATAAGTATTTATTACTTTCAAGGCTTCAAGCACTGCCAGTTTCCCTGTATCTCCTACAATTGGCATTTGTAAGGCAACATCGCCATCTACTGCGATGTGCTGGAAAACAACTCCAAATTCCATAAATGCTGTTTTTTGGGTACAAGTAACCATGGTTCCCGCTGAAATGAATGCTTACCCGTCTTTAACCAAATTCAGGTGGTGTCCTAGCACTCCATGGTATCGAAAGCCTTACTATGGTCAAATCACATAAAGATCATGCAAAGAGCATGACCAAGACCCCGTTTGGTAGTCAACAACTCACGGTGATTTGTCAAATATCTATGAAAGAGACCAGATGACACACAGACCCCTATAAAAATCTCCGCTAAGAGATCTGCCTCACCAAACCCCATGTCTGATTCAGTCTCCAGCAGAAAGGACTTAGATGGAGAATCAGCACTAGATCCACACTGATTTTCCAAGCATTCATTCTAGCTCAATCAATGAAGCCACTGCTGGAGGACATCTCAGGACTTCAGGCAGACTTGCAACAGATGGGCCAAAGGGTCAAGTATTGGAATCTGCAAATGGGGAACTTGTAGACGCTGTGAACAGGTCATACAACAACATCAATTAAATATGGGCCCCCTGGCAGCAGAAGACCAAGAAAACTAGAGTAGGAGGAAGAACATCCATTTGTGAAGGATTCCTGAATCCTTTGCGCTTGAATCCTTGGAGAAAGTCACGAAAGATGTTTTCGCGAACGAGCTCGCAAAAGAGAGATTTGACTCCATTGTCATTGAAAGGGTCCACCGTGCACTGAGACCCGGACCAAAACTGAATGAGCCCCCTAGAGACGTGATATGTGGTCTCCTAAGTTATGTTGACACATCTGCTATTCTAACACAAGCCAGAGAGCACGCTAAAATCCTTTATGAAGATTCCCAGCTTCAACTGTTTCAGGATCTCGCCCTATCCACCCCGCAAAGAGACAGATCCTGAGACCTTTTCTACTGGGCCTTAAAGAAAAGGGACATGTATTTAATTGGCTGTTCCAATTTGGTCTTGTGATCATCGCTAAAGGCCATCAGATCGTATTTCGCTCTCCTGAAGACTTAGCCAAGGTCTGGGAGGCACTGGATGTTCCTCCAATCGACATTCCTTCCTGGATGCCGGTGGAGACAGGATGGAGACTTCCCCAGCTGGCCAGACCGATGGAGTGGTCACCCATTAAGAAGAAGCATACCTCGCCAAAACAAAGAAAATAAGGAACCAGACGTCTTCCAGTTTGAGAGAGTCTGAGAATCATCTTTTTCTTCTTTATTTTTTCCCTTTTTGGGAACATTTTTCTATACTCAGAAGTATAATAAATATCCTCTGAACCTGTCTGGTCCTCCAACTTTGTTGCTTTCTTTCTTTTTTCTCTCTCCCTGCTCTTGCTTTCTACCTTTACTTCTATATTTTCATCCTTCTGACTCCTTTTTCTCTACTGTTGTTGTTTTAGATAGCGTTATTACTTCTAACTGTTGTTCCGTTTACGCAAAAGAACACATGGTTCATAGCAATAAGAAAGTTTTTTAAAAACTTGGTCTCCCATGTGAACTCAATAACATTTCTCATTTCTTTCTTTAGTAATTACCTTTCTTGGTCTGTTTTCGACTTCAAAGACACTACCTGAACTGTCTCACCTATGTTAGGTCCATCGAAACCTGCGATGGGTGAGAATACTCTTGTAAAAAGTTGCCTTTTTTCCTTGTTCACCATGATTCACCACCGCCCCTCTTTTTCAGACCTACTGATGTGACGGCGGACCCTGGAGGTTATATTGGAATGGCTAATTGGACAAGCTCATCCCCAATCACTGTGACATCCTTCAACATCAAAAGACTTAACTTTCCAGCTAAGCACAATCAAATTCTCACTCTCCTCAAGAAACAAAAAACACAAGTAGCCTTTTTGCAGGAAACTATTTCAAATTAGGCAGGATCTCTAATCTGACTCAGGCTGGCTTCACACCACGGTGATATCCAATCCGGGGCTGTCAGGGATGAACCTGACAGCCCCAGACCAGATCAGCACACAGAACTGGAGGGCTAATATGCCCTCCTGTCCAGTGTGCAGCCGGACCAACTGCAGCTGCTGATGAATCAGGACCGTGACTCGCGGGAAACTAGCCACGGTCCTGAAACAACAGCGGCATGCAGCCGCAAGTGTCCGGTTCCTGGATCCTCCCGGAACAGGGCAATCCGGCCCCATAGGCTCCAAAGTTAGGGAGGATCGCTGGCACTGCTCTGAAACCAGGCGACCATCATTGGTGTACACATCGCCCCATGTAACCGGGCACCGGCGACTCGTCTGGCGATGGGAGCCATAGGCTCCCATTGTCCTGCATCACCGCTGGGGTTTCCAGACACCCTGGCGGCGATGCTGCCTGACAGATCGCCGATGCAAGGCTGGTAGTGTCGCCCCGTGTAAACTGGGGACGGCAACGCTTGCGGGGCGCCAAAAACGTGTACGTCCCCGCCAGTCGCCGCCGACATCCCCAGTGTGATGCGAGCTTTAGAAACCAACTTAAAAATCTGCTGAATGAACGATCGGCTAAACCACTGGTTCCCAAACTCCAGTCCACAGGGCACCAAACAGGTTATGTTTTCAGGATTTCCTTAGTATTGCACAGGTGATGCCCTGATGATGATTCCTTCACCTGTGCAATTCTAAAGAAATCCTGAAAACATGACCTGTGAACTGGAGTTTGGAAAACACTGGGCTAAACAGTACATGCGTTGTAGACACTGTTTCTACATGGATGGAAACAAAGCTGGTAAGATCATTGCATACATGATTAAAAAACAAAAAGAAAAATCTTTTATAAAATCCAACACTAATGCAACAAATAAAGGTTTGTTGAGTCCGAGGAGACAGCTGAAGCTTTTCGTCAGTACTATGAATCCTTAGATAGTTTACCCCTTCCAGACCCTATGAAAATCTTTCCAGACACAAAAACGAAAATCCAAGCCTTTCTTACCCCGCTCTCCCTCTCGACAATTCCCCTGATGACTATGATACCCTTCTTTCTAAGATCACCATGAATGAAATTGCAGATTCGATGCAATCCACCCCTAAAGGGAAAACTCCTGGTCCTGATGGCTTTCCAATCAGATATTATACAATACTCTCTAAACTTCTCCCACACATAACAGACCTTTTTAACGCTTTCCTCGAGGGAAAAAGACCGCCACGACAGACACTAGAAACTTTTATAGCCATACTCCCTAAGGAGACGGAAAGACAGCAATTATCGTCCTATTTCATTATTGAACGCACACATGACACACTGGCCTAGGGCACTGGCTACCAGAATCAACAGGGTTATAGAGAGATTGATCCACCCCGAGCAGGAGGGTTTTGTAGGGGGCAGAGAGGGCCAACAAAACTCTGTGAAAATCCTTCAGGCAATTTATTATGCTAGATGCTCTCATACCACACTGACCCTTCTTTCTACCGACGCTGAGAAGGCGTTTGATAGAATAAGCTGGCATTTTATGTTCTGCGTGTTGAGAAAATTTTCCTTCCTTCCTCACTTTATTGACGCCATCATGACTCTATACGCTTACCCTACTGCAAAGGTCAGGGTGAACGGAATCTTCTCAGCCCCCTGTGCTATACACGACGGGACAAGACAAGGCTGTCCTCTTTTACCTACCTTTCTTGTCCTGGTGATGAATATGCTGACTCGAAAATTAGGCAAGAAGAAACCATTAAAGGTATCACTATTGGACATATGGAACTCAAAGCTACAGCTTTGGCAGACGATCTTCTGCTTTTGATCTCGAGCCCCACCGTGTGACTCTCAGGCTCAATTACAGGGGAAGGTACTGTACGTACTGCACTCGCTGGTCCTGCCAATGTCCGTGAGGAAGATTCTGTCAAAGCTCATCATGGGATTACCGGGGCGGGTAAATAATGGAGCGTTGGTGGTGTGGAAAGCTCACCAGAAAAACGGAGCACTAATTGGCGCTCATTATTTTCAGGATGTGTTTTCTGCACCACTAATGCAGCAGTCACAAAACGCAGTGTTTGAACAGCAAAATAAAATCCCGATCACTTTGCTGGCAGATGCAGCGAATGACCTGATTTTGGTGCAGTTTTAAAAAAACCCACAGCACCAAAAATGGACAAAAAAATGTCCAGTGTGAACACAGCCATACACTCCTGTTTTGCATGTTTGTAAGTGCTGCAGTGTCAGAATCCAATCGTTTTACAATAGTTCTCTAATTATTAGGCCTTTCTCTAGATTAATTGTGCACTATGAGCTCCTAGTCTAAGGCTTGCTTCACACTACGGCTGGGATCCGATCCGTGGCTGTCCGCTTGAGGCAGACAGCCGCGGACTGGATCAGCACACAGAACTGGAGGGCTAATTTGCCCTCGAGTCCGGTGTGCAGCCGCACGCAGCTTCCGCCGCTGATAACTCATGACCACGGCTCGCACAGTCCTGATCTGTCAGGAGAGGACAGCTCCATGGTGCTGAAGCTCATCGCCGGCCCCTCCTGACAGTTTAGGACCACGGCTAGCTCCCCGCGGTCCTGAACTATCAGCGGCGGCAGCTGCGTGAGGCTGCACAGTGGACCCGAAGGCAAATTAGCTCTCCAGTTCTGTGTGCTGATCCAGTCCGACGCTGTCTGTCTCAAGCGGACAGCCACAGATCAGATCCCAGCCGTAGTGGGAAGCTGGCCTTAGGCTGGAAAACCCTAAAAAGCCTGCCACTTTCTCACCTTCATCTTTGAAAGTGGATCTGATAGTGCCTCATAATTGGTTGCAACAGACCATGTAATACGCAGATCCATATGATATCATGAGAGCCTGCTCTCTAGCAAATCTTGGCACTTTTTTGCTATTGCTTGGATTGAATTGTTTAAATCTTCTGGGAGCTGGAAATTTCATGAAGTTAATCTAGAAGTCGATTCACAATGGCTCTACTTACTCATATCCAGTGACAAGCACTTTGAAAACCAGTGACACGGAGTGAGAAGTGTTTGTGGTGGTCTGATGCAGAAAGGAGGAAATGTGGCCTTCTGAAAATTGGGGAAGACTTAAGGCCCAGTCACACACACAGATAATTGTGCAGAGATTGGTCTCAGATCTCTGGTTGCAGTGAAATCATGGACACATTGCTCCATTTGTACACGGCCACAAAATGGGACAATGCGTCCATGATTTCACTGCAACCAGAGATCTGCGAACAATATCTGCACAAATATCTGTGTGTGTAACTGGGCCTTTAGTTAGACCCAGTAGTGTAACTACAACAGGTGCAGAGGTTGCAATCGCTACCGGGCCGAGAAGCCTAGGGGCCCCAAAAATCCCTTTGGCCTATAGAAAAAGACTATTGCTATTAAAGATTTGCAATAATTTGAGGCCCTGTTGAAGCTTTTGCATCAGAGCCCATGAGCTTCAAGCTACGCCTCTGCTAAGACCGTGTAAGGTGTGGCTTAATTTTTGCTCAAGAAACAAGTGTAGGTGAGAAAAGTTTGCCTTTTGCAAGTAACGACTGTTTCTGTTCTACTGCCACTTCCAAGGCTGTGCTTCATAGAAGTAATCTACAAAGTCTAGTCCCTTAAATAGAAAAGTAAGTACCAAGCATAGGCACTGAGGAAGACGCCAGGAGGGCGTTGAAACGCGTTGGAGAAATAAAAGAGAGGTTTGATTTGGACATCGGCTACTTGCATTATTTACAAGCGGAAGATTTTGGCAGCGCGGACTGTGGTACACCTTCCTTTCCCAAAGCTTCAGATTTCGTCTACCCGTGTGGAGACCGGTGGAAGTCCAGCAGCAGCCATCAGGATACTCATCCTATCAGGTCTATTAACCAGTTGTGGGTGGCACAACTGGAATAGGTGAGTGACCATTTCTTACTCACCTGCTTTGATTTAGTGTCGAGTGATAAGGGCACTATTGCGCCTCTTGTCCCCCCCCCCTCTTTTTTCGTTAAGCATGGGCACAGACACTGTTGTACCACAACCCCTAAGCTCAGTTCCTTGGTTGTGTCATGTAATCAAAAACATTTCTGCCTCCACTTAGCTGTATTATAACCAAAATAATTTGATGACCTTTACCACGCTGACACCCTTACCACACAACAGAAAGAGTTTAAAAGAGGGAATTTTGTGGCTGATCTGATGCCTCTATTTTATATTCCCTGTTTGCACAAAAATAAGGGTGGCTTCACACCACGTTAAGGTCCAATCTGGGGCTGTCCGGTGTAAACCAGACAGCCCCAGACTGGATTTTGACCCCATAGTATCCTATGGGGCCGGATGGAGCCGGATGGCAGCTCTCTGCACCTTTCTAGTGTAGTACACAGAGGCAAACATGACATGTTGGACACTACTCATGATGAGGTGTTCATCACTTCATGAATCAGGAGTGTATGACTCCAGAACTTCCCTCATTGAGACTGACGTGAATAATGCCGGTCTTGATGAGTCGGAGTGAAAATGTTTAGGTCAAAGCAAAGGTGCAACTTGGGAACTATCAACTGCTATTAACAATACTAAAGTCAACCACATAATATGGCTTATGTGGCTTTGTTAATTATGTGGCTTTGTTAATTTTCAGGATGTCTTCTACCTCTAAATTCCATATAGATTTGTTTTGGGGTCAAAAGACAATCCTATCTTAACATGCTTGCCAATATTTTAAAAAAGAGAGAACATCCTGAACTCCTGGGTCCTGGCTTGCCAAAAGCAATGTTAAAGCTCCCAACAAAAAAGTATGACTTGTACCAAACAAACCCACACACCCAACCAGAACCAAGACTCTACTTTTCTTGTAAGAACGGTGCCAAATGGAGAGAGTGCCATGCCTTCGGCAACTGCTTCGCCCCCCTTTTACAGACAATCAAAGGAGAAGTATAATTTTATTTAAAGTAATACAGAGATATTGGCTAACCATTACATTATGATGGGTGGGAGTTGATCAACAGAATGGTGTAGTGCTGCTCCCCCTTCCTTTTCTTCCCCAACTAGTCCTAATTACATGAAAACCTTTTCCCGCTAGCGTGGATGGGGGTCATTGTGCAGTACCAGGATTAAACACTTTTCATTTTCAGAATCAGAGGTTTGTAGAGATTAAACCAATGACAAAATAGTGTCATATCCTATAAAGTGAAGTCTTCTCACTAGAATGAGGAAACCCTTTTGATCTATTTGTTTATTGTTTTGTTAGTGTTGTAGTATATAAAGTGGCAGCTCAGCAGTAATACAGTAGTGGCAGCAGGCACCTTACGGTGGAGACCTATTGGATGACGTCGGTATTGCTGGCAAAGAGCAGATAAGGCAATACTGTAAAAATTTACAGGGTTATCGTCTGGAGGAAAGGGGACATGAGATAACAATAACAATATAGCTGCTCTGGGTAGAGGAAAGGTGAAGCATTCCTGTTGTGTGTACATACCGTAGTTTTCATTTGTCATTATAGATGAAAGAATGCATTATTGGCAAATGAAATTCGCTGCAAATTTTACATTAAAAAAGGTAGATATGCCAATTTCTGACATTTATTCAATTTGATTTGTTTTATTACGGTAAATTGGCAGCCAACCGGACACCATTTTGATGGATGGCGTTTAGGGATAGGAAGGCGTTTAAAAATAAAAATTTTCTGCTTGCTCCCTCCCTCCACCTTCTCTTCTCTACAGTTTCCCTCCACCTCCGGTCTTCTCTACAGTTTCCCTCCCTCCACTTCTGGTCTTCTCTACAGTTTCCCTCCCTCCACTTCCAGTCTTCTCTACAGTTTCCCTCCCTCCACCTCCGGTCTTCTCTACAGTTTCCTCCACTTCCGGTCTTCTCTACAGTTTCCCTCCCTCCACCTCCAGTCTTCTCTACAGTTTCCCTCCACCTCCGGTCTTCTCTATAGTTTCCCTCCCTCCACTTCTGGTCTTCTCTACAGTTTCCCTCCCTCCACCTCCAGTCTTCTCTACAGTTTCCCTCCACCTCCGGTCTTCTCTACAGTTTCCCTCCCTCCACTTCTGGTCTTCTCTACAGTTTCCCTCCCTCCACTTCCAGTCTTCTCTACAGTTTCCCTCCCTCCACCTCCGGTCTTCTCTACAGTTTCCCTCCACTTCCGGTCTTCTCTACAGTTTCCCTCCCTCCACCTCCAGTCTTCTCTACAGTTTCCCTCCACCTCCAGTCTTCTCTATAGTTTCCCTCCCTCCACTTCTGGTCTTCTCTACAGTTTCCCTCCCTCCACTTCCAGTCTTCTCTACAGTTTCCCTCCACTTCCGGTTTTCTCTACAGTTTCCCTCCCTCCACCTCCAGTCTTCTCTACAGTTTCCCTCCCTCCACCTCCGGTCTTTTCTACAGTTTCCCTCCACTTCCGGTCTTTTCTACAGTTTCCCTCCCTCCACCTCCGGTCTTCTCTACAGTTTCCCTCCACCTCCAGTCTTCTCTACAGTTTCCCTCCCTCCACCTCCAGTCTTCTCTACAGTTTCCCTCCCTCCATCTCCGGTCTTCTCTACAGTTTCCCTCCCTCCACCTCCAGTCTTCTCTACAGTTTCCCTCCCTCCACCTCCAGTCTTCTCTACAGTTTCCCTCCCTCCATCTCCAGTCTTCTCTACAGTTTCCCTCCCTCCACCTCCAGTCTTCTCTACAGTTTCCCTCCCTCCACCTCCAGTCTTCTCTACAGTTTCACTCCCTCCACCGACGGTCTTCTCTACAGTTTTGACACCTGAGCACCTCTCGCTCTAATAACCGATTACGCAATGTCATTTCGGTATGCGGCAATGTGAGAGGCCTAGTCAACGACCATTCTAAGGACCAGGGAGCTTTCACTTTCGGTGGAAGAAAGGATAATCCGGAAGCCACATAGGAAAGGGTTCATTACAGTTAGAGCAGTTAGACTGTGGAATGCTGACTATAATAGGTAGTAATGGACCACACACTATAACAGCTTTCATAGGAGGCCGGATTATTTCTTAAGTACGCGTACAAGTACATCTCAATGAATATCATCAAAAAGTTAATTTATTTCAGTAATTCAATACATAAAGTGAAACACATATATTATATAGAGTCATTATACACAGAGGGATCTATTTCATGTGTTTATTTCTGTTAATGTTGTGATTATGGCTTACAGCCAATGAAAACCCAAGGTCATTATCTCAGAAAATTAGGATATTATATAAGACCAACTGAAATAATGATTTATAAATCAGAAATGTTGGCCTAATGAAAAGTATGTACAGTAAATGCACCTAATACTTGGTTGGGGCTTATTTTGCATAAATTACTGCATCAATGCAGTGTGGCATGGAGGCGATAAGCCTGTGGCTGCTGAGGGGTTATTGAAGCCCAGATTGGTTTGATATCAGCCTTCATCTTAGCAGTATTGTTGGGTCTGGTGTCTCTCATCTTCCTCTTGACAATACCCTATCGATTCTCTATGGGGTTTAGGTCATGCAAGTTTGCTGGCAAATCAAGCACAGTGATACTGTGCTTAGTAAACCAGGTATTGGTACTTTTGGAAGTTTGGACAGGTGCCAAGTCCTGCTGGAAAATTAACTCTCCATTTCCAAAAAGCTTGTCGGCCGAGGGAAGCATGAAGTGCTCTAAAATTTCCTGGTAGACTGCAGCGCTGACTTTGGTCTTGATAAAACACAGTGGACCTAAACCAGCATATGACATGGCTCCCCAAACCATCACTGATTGTGGAAACTTCACCCTAGACCTCAAGCAGCTTGGATTGTGGCCTCTCCACTCTTCAATCAGATATTGGGACCTTGAATTCCCAATGAAATGCAAAATTTACTCTCATCAGAAAACAACACCTTGCACCATTAAGTGACAGTCCAGTTCTTTTTCTCCTTGACCCAGGTGAGACTCTCCTTGCATTGTCTATTGGTCATGTGAAGCTTGACACAAGGTATGCAGCAGTTGTAGCCCACGTCCTGGATACGTCTGTGTGTGGTGGTTCTTAAAGCGCTGACTCCAACAGCTTCCACTTCTTGTGAATCTCCCCCAAATTTTTAAATGGTCTTTTATTAAAGAGGACCTGTCACCCCCCCCAAAGATTTTAATCTAAAGGCAGCACTGAATGCAGCATGTATGTTGCATTCAGGCAAGGGGCTCCCCATGTGTTTCTGATGTATAAATCATTAAACACAGCCTTTTAAAATGTGTACAACAAAGTCAGGAGAGCATTACCGGATCCATGAGTCAGCTCCTTCCCGGGGGCTATTCCCACATCTCTGTCTCTGTTCCTCCCTCCTCCCTCTCCTCGCCACCTTCTTGATGCCTGTCAGCTTTCCTCGCTCTGTGTCTGCATCTCCTTGTGCTACCTCATGCAGGCGCAGAGCAAGGTGTTGTTAGTGTTGGCCCCTCGCTCCTGCTCTCGCCTCCCGCCCTGACAGCAGCAATTATTTCCGCCCTGCTCTATGTATAACACGGAGCAGGGTGGGAACAAGTGCTGATGTCAGGGCGGGAGGCGGGTCAGGAGCGTGAGGCGTCAGCACTTGTTCCCACCCTCCTCCATGTTATACATGTTATACACGGAGCAGGGCGGAACAAGTGCTGATCTCAGGGCGGGAGGCAGGATAGGAGCGTGGGGCGTCAGCACTTTTTCCCACCCTCCTCCATGTTATACATGTTATACACAGAGCAGGGCAGGAACAAGTGCTGCTGTCAGGGCGGGAGGCGGGTCAGGAGCGAGAGGCCGACAGTAGCAACACCTCGCTCTGCGCCTGTGTGAGGTAGCACAAGGAGATGCAGGCACAGAGCGAGGAAAGCTGACAGGCATCAATAAGGATGTCAAGGAGAGGGAGGAACATAGAAGCAGGGGGCGAGAATAGCCCCCAGGAAGGAGCTGACTGATGGATCTGGTAATGCCCTCTTGACTTTGTTGTACACATTTTAAACGGCTGTATTTAATGATTAAAACATCAGAAATGCATGACGGAAACCTTGCCTGAATGCAGCACTCATGCTGCATTCAGTACTGCCTTTAGATTGAAATATGTGGAGCGGTGACAGGTCCTCTTTAACAATATGGCTTGTGCACCTCTTTCTACCACACATTTTCTTTCTACTCAACTTTCCATTAACATGCTTGGATAAAGCACTCTGTGACCAGCCAGCTTCTTTAGCAATGACCTTTTGTGGCTTACCTTCCTTGTGGAGTGTGTCAATGACTGCCATATGGACATCTTTCAAGTCAGCAGTCATTCCCATGATTGTGTAGGCTACTGAACCAGACCAAGGGACCATTTTAAATGCTTAAAAAGCCTTTGCAGGTGTTTTGTGTTAATTATTCTAATTTTCTGTGAAAATGAATTTTGGGTTTCCATTGGCTTTAAGCCATAATCATTAACAAAAACAAACACTTGAAATAGATCCCTCTGTGTGTAATGACTCTATATAATATATGGGTTCATCTTTATGTATTGAATTACTAAAATAGATGAACTTTTTGGCGATATTCTAATTTATTGAGATGCTCCTGTAACATTGTCAGTTATAAATTATTTAGTGACAAATAGGTATTATTGGATCGACCTAGGTTTTTTTTAACCTGTGGAACTGTGTAATCATGTGAAATACTTCTGAGAGTCATTGACATTCCCTTTTGTGTTCTCTGCTCTGTATTGTGGGTTGAAGCGAGTCCTCCAAGGATGATGTAATGTGTCGTAACAACGTGGTTCAATATTCTCTAAGAGTTAAAAGCTTAAGGTTTACCTCACCGTGTTTGAAGAGAAGACCGGAGGCAGCAACAGAGCATTGGATCTGCTGAACGCTCCGCGCTGCTATAAGAGAGGGTGAGTAGGTTTGTTCATCAATAATCACAATTTTACATTTTCTTTTTCTTGATTTCCTTGATGGGTTTCTTTCAACACCTTTTGAATATAATCTTTTAGCAAATTATTTTTTTCCTCCTATTCTTGATTTTTCCATCAATGACTTGTTTTTTGAGCAACAAGTTGTAGTTATACCAGTGGGAAAAAACAGATCGAAAAGGGCCCCTATGCAAAAAGAGTACACGGGCACTGAAGTACTGTAGTTCAGTCTATGACAGTCGACTTGTGCTCATTTGGAGGACGAAGTTGTCCCCTAACTCTTGGGCCCCTGTTGGCTGCACCAATGCTATGTCCACCATTGAGGTATATCATGTAATGTAATGAGAAATGGTGAAACAATTCTGAATTGAGTGCTAGCATGATATCAATATTTTGGGGTTTTGTTTTTCTAGCATTCATTGTGCTGTAAAAATGACCCAGAACCATGGTTCTTCATGTCAGTAGGATTATGTCAATTTAAAACTTATAAAGGTTTATTTTCTCAGATTTTAAGTAAGTGAAAAATTCTGACCTTTGTTTGTGCTGCCATTTTTCTTTTAGTCTTTAAAGTAATTTTATAATTTGCTATATTTGACTTTAATGGTACATTTACACGCGGCCACAGGAAGGTAGGAACAGGCAGAAATTGTGCTTGTTGCCTTGAAAAGACCATGATGTGGCTGCGTGTAATTCAGGACTTTCCTTCCTGTGTCTTCCCTGAAGGAAGGAAAGTCCTGAATTACACGCAGCCACATCATGGTCTTTTCAAGGCAACAGGCACAATTTGTGTCCGATGCCTGCCTGTTCCTACCTTCCTGTGGCCGCGTGTAAATGGACCATTAAGGGTTTGTCCGCTACTAGGACAACCACTTCTGATACGATTTGTTTCCGCCTCTTAAAATAATAAACTCTGTGCTCACCTCCTGTACTGCCCCCGTTCCAGCGCTGTCTGTAATCGCAGATCGGGGCTCATGTGACATTGTGACATCACAGGAGCCTCACATACAATCACAGTCAGTTTCCCTCTTACCCCCTCAGTACCAAAGAGTGGAGAAAACAGGAGTAACACTGCAGTTGCTACTCACTTCTGCTGCTTCCGCTCGTTTGGTCTGAAGGCGGAGAGAAGGAAGCCGGTAGTGATTGTACATGGGGCTTGAATGATGTTACAATGTCACGAGAACCCCGAATTACTGGAATGGCAGTTGTATTGGAAGTGAGTACATGGTCTATTACTTTAATGGTTGGAAGGGATGGTCCTAGTAATGGATAATCTCTTTAAGGGTAAGGTCACACTGGTGTGACAAATGGACGACTGCAATGCGTGATTTTCACGCATTGCACTTGGACCAATGTTAGCTAATGGCATAGAAAACATTACCGTGTGTCGGACACTTTTTTCTCATCCAGAATCTGAATGAGGAAAAAAGTTGCAACATGCTGCGACAGTATCCGGTTCACGGCCGAGAGACGCCAATGCAAGCCTATGGGACTGACAAAAACTCGGACCGCACACGAACCATCCTAGTGGCATCTGTTTTTTTCACTGATACATTATCATTCTGTAGCTCAGAAAACTGTAAAATGTTCCTGTAACTGATTATACAGTAAGTAGCTGCTGAGAAAAAAGATTGCACTCGGATACCAAACAGACAAAAAAACGGATTAAAGTTGTCCAACTCTACTAGATGAGAATTGGACTGTTTTTTTCACGCCAGTGTGTTTCCAGCCTAAGACCGCAACAACGATACCTAATATGTTTGCTTTTTTAATTCTTATAATATATGTTTTTTAAATTTCCAGTTAATTTTAAGTCAGCTATCAAGATATTCAGCAGATCCCCGACTACCATTGGAGGGTGGGGGGGAGGGGTAATGGGAGTGAGGCACAAGTACATTTGCGAGCATGCCATTTAAAGGGGTTTTCCCATGAATAAAGTTCATTTCAATCAATAGATCTTGGAATAATAATAGTTTCCACAGTTGGATGTGTTTAAAAAAAATGTTCCTGTGCTGAGATAATCTTATAAATGTTCCCCAGCTATGTACAGTTTCATTTTTGTTTCTGACCATCCACAGAACACGGTCTGATCACACCACTTTCTCCTGGGCAGGGGAGGAAGGAAAGAGAGTATAAAGACATTACAGCACGGGATCACAGATGATTCTTTGTATGAGGTAAAACATTTCTCTGCCTGTTTGTAAAAAATGTTTTACCTCAAAGAAACAATTATTTGTGATCCCGTGCTATAATGTCTGTATACTCTATTTCATAAATCCCCTAAACAGGATCAAACCAATGCTCTGTTCACGGTCAAAAACAAAACTGAAACTGTACATAGAGGGACACATATATAAGATTATCTCAGCACAGGAACATTTTTTTTAAACAAATCCAATTGTGGAAATTATTTTTATTCCAAGATCTATTGATTAAATTGAACTTTTAAATTAACTTTGTTCGTGGGGAAACCCCTTTAAATGCTAGCTCAGGTTGCAGCTGTTAGGGTAAGTGCCACAACTCATTTTACATGTGTGCAACCACAAAATGTTTCAGAACACTTTCGTATACACCAGAACCTTTTAAGCTGAAGCATCTCTTTGGCAATTTCCTGAGTGTTTTTTGCAAAATCTATGGCCATTGATATTTGTATATTACATGGTATAAACTAATAAACAACTACCAAGCCCAAGCCATCTGTAGAATCGTCAGGTCACTTTAGAAACCTGAAGTGGTTGAGTGAAATTCAAAAGACTGAACATATGTGTAGGAAATCATTTCTACAAATAAATGCCAATTCTTACTCTCTTAATGTTTATTTAGCGCTTTTATAGCTGTATTATGGAATGTACTCATCTGTTAAAGGAAATTGGGTGCCAAGACCATAGGAATATATGCGGACTATGAATTACAGCTGGCATCTACCTGATTGTTCTAAGCTTGTGAAGCAGCTTCATACTCCCACGTCACCAGTAACAAAAATATACATCACTGGCCATTAAGGGGGTAAAATATTACAAGCTCTTTCCTAAGAGTGGAATGTGAAAAAGTGATTTTTAGTTAGTGTCATGAGGGATGGTATACCGGTAAGGGAATCAAGGAGGAGGATGGTGAGAGGGGCTAAAAGGTGATCAGGAAAGCTAGTCTGACCCTTAGACTGTGGTCCCTGGATTACCCTGCTCCCAGAGCAACCTCTGAAGGTGAGGAGCTCTGTCATCACTCTTGCTCCTGATAAGCCCTATGCTAAGAGCCCTCACCTCCACCCACAGACTGAAAGATAGTAACTTCTACAGAGAAGGAAACAGCAGGAAGAGCCAGCACGAATGTGTTCATTACTCGAGGTCCTTGTAGAGAATAAACTCTGTTAGCGACACCTAGTGGAAGGAAGTGGAACTACTTAAAGGCTGAGGGAGTGAAGAACTGAATTTCATGTGGACTGCAAAGCTGTCAACATGCGAAAGTTAGCCCAACATAGTGTTATTTTGCATAATTGTTGTTTTACATTTCTAAAAGCCACAAATCATAAATGTGGATAAGCTTGGGTTTACAAATCTCTCTCTCATTTCTATGAAAAGTTACTTAATAAACTCCATGATGATTTTGATAGAGTAGACTACCAAATTTGAATATGTTTCCATATTATAAGATGATGATGGTTTTATATCAGTAAACAACATACACTTCATCCTCCATAACTATTGCAAAATATTTTTTTTTTTACTAATTTTTGGTCCCTCTAAAACATGGGTAGGGAACTCCAGGCCTTGACAGCTGACAACAGGTCAGGTTTTGAGCACTTCCTTAGTATTGCACAGGTGATAATATAATCACCTGCACTGGTGATGATTCCAACCCCGTTCATTACTAAGTAAATCCTGAAAATATGCACTGTTCGCAGCTCTTGAGGCCTGGAGTTCCCTACCCCTTCTCTATTAGTATCATACTGAAAAATGACCTGAAAGTGTCCCTTTAAGCTACCTCATTGGCTGAGTTCTAGGCCCAGGTAGGTGTACTTGTTTGTTTCTCTAAGTGGACAGTTGTCTATCATAAAGGGAGGATGGCCAGAAGGTTCATGCTTTATTTTTTTCTTCTGGTTGATTGCCATTGCCAATGTGCTGCTTAAGGTCTCTATGATTTTCAGATGATCTTGGAGGCCTTTATAAGTTGGAGGTAACAGCATACAGCAGCAATTTCACCTCAGTGTCATGTAGAGTGTGTCCTGGTCTATGGAGAGTGTGTCCTGGTGCTGAGGAGGACACCACAGCCTCCACCATCTCATTGATGTAGATGTTAAAGAGCGTTGGACTGAGGCTGCAGTCCTGTCTCACTCCTTGGCTTTGTTG
This sequence comes from Allobates femoralis, assembly GCA_033576535.1. NCBI lineage: Eukaryota > Metazoa > Chordata > Amphibia > Anura > Aromobatidae > Allobates > Allobates femoralis. The sequence goes on from JARQOC010000001.1 coordinate 15,013,684, forward strand.
AAAATAGGCCGTCCTCCTTCCGTTGACCCTCACACTAAAGCTGTTCTCAGTGTAGGAGTTTCGGATGACATCCATCTATACTTCTTATACTTCTTATAGATCTTTCTATACTTTTTTGATTGCATTTACTTCTTTTATGAGACCCAGAATACAAACCAAGGAGTACATTTTTAGCATCCTTCTGAGGAAGCCAGTTTTTGCTTTTTTCTGGATAAGTTGTAGTTTTGTTTAATTTTTCTATATAGTGCACTGAATTTCAACATTGTTTTTTGGATTTTGATTTCTAATGTTCCCTGTCCAGTAAAAGTGAACTTGCACTTCTACTCAGATTACACTGATACCAAAATTATGTTATAGAAAGGGAACTACACTACTGGACAACCACTTCTTAACCTTTAGTGTGTCCCACTTTAAATAGAAAAAATGCTGAGATACTCTTAGAAATGTGCCCCTGCTATGAGTTTATAGTGCTGGATGCCAGGCGGAAGCGCTCACTTCAGTGATAAAAAGGAAAATGTGTTACTTCAGGCAGAGAAATGTGTTACCTCAGAAGTCAGTAGCTGCAAGCTCCTGATACATTATCTGTGTACTCACTTATCATAAGTGATTTATGTTTTTACTCCCTGAGCTACAGGATGTTCAGACCATGAACTGAAGCAGCTCTGCATGGCCAGAAACAGCCATTACATAATACATAGCAGAGAAATCTGTAAAAGATACAGAAGTGCAAATAGGGTCTTATCCTTGTTAAAATATTATACAAATTTAGCTATTCCTGCTCACCTGGCCAGGTTGTGAGATAAGTTTGGTTAGTTTCCTGAGGAAGGAGCAAGGTTGATCCTCCAAAACGCGTTGAATAAAGCCACCATTTGATCCATATATCCCTATGGTCTCATTCATCACATGGCAATGCGGATTATCCATATACGGAACACATTTTTAGGATTATCTAAGCACAACAATACATTTTTTGTAACACATCCATATGTGGAACTCAGCATTTAGCATGTATTATATGTAGACAAATGTAGAAAGTTAATGGAATTCTGCTACTTTGCATGTAAAAATTGAATGTTATATCAGTTTTCCTTTAAATATCAATGTACGAAAACAACTCCTGAATCGTGTCCTGTCCTTCTTTCCTAGATTTCACAGAACTCACATTCATATGGACCTAGTCACCGTTCTTCTTGCCATCGTTGTTATATTATTTTTGGCCGGTGTATTCAAGAACCAAAGAAAAGGAGATTACAAAAATTTTCCGCCTGGACCAAAACCTTTACCGATCATTGGGAATGTTCTCATGATGGACATGTCGAAACTGTATAAAACATTCATGGAGGTAAGTAAGAAAATTCTGTAAGACTGAGTTCACACAGAGTTTTAAGCAACAGTAGCCATATAGTTTTGCTGTATTTCCACTCTTTCAATGCAAACTATATGTAAGTAAACATTATGGGAAACAGTCGAACTATCTTAGCGGCACACGTCCGCTAAGGTTTACAGCCAAAAAATGACCGTTCTGCATGATCACAGTCATCTAATATAAAACAGGTTGGCACAATTATTTCACGTCTGATACATTTTTGGGAAATGTACTGAATATGTCAGAAATATCTGTACATTGGGAGCCTCAGAAGTGTAACCACAATCCAATTAGGAGATGGACTCCCCTGTTTTTCTTTTGGGCTTAGCATGGCAATACCTCCGTAAAGTTGCAAATTGGGTAAAACTGATGCACTGTGTTCTCTCTACTGCAGGAACAGGGTTGAGCTTGAACCAGGGATTCAGAGCATAGAATACCAGTAATGATCTTCTCATGACATTGCACAATAAAAGTTTTGCAAAGATTAAACTTTTAAAGAATTATTTCTATCTCCGACATTTATGGCATATGTAGGCAAGGACTACCAGATGTATAGACAGACTGGTCCTCATTGGACAGAATAATTTCACTACTCAGAGATAGGGCTAATTCAGACAATCAAATTAGATGTTGGTGTGCTGCCTTTATGCAAAAAAAATAGCATAAGGACCAATTCAATCAATGACGTACTAAACATGAGCCTTTTTACATATAGACCGATGGTCTGCATGTACAAAATCAAAGCATGCAATACTTTGATCCATATTCCAGACCAGACTCATCTATTATAAGGCCCTTTTCTCATCAATGCGCTCTGCTCTGCCTGCCCTGCGCCAGTACAAATGCAGGCGCAGGTGCAGTTACAGACAGCTGCAGCCTAGCGCACAGGCGCATAGATGGCGACCATCTGCGCTGCCCTGAGCTTTCCTCCCCATTACCTTGTCTAGGCAGCGCACGCTCCGAAACCCCGGAAACGCGAGTGAAAATTTCCCGTAGTCACCGCGCATGCGCTTGTTGAAGCGCACCCGGAAACGTCACAATATGCATTTCCAGGTGCACTTCAAGAAGCGCATGTGCGGTGACGGCAAGAGATATCACTCACGCTTCTGGAGTTTCGGAGCGCGCGCTACCTATACAAGGTAATGGGGAGGAAAGCGCAGGGCAGCGCAGAAGGTCACAATCTATGCGCCTGTGCGCTAGGTTGCAGCTGCCTGTAACTGCACCTGCGCCAGCATTTGCGCTGGCGCAGGGCAGGAAGAACAGCCTAGCGCATTGAGCGCATTGATGTGAAAAGGGTCTACGTCAATAGATGCAGAAAAAACATACATATGGGTTATGATTAGTGATCGTCGAACCCGCCCATGTTCGGGATCAGTGGACTCGGCCGGACTTTTTTTAAAGTCCAGGTTCAGGGCCAAATGTGACTCGAACTTCTATCTGAACCCCGAACTCAGACTTTAAATTTATAGAATGGGGCAGAAGGCTATAAAAGAAAGCATATTTTTATTAAACAGAAGCATTATACTTACCGCATCCAGCTATCCTACTACTTCTACTTCAGGGGCCGCTCATTAACTTCTTAGATATTCACTGCAGAGGGACCCAACAGCCAATCACAGACGGTGAGCATCTGTGATTGGCTGTAGGAATAATCTGGAAAATGCCCATAAATTCTGGATGCTAGAATGTATGGGCTGGTTTCAAATTACTCCTGCAGCCAATCACAGATGCCTATTCTCTATAAAAGCTTCTGTGATTGGCTGTTTTGCCTCTCACCCGTTGACTGACATCATAGTATGGCAAAAATAAATTATGTTAAAATAATTGTGTACTGCTCCACAGTATTTTGGATTTTCAGTGTACATAAAACAGACAGCTACAGGCTGTTCCCCTAGCTGCCTGCCTTTACTTTGGCTGGGAATTATTAAAATAAATAATAAAAGAAAGTGTGGGCTTCACCCTGTATTTGATTGCCAGCCAAGGTAAAACCAAGGCAGATGGGGGCTGGGATTCTCAGTGTGGTAAGGCCCAAGCATTCTGGTTTATTCTTTCGTAGCACCATTTCCAGGCACTTTACCTGGCTCTTCCAATAGCCCTGATGGGAGTGACATGCTTGGTAATGCCAGGTTTGTATTGGCATCTGGCACTAAGCCCGAAATTCATAGTGCTAGGCCAATATTAGATCTGCCCACTATGACTTTCTAGGCAACATAAAAAAAAAACAACACAGAAAAAAAATATTTTAATTACAATAAAACACAAAAAACATCCTTGATTGCCATCTTTATTAACACATACCACTCTGACACAATCCACAGGTGAACATCTTCAGCTCTGCTGAATATTTTTGTGAGCAGGCACATGTCTGCTCACAGAGACAAGCAGGGTGACAATGACATCCAACTGCCATGAGGGTGGAGGCCACACTTTTTATTTAATTAAATTAAAAATAATTATGGCCTTGTCTGTATTTTGATTGCCAGCCAAGGTAAAGCCAGGCTGCTGAGGGTGGTAGCCCGTAGTTGTTTGCTTTATCTGCACTAAGAATCTAACATACCGCAAAGCGCTACACAAATTTTTTTTTTTTTATTTATTTATTTTACAGTACTATGATGTCAGTCAATGGGTGAGGGGCTCAACAGCCAATCACAGATGCTGTCATAGACAATGGGCGTCTTTGATTGGCTGCTGGAGTAACCTGAAACTAGCATCTAGAATGTATGGGCAGTTTCCAGGTTACTCCAACAGTCAATCACAGATGACCGTTCACTGTGACAACACTTGTGATTGGCTGTTGGGTCCCTCTGCAGTGAAAATGTAGAAAGCTAATAAGTGGCCCCAGAAGTAAAAGCGGCATGAAGATGGAACGAGGTAAGTATGATGCTGCTGTTTAATAACTATTTCCTTTATTTTTACAGTCCCCCAAACCCGAGTGGTAACACGGACTTCCCAGGGAAGTCCGTGTTCAGGATCTGTTCCCAAACACTAGGTGTTCGGTATGGACCCCAAACTTTACAGTTCGGGTTCACCCATCAGTACAGCAGTTATGATTCATACATCATGTGCTTTTCATAGATCTATTATGATCATTAAGATGGGAAACTAAATGTGACTTATTTTATTTAATAAATTGCTTATGTAAAAACCATACATAAATCGACACTTGTCATGAACACAGACATAAAATATGGACACAAAAATGAAAAAATACACATTACTTGTGAAAGTAAAATCTCAGATTTGTCAGGATGAATTTTGCATTTGCTCTTATAGATCCAGCAGTAAAGGTGGTATTAAGATTAATATTAGCAATATTGACAACCTTGACAGCTTCATGCCACAGGCTTGAATAGATGTAGTTAGTTGGTATACAGCAATAAGCTAAATGGTAACACTTTGCAATTGGGAAAAATTGCTGGCAAATAGCTCAGCAGCTCTCCCTTCACTTGGATGCAATATTTATTTTCATTAAAGTGCAGCATGGGATTCATCCACAGTGCTTGTCATGAAAATTGTACCACAACCCTTGCAGCTTAACCAAGTAAGAATACAGTCCCAGCCAAATGTTATCTCTGATTATCCAGCATCCAGCATCCATAAGGATGGAAACATGCAGTCAAAGGAAGACTTGTTACCATCCATTTCAGGCAGAATGTCTGATACTCTGACTGCAATGGCCCTGACCAGCAGAACATGCAGAGTGAGGGAAAGCTGGGCCAGTGGTTAGGATCACCGTGGATGCGCTAAGTGCTGTGGCCCTGGCTCACATTGAAAAGAGAGAGTAAAAATGGAGAAAAATAAACAAAAGAAAAATACTATGTTTGTGATGCCAGTTGGTATTTCCAGCGTTTAGGTGGCCGGCACTGCAGATGCTCCCTGGGAGAAAGGTGCTCTAGCAGTGTAGATATTAGACCCTCCCAACCAGGGCCAGCTCCCAGGGGTGAAGATGACGGGGTTGGTAGTAGGTGTGATGGTGCAGAGGAAAAGGATGCACACAAGACAGTCTCTTAGTTCTTTACATTTATGTTAAATTTTGCAACAGGTCCAGGATGCAAGCACCACCAGGCTCATGGTCCATGGTCCAGGCCATTTTGGGGAGAACTGTGATGTCCTCTGCTGGGAGATGTATTTTGGCCTTCCTGCTGACTTTCTCTGGTTAAAGTTTCTAGGGGCTTTCAAGCTCTCCTGTACTCCCTACTTTAGATGTCAGTACATCCAGCCAAGCAGGCAACACTGATTTGGTGAGCTGCTGTGTCTTCTAACAGCTTTCTGGCTCTCTGTGTCACTATGCCTCGAAAAGTCCCACCGGTGTGTGGCTATTGGGCATAAAACCCTGCAGCCTCCAGTCTGTTACTAGACCTTGAAGGCCTAGCATCCTAGGGCCTGAAACTCTGTACTGCCATTGGTCCTTCAGAATGACCTCCACCCGCCTTCTGCTGAAGCTCTCCTCTTGCCTACTTCAACCATACTCAATAGCTCCTCCCTCTAACCAGAAATTGGGACCTGCCCATTGGGACAATTTCAGATCTCCAGCAGAGGGCACTCTAATTCTCCCCAGACATGGTATTACAATCAATGTTGAGGAAATACCATTTGTGGCAGCCAAACTGCATGTGCACCCCACTTTACCTTTGTTTGTGTGCTTTCTATTTCGATTTTGTTAAAGTCTTCTACCTGTGCCCCTCTCTCCTGCATCTGTCTGCCTGTTCCTTGAGAAATTTAATTTTTCTCTAATAAAACTGCACAAAGAAAATCCAGCTCTATTTATGCACCCACGAAACATGGGCATGCATTCTAATACTAACTCCACACTCACGATGACTCAGCATTTAAGACAGCAGCTCAGTGTGTTAACTGTTTATGTACTGTAGCCATTCATTCATACTTTGCTTCTGCTACTCAGTGTCATGTTGTCAAGATATCTTAAACCTGAGTATGTTTTCTTGAAAATGTATTAATTTACCCATTACCAATTTCTTGCAGCACACATATGGCCCTTCACTGGATTTTCTGTACAGTTGTCTATGCATATGCTGTATGTAAAATAGTATAAGACATTTCACTACATGTATTCACAATATATTAACAAGGCAATACAAGTTAGTCACAGTCTCCTTGGTGTCTGCATGATTGCTTTGCATTAATTTGTGTCCTACCCAATATGAGTACCGTACATACAGCAATGAGACCATAGCTAGTCCTCACTTCGGCACTAAAGGTAAGTGAGGGATTCTAAATTAGTTCCATTCATTTTAGAATTACCCAAAATTTGCAGATTTAGAAGAATAAAAATGTTGTCTAAACTATTTTGCTGGACCAAAATAAAGAATAATCTGATAGACTCACATTTCTTTAACCTACTTTTCCTTTGCCAACCTCTGATGGGCTCCTCTTCCTATTTCATAATTTGCTTAGTCTTCCACCTAAAACTCTGTGTTCTACCATTCCTCTGTTATTCCTGCTGTAAATGCATCAATACATTTGACAAATAGGTGTTGCCATTTGGAGGACTGCCCCTGCAGAACATGACAACATCCAATCAGTGCTTACAGTCAGTACTCTAAGATGTGATATTCTGGAACCAACATTGCATATAGAATATAATTGTTTTCTAGCACAAACATTTCTGGAGTGGTGGATATAGTTTTATCATGATATTTCCTGCATTCACAGCTTTCTAAGACCTATGGCCCTGTCTTCAGTATCCATATGGGAATGACAAAATCAGTTGTGTTATGCAGCTTTGATACCGTTAAGGAGGCGCTAGTCAACCATGCTGATGTGTTTTCTGATCGTCCCCAGACTCCTGTGAATATAAAAACTTTTACAAAATTATGGTAAGGAGGTTTTCTTTAAATAATGGCTTGCCCCCTCCCTCACCCCTAGTCACTGCTAAAAAAAAGGGGAGGCGAGGAGCTGTGATCTATGCCTAAGACTGTGACATAACTATGTCTCTGCGTCTTTAACGCCTTTGATGTAGCATTAAATAGATCTATAGCTTCTAAGCAGTTACCAGAAATGGTGATGTCCATCTGTTTTCCCAATTAACATCCCCACATTGCTACCGATAACGATGTTTGCCATAATTGACTTTTCACTGTTAAGGCTATTCACCTATTTCACAAAGATTTTTAAACATAAAAAATGAACTTGTTTGTTCTGTATTGCACCAAATGTTCCAATACATATAACACATGTTAATAAAAAGTTATGGTTTTTGAATAAATCAAAAGTATTATTTAAGAAGTCCTGTCACTTGCTCAAAAATGTTAGAGAAATACTTTATAAATGTTCCCGAGTTCCCCTGATTCTGATGGTGTTTTCAGTTTAGCACCACATCCCTTTATTAACATTTGCTCCTATTGGAGAACACTATGTGAAATTTCTGCTAGCAGACCAACTGGGTGTTTTCTCAGAGACTTCTTTGGGGGTTTTTGATTTTACCCTTCCTTTTCAGGCACTACCAATCACAACCCAAGAGCTGTTCTAACAATGTAAGATGCTGCTGAGCGATTGGTATCATCTTGAAGGGAGTGGTGAAAGTGCTCACCCTCAAATAATTCTATGGGTAAAGGAACTCGGGCATGTGAGTTGCGCAAGTGCAATGCATTAAAAACTTGCATTGCACTCGAACCAGTTTGAGCAAATGCTACTGGTCATATTAGTGCATCTTGAACGCACTGACCTCACAAAGCGAGTGAAATGCGAGTTCATTTGCAGCATGCTGCAATTGAACGTGATTTCCTTGCGAGACTGCCCATTGAAAGTATATGGGTGGGACAAAATCTCGCACTCATACAGCACACTATGTGATAGTCGCATGCGTGCGCATACTTTCAATGTCAGCAAACACTGCTGCTGTCTTAGCAGCGGTGTTTGAAATTGCAGGGTTGCCGGAGCAGCAAACAATCAGCTTTCACTGCTGTGACAGCAGCAGGGAAAGCGGATTGGTTAAATTGGCCGGTAAATGCTTTCCTTGGTGCTGAAGTTAAAACATCAGCACCATGGAAAGCACTAACTTTCAAAACACCAGCAGTGTTTGAAAACCGCGGTAAATGCTTTCCATGGTGCTGAAGATAAAACTTCAGCACCATGGAAAGCACGGACTTTCAAACACCAGCGGCGTTTAAAATTCACGGTAAATGTTTTCCATGATGCTGAAGTGTTAGCAGCTGGATTTCTCCAGCCGCTAACACTTCAGCACCATGGAAAGCATTTATCTCAAATTTTAAACACCGCTGGTGTTTTGAAAGTCCGTGCTTTCCAAGGTGCTGAAGTTTTAACTTCAGCATCAAGGAAAGGATTTATCGGCAGATTTAATCAATCAGCTTTCACCGCCGCTGTCACAGCGGTGAAAGCTGATTGGTTGCTATGCTGGCAACGGGGCAATTTTAAACACCGGTAAATGCTGTCGGCAGGGCTGAAGTTTGCTCGGCGGGATTACTCAGCATGCTGAGGAATCCTGCCGAGCAAACTTCAGCCCTGTGGACAACAGCACTCCTCTCACTCGCACCACACACTGACACCTGCAGCACACTCGCAGCACACTTACAAGCATACAGCCATGCCACACACTCACACACACCACACTCGCATGACACTCATGCAAAAAATGCACAGCACTTGCATCACTGTCATGCATCAAAAACGCTCTGCTTTTGATGCATGACAGTGTGCCTCCACCCCAGATTCCAGCTTAGCAGAGATTTCACATACTGAACTTCAAAAAAAACAAACAAAAATGAATATCTCTGCAATGAAGTTATGCAGCACAAAAGAGAAATGAGCGGCAAAATTAGGAAATCTCATAGATTTTCACAATAAATTTAACCCTGTTTATTTAGCAAGTGATGAATCCTCTTTATGTAATAGAAAATAAAATATATACACATTTCACATTACTGTAGTTAGCCTGACCCGCTCTGAACACATCAGATTCACCACATGGGGAAATACCTAAAAACAAAATTAAGAATACCTTGGAAGATTTATTTTTATTTTTCTGTTCCAACCAATAGACATCTTTCTCCTGTTTTCAGTACATGTGTGCTATTAAAAGCAGGTCTCATATAACACACATATTACTGGCAAAATTCTAGAGGTGTGGATCATTGTTTGGAAATAATTTGTAAGAGAGCTTACTCCATTATATAGAATGGAGCAGAGGAAGCTAGGTCACCCAGAGCAATAAGTCAGATTGGTGACCACTACTATGCACAGCTTAACCCCTTCACCTCGGCGATTTTCTGCATTCCGTTTTTCTTTTTTCCCTTCCCTTATTCCAAAAACCATCACTTTTTCATTTTTCCCTCAATATAGACATATGACCATTTGTTTTGATGCGGGTTGAGTTTTACATTTGAATGACTTCATTTATTTTACCATATAGTGTCCTGCAAAATGAGAAATAAATTGTAAGTGCGGTGAAATTGCAGAAAAAGTGCAATTATATGATGGTTTTGTTTATTTTTTATTTATCATGTTCACTATATGGTAAATTTGTCATGTCAGCATGGTGCCTCAGGTTGGTACGAGTTTGTAGATACCAAACTTGTACACACGTGGTCAAAATTGTTGTTCCCCCTCGTTTAATGAAAAAAAAGCCACAGTGGTCACAGAAATAACCTGAATCTGACAAAATTAATAATAAAAAACAAATCTATGAAAATGAAGAAATGAAGGTCAGACATTGCTTTTCATCCTTGCTGACACTGAATTTAAAAAATGCCTGGACAGAAATGATGGTCCCTTCCCTTAATATTAATATTTTGTTGCACGACCTTTTGAGGCAATCACTGCAATCACACAATTCCTGTAACTATCAATGAGACTTCTGCTCCTCTCCACAGGGATTTTGGTGACCCCTCAAGAGGAAAATGCTCCCGTCGTCTGGTGTTTGAAAATCGCCTTTTCCATGTTTCAGCTCTTTCCAAAGATGCTCAATAGGATTTAGGTCGGGGCTCATAGAGGCCACTTCAGAATAGTCCAATGTTTTCCTCTTAGCCATTCTAGGGTGGTTTTATCTGTGTGTTTTGGGTCATTATCCTGTTGCAAGACCCATGACCTGCAATTGACACCAAGCTTTCTGACACTGGGCAGCACATTTCTCTCTAGAATCCCTTAATAGTCTTGACATGTCATTGTACCTTGCACAGATTCAAGACACTCTGTGTCAGATGCAGCAAAGCAGCCCCAGAATATAACAGAGCCTCCTCTATGTTTCACAGTAGGGACAGTGTTGTTTTCTTGATATGATTCATTTTTCCTTTTCTGAACATAGAGCTGATGTGCCTTACCAAAAAATTCCATTTTGGTCTCATCTGTCCATAGGACATTCTCCTGGAAGCTTTGTGACTTGTCAACATGTAGTTTGGCAAATTCCAGTCTGGTTGTTTTATGATTTTTTTTCAACAATGGTGTCCTCTTTGGTCATCTCCCATGAAGTCCACTTTGGCTCAAACAACGACGGATGGTGCGACCTGACACTGATGATCCTTGAGATTGAATTTCACCTTTAATCTCTTAAGAAGTTTTTCTGGGCTCTTTTGTTACCATTCGTATTATCTGTCTCTTTGATTTGTCATCAACATTCCTCCTGTGGCCACGTCCAGGGAGGTTGGCTACAGTCCAATAGATCTTACATTTCTGAATAATATGTGCATCTGTAGTGACAGGAACATGAAGCTGCTTGAAGATGATCTTATAACCTTTACCTTTAACATTCTTGTCTATAATTTTCTTTCTAATCTCCTGAGATAACTCTTTCCGTCGCTTCCTCTGGTCCATGTTGAGTGTGGTACACACCATGTCACCAAACAGCACAGTGAGTATCTGTAGCCCTATATACAGGCCCACTGACTGATTACAAGATTGTAGACACCTGTGATGCTAATTAGTGGACACCCCTTGATGTAACATGTCCCTTTGGTCACATTATTTTCAGGGGAACCATCATTTCTGTCCAGGACGATTTCATGAGTTTAATTTTTTTTTTTAAATTCTGTGTCAGCAGGGCTGAAGAGCAATGTCTGACTGTCATTTGTTCATTTTCATAGATTTTGGATGTATTATTACTTTTATCAGTTTCAAGTTACTTCTATGATTATTGTTGGTTTTTCTTTCATTGAACGAGGGGGAACAACAATTTTGACCAGGTGTGTACTTTTATCTATGTGGTGAAAAAAATTCTGAAACTTTTAAAGAAAAAGAATTGCCCGTTTGTCACTAGTTTCCATGACCATTTGTGTTCTCATTTTTTGGGATCTAGGGCTGTGTGAGGACACTTTTTGCAGTTTGATCTAATGTTTCTAATGATACCATTTCTTGGGTACATGTGATGTTTTGATCGCCTGTTATTACATTTTAATGCAATGTTGCAGAGGCCAAAAAATGCAAATTTGGCGTTTGGACTTTTTGTTTAACTACTCAGTTTCCTGATCTGATTGATTGATTTTATATTTTGATGGATCGGGCATTTCTGAACGTGAGGACACCAAATATATGTTTTTTTTTAATTGTTTTATTTTCAATGGTTCAAAAGGGGGCTGATTTAAAGTTTTATTTTATTTTTATTTTTTCTTATTTTGAAAAACTTGTTTTTTACCACTTTTACTTTATTTTACTTGGCCCCTTAGGACGCCTCAACACTGCAGTGTGAGATCGCTTATGCTGCACAGATCGATGCTTTAGCATCCCTCCGCATAGCACAAATGATCATACTTTTGAGGGGTTGGCTAACTTTGTTATCAAAGTTTAGAAATAAATTGCAAATTATCCTTGTGTCAAAATGTTTGCTAAATAGTGATGGGTGAACCGGGACTGTAAAGTTCAGGGTCCATACTGAACACCTAGTGTTCCTGCACAGATCCCGAACATGTACTTCCCTGGGAAATCTGTGTTATAGTTCGGATCCAGGGGTGGGGGGGGCTGTAAAAAAAAACCACACAATTAAGTTTCAAATATTTTTTATTTTTACACTACAATATGTGTGACAGGCCCAACATCCAAGCACAGACACTGTCACACATAATGGGCGTTTGTGATTGGCTGTTTGAGGAATCTGCAATCAACCCATACATTCTAGTATGGTAGAATGTATGAGCTGGTTTCAACTTACTCCAGCAGGCAATTACAGACAACCATTCTCTGTGACAGGGTCTGTGATTGGCTGTTGGGCCTTTCACGCATACTGTAATGTAAAAATAAATAAATAATAATAAAAAATAAGGTATAGTATTCCACAGTATTTTGGATTCTCAGAGGAGATAAAGCAGACAGTTAAGGGCTGTCACCCGCAGCTGCCTGTCTTTTCCTTGGCTGGCAATCAGAAAATACAGGAAAGTCCACAATTTTTTTTAACTATTTTAATAATTTAATTAAAAAAAAAAGCGTGGGCTCCGACAGTATTTTGATCGCCAGCCAAGGTAAAATCCAGGCAGCTGGGGGCTGGTATACTCAGCATGGTAAGGCCCAAGCATTCTTGGCCCCCACACTCAATACCTCTGCCACCCCTGGAAATGGTGCATTCATTATAGTACCATTTCCAGGCGCTTTACCCGGCTCTTCCAGCTGCCTTTGTGGGTGGTGGCGTGTTGGGTAATGATGAAGTTAATACCAGCTTTGTATTTTCAGCTGGTACTAAACCCAAAATTTATGAGGCAAACTTAGACCTACCTACCCTAAATTTGTAGCAAACACAGAGACATTTTTTTTATTAGAAATAAAATACAAAACACATTTAGGGACTCCATCTTTATTAAAAAAAAATAAAAACCTCCATCTGACGTATTCCAGGTCTTCTTATCATCTTCAGCTCTGCTACAGTTTTGCCAACATCCAAGCACATCTGCTGGCAGAGAGGAGCAGGCAAAGAATGACAGCTGGGCACCATGTGAAAGGTTATCTGAGTTCAAGTGAACTCAGATAACCCCAGCATCGCCTGACACCCAGAGCCCAGCCATAAAGTGATCACTTCTCTTGCTCTTTACTTCTTTTACTAACAGCTTGTCCCTACAAGAAATCATTTTGCTCCATGTGTTATGAATGTGTCTAATTTGAATTCTTTGTATTTAGGTGTTATTACTTCCAATGGAGAGAACTGGAAAGTGATGAGAAGGTTTACTCTCTCCACACTACGAGATTATGGAATGGGGACGAGAACAATAGAGGACAAGATCATCGAGGAGGCCGAGTGTTTAGTGCAGAAGATGAAATCATATGGAGGTGAGAGGTTAATGTCTATAAATATGTATAATGATGGAGTATACATAATAATGTTTGCAGTGATAAAAGGGTAAGTGGGAGCTCCTTGGCTTTATTCCAAAATCTGTTTATGAGCTTCAATAGAAGAACCATTTGGGCCACTTTATAGCCAAATTAACATAATTTTTTCCCCACAGTTTGTAGATAGTTGTTCACAGACTTGTAAATCTCCAACCTTCTTTCCTCCTGAGAGACTCTGCCTCCCTAACGTACCCTTTTTATGTAGAGACACATGACTTCCCTAGTAACAATTTCTTTTCCAATATTGTTATTACTGTCTCCACATTTTTGAGATGTGATTGTGCCATCAATTTGTAAATGAGTTAATATCTTCGAAAGAAAAATAAAAATATCCAACATTCAACTTCTGATATGTTTCCTATGTTCTATGGTGAATAAAATACGGATATAAGACATTTCCAATTCATCAAATTTTTGTTTTCTTTACATTTACACAGTGTCCCAACATTTTTGAAATTAAGGTTGTATATACACTGATGAGCAAAAGTGTAACAATGATTTGAACTTTTGACTTTCAGGTTCCATATCTCACTACCCACTGCAGCTTTGAGTGTGAGACTACCTTCATTTTATAGACAATCGTCTTTGCTATCCCATACATGAATATCACGTGCAACTATTTACCATATGATAACATACAAGTTTTTGTCATGTCACTGCATTGTTACCGTTTTGCTCCTGATGTTTGAAAAATCTTTTCCTTCCCGTATACTAGAAATTACAAGCTATTCTCACAATTCCTAATAGATCAGTGTGTTATTAGGTTGATTCCCAAGTGAATGGTCACTGGTTCGAATTGAAGAGCTGCCATGAAGAAGATTTCCCAAGAAAAGAGAAACAGCATCATCCAGCTCATCGATAGTGGTCTCTAAGCCAAGAAAATTGCCAAACTGCATCATGTGAGACCATGGTAGGTGGAAGAATACAAAATGAAGTCTGTCCATCTTAAATGGAGCCACGAGGTGGACGTCCAGGCAAAATATTGGAGTCAACAAATCTGCTCATGACAACGTCTATCAGTTCTGTTAACAAACATGGCAGTGAAGGCAGCTCATATACTTTGTAAAAGTGAGATCACAGGCATCCAGGCAAGCATCTTGCAAAGCACATTACATAATTTATATGGATTCTTTCCAAAAGAGACATAGAGGTACTTGTAATGATTATCTGACAACAAAACCCCTCAAATTATATTTAGAAATATACTTTTATTAAGACAGGTAAGAACCTTCAAATATCAACAACATCAACACATTTAAACACAGACACCAGAATAAAACTACATCAAGAGGATACAAGAATAATAGAACACTGTCCCTAGTCAGACTACAAGATCATCCTGCTACCAGAGGAGTTTAAACACAATCACTTCAACTTGTAGAGTAAAGCTGTGGCAGATACAGAAGGGCAAACAGGGTCTTATCCTCATAAAAAGCTATGCCCACATTAACTGTTCACACTGGACAGGTTGTGTGACCCACATCCAGTTTGTATCACACGTAACAGCTACTGCAGATTCCACAAAACCACGTGTACAACGTGTTTACAGAAGGAACCCAATGGATATATACCATTTTTAATTTTTTGGGATTATAAGATGCACTTTTGTTCCCCCAAATCTTGGATGAAAGTGGAGGGGGGGTGTCTTATAATCAGAATCTACTCGGGAGTTAGGGGAGGAGAGGCAGCTCTGGAGCGGTGTCTGGGGGCTGACGGAGTCTGGCTGAGGGCTGAAGCTACGACCCCTGGTCACATGCCCCCGCACATTCTGCTCATATAATATACACTGCTTCCACTGTCCACCTCCTCAGTGCTGAACCCAGTGCTGAGATGTGGGCAGGGGAGCAGCACATATTATGAGCCTGCAGTCACCCCCTCCATTCTGAATATGGCCCCCCCATCACTATGTATGGAACTCATGCAGATGGACCCCATTTATTACTACAATTTATTTTTCCTCTTTTCCTTCACCAAATTTGGGGGGGTGCGTCTTATAATCCAGTGCGTCTTATAAAGCGAAAAATACGGGATGTAGGCAATCCGTGCTGCCGTGAGATGAACAAGACCATAGGGTTATATGGATCAACTTATTCAATGCGTTTAAGAGCATCAACCTCGCTCTTTCCTCAGGAAACCAACTAAATGTCTAATTAAGGTAATTTGGTTGCTTTTCTGAGGAAGGAGTGAGGTTAACGCTCTGAAATGCTTTCAATATTAGCCGCCAGCCTTGATTCACATAACCCTATGGTCTTATTCATCTTATGGCAGCGCATATCATCCTTGTACATATCTATTTCTTTTACACTTGTGTCTCAGGTCCTCGGAGGCTAACCCTACAAGTCCTAAGAATTCTCTAGAGACAAACAGAGATATCTGATGGTGGACAATTCTCTAAAGTACAATCAGCAGAAGCATAATAAATATAAATCAAAATTCAATGATGAAATATCCAAGTGTCCTTTTCAGCATTAAAAGCTGTTCTTTTCCAGCACTAAGGACCTATAAATTGGTAGATAGTCCAATGGTACGGTTTAGGCTACATTCTGACACAACGTTTTGGATGTGTTTCTTCAGGATCCATTTTTCAGCTGCAAAACTGGATCGGCTTTTCAAATAATGCATCAAGAAATGGATGATCCATTTTTGATGTGTTTTGTGAGGATCCACTTTTTTTAAGCCCAGACAATGATTTCAATGGAAAAAGCGGAATCATAAAAACGCCACCCAAAGATTCTCAGATTCTAATATTCTTCAGCACAATCGTCATTCAATAGAGTAGGAGCAGTCCGAGCACTCACATCACAATGTGATTAGTGCATATATATCTCCGTTGAACATTCTACAGGAATTCATTATAAATTCATCCGAATACATTTTAATATTTCTTTTATATATTTTTTATACAAATAATTTTTTAGATAAATATTGAAGAAAGAAAGGCTGCTAAGAGGCAAGTAGCTGAGCAGGAGGAAGACCTTTTGGAGCTCAAAAGTCGCCTGGCAAAGTGCCTGTCAATGAACAAGGCAGCCTTGGAGAAGGTGAAGCGACAAGTGTCCCTCTTGGTCAAACAGGGTGCACAAGCTGAAAGTAAGTTGGCCCTGAGACCTGAGCCGGATGATCGATTGGAGACGACCAGTGCGACAGAAACTTCTCTGTACAAGTGCCTCATAGATGTACCTGAAGACTTGAGAGAAAAATGCATCAGATAGTGCATGAAGAGCTTAAGAAGGCCGTGGAAGCCTGTAAGGAGTACCCGACTTCGGAAGCCAAACAACTGGTGGTTCTGTCCACAACGGAAGCCACAGTGAAGTGAGTGGCTATTCTAAGTGACATGCATTTACGATACATTCGCACGAAGTGGATGTTCCGGTTGAAGGCTGAAGAAGCCATAAGACAGCTGAAGCATATGAAGAAAGCTCAAAGTCTGCAGGAAGAAGTCATCCAGGTGCCTCATGGTATGGTGAGAAAGCTCATTGAGAGAAATGGCCAAGTCATGCAAATAATCGTAAAGATGTTCGGTGTGATAAAGGTAAGCGTCCACATGATCACCAAAACTGGATACCTGATGAAGTTAGTATGGTGTCATTCTCCACTGTAGGAATGGAAGAAATTATTTGATAGGGTGGCACAGTGGCTCAAGTGGTTAGTGTGGCCCCCCTGGCGGGACTCCACAGGGAGGTACTGCACCCCAAAAGAAAGGTGTAGTATCCCCATAGTCACAGGTAGAAGGGGAGAATTACAGAGTATGTCCACTGAACCCACCCACAGACACCCTAGCACAGGGGACTGTAATTCAGTAGGTCCCAGGGGGGTGGAGCTTAGGAGAGCGGGAGACGTGAGTGACAGTTGACACACAAGTTAGTGAGAAGGTGACAGAGAGAGGAAAGAGACGGAAGCAGGGGACCCTGCTGTCCTGAAGAGAGGGCACCTTTAAAGAGTGGAGGTGACCCAGACAAGAAGGGGACACTCCAGGTCTCGGTGGAGCCATCTGGAGTGCCCAGGTCACACCGGTATTCTAGAGCCGAGGCGGTTTGATTAGGTTTATCCCAAACCGCAGTCCAGCGCATTGTGGGCCTTCATAAGGGAGCCACAACACCCACCAAGGAGCCTAACCACTGTCCCAAAGCTATGTCCAAGAGGCCAAGAGGTAACAAAGACTGAAGGCAACAGACCTGGGGACCAGTAACCAGACTTTAGTGTGGGAGAGCAGAGAGCCATTACATTAGTGTTCGCCCTCATCCCCATCAGCCATTGAGTGCCCAGGGCACGGAACCGGGATCCGATTAGCCGTGATCCCCGCCGAAGCCTCCGTCACGGTATTCGAGTAACCCTATCCCTGCCGGCCCAACTCAATTTTGGCGTCACAAACAAGATCCCGTGCCCGATAAAACCGGGTGCTGTACGCCTTAAATCAGACTTTATTGACTGAATCTCATTTTACTACATTGGCCCAAAATGGCGGGCCTGGAGATGTGACTGGAGATGCCTCGGCCCCTCATCCAAGGTGGGCCATGCAAGAGACGCCAAACTGTCTCCCTGCCCCCCTTGCAAACAAACAACCAAGGGGGCGGGTTGGTAACCGGACCGCACCAGCTCGGGACTATAAAAAGTAAACAGGGTGCGGCCGGAGGGTAGAACGAGAGACATTGGCCACTACTAGACCTGCTACCTGGGCACGGCCTGGATACCATGGCAGCCACATGACTAAGGGACCTGGTCCGTGAAATCGAGGAAGACCTGAGGGCCAACACTGGAGCTCCAGGGATGCCGACACTTGAAGATGAGGGTGACGATGCGGCCCTCTGGAGTGCAGCCCTCGATGATTTGCATGCCCAGGTGAATGAGATCGTGGAGTGCACAATCCGGAGGTGGAGCGCCAACATGCGGCTGGAGCTGAGTTGGCGTTCGAGACAACAACAGGGGCATGAGCTAGACCCCGAACCGGGGGTGGCGGTAGAACCAGAGACCAAGCACCCGGTGGCCGGTGAATCCCTCTCCCCTACAGAGCCGGGCTCAGTCACCGCTGAGGAGATAGAACCACCTGAGTCCAGCAACCCACCATCCGGTCAGAAGAACCGCGAGCCCAATGCCAACAATGACGTGGAGCCTGCCGAATCGGAAAATCTGATCAGCTTCTTCAAGGAGCCCAACCAAAGGTGGCGTCACGTTTCCCTATCCCCAAGTTCCAACTGCAGCCTTTGCAGCACTGAAGGCCCGAGGTCCTGGGTTCAATTCCCACCAAGGACAACATCTGCAAGGAGTTTGTATGTTCTCCCGTGTTTGTGCGGGTTTCCTCCGAGCACTCCGGTTTCCTCCCACATTGCAAAGACATACTGATAGGATGTTTAGATTGTGAGCCTCAATGGGGACAGCATTACTCATGTATGTAAAGTGCTATGGAATTTATAGTCCTATATAAATGAATAAATCTTATATTATATTATATATGAATGCTGATGGAGTACCATGTGATCTACCTGCCAGAGGTAGAACAGTTGAATCTTGCAAAACTGAATTGAGAGACAGCATCGTCTGAGCAGCAGAAAATGCCAGCTGTCTGTAAATCGTGAGATACAACAAAGAAGGGGCTGTCTAAATCATGGACTAGCCACAGCAGAAGCTAGAGGCAAAAGAAGAGACAACTGGTGTAATGGTTCTTTAGGTGAAAAAGGCGATGAAGAAAAATGCCAATAGAGAGATCTTCCAAGATGTCCTGAGGATAGTGGGCAGGGGTTTAGAGGTAGTGAATCCTCCAGTAACTCGAGTTTGAGAGGCCCAAACAGAAGACACAAAAGAGTACGTAAGAGTAGAGAGTCAGACTTGACCTTAGATATAGAGGCAAATTACTCTGCACTGCTGTTTGGACCGCTGGGGGCAGGGAAGGTCTGAATTGTTTATAACTTGGAAATGTGACTTGATAAAGTCTAATAGAGGGTTATTCACAAAGGAAAAGTCAGTGACAATGACAGACTGTAGGTCTTCAAAGAATGAGCTACCGTTGATGACTCTGCAGAAGTTGAGAAGCGCGAACGACATGTGTATGGACTCTGTTTGAACTGTGGTTTGTAATGTGATTGTGTATGTTGTGTGTTCAGTATAGCGGGTTTGAACAAGAAGAGGAGGATATGTGATGCAGCGGCTTGCTGCATTGCCAATATGTCTGCTGGGAGTGGGTCCTGGCTGGATAAGTACCATCCCATGGGTGTGTCAAATCTGATATAGTGTTCCTCCTTCCTGATCACATGGTCTATGATGCAAGCAAGGTCTTTGTGTGTTTGGAAGTGGCTGCAGATAGCATTTTTCTGCAGACACATGGTCAGGTGACTACGTCTCTCGGTGTTTGGTGTGTCCTTGGAAGGCGCGAGGTCCAGAGACCGCAGCTGAAGAAACTGAGTTGGCTCTCTGAGTTCAGGAGGCCACAGTCCCACTGAGGGTCTGGAACAGTCAAGAACCTGGGATCCAAGAGAGAGGCAGCTTCTTGACCATGGACGAAGAGGTCAGTAGACACTATAATGGACAAAGTGTGATGTGCCATGTTGGCACACCAGCCATTGGAATAGACCAGTGATCACAATAAGTTTTGTTGATTTATATGAACTATGCTATAGCAGTTTATAAGGCCTTAATAATTCAGCTAGACTGATTTAAACGTGAGATTGTCCCTACGTGCTTTACTTCTGCTTCCAAAAGTGTATCCCCTAATACCCTCAGTGAGCGCTACCTCACAGTATATCATATATACACATATACAATGTTTATTTAATATACATTTGTTCCACTTTGTCAGGAAAGCCCTTTGAAAACTTGAACATTATAAATGCGGCCGTAGCCAATATAATTGTGGCCATTCTGCTCAGTCACAGATATGAGTATGACGATCCGACCATTGTAAAGCTTATTGACTTGATTAATGAAAATATAAGACTTATCGGAAGCCCATGGGTCCGGGTACGTAAAAGAAAATTGTATGATACTATTTTTAGTAGTAGATTTGCTAAAAATAATTGTCTTAATTTTGATAAACGAGACCTCTATTGCAATGATGCCACAAATATGGCAAGACAGCAGTGGCGTAACAAGTGTCCCGCGGGTCCCGGAGCAAGAATCACTTAGGGGCCCCCTTGATGAGAAGCGGGGGTGGGTGTTAGTGGTGCCGGCCGGGTGGGAAGCGCACAAATACCTGCTCTGCCTCTCCCGGCTTTTAGAGGAGCGGCCAGTCCTCCCTCAGCTCCTCTTCCGGCGCTATAGCGGTCGCGGCGGGCGGCTGGGGGCACAGGCAGCAGGGTCCCCCGAGGAGCTCGGGGCTCCCCCAGGGGCGACCGCTGTAGTTACGCCACTGTATCACAGCTGACCTCATAGCAGCTTATTGGCGCTGGGTCCGGGCCCCCCACAAGCGCCGGGCCCCAAAGCGACCGCTACGTCTGCTATGCCGGTAGTTACGCCCCTGCAAGACAGTACTTTTATGTACTAAAGACAAACAGGTGCATCTCAATGAATTAGAATATCATGAAAAAGTTAATTTTTTTCAGTAATTTAATAAAAAAAAAAGTGAAACGCATATATTATATAGTCATTACAGAGAGAGGGATCTATTTCAAGTGTGTTTTTATGTTGATGTTGATGATTATGGCTTACAGCCAATGAAAACCCAAAGGTCATTATCTCAGAAAATTAAAGTAGAGAGGATGAAGGGTCTGAGAGATAAAATATGACCTAAATAGATATCAGAGGTTTCACCTTGTGTGGTTGTGAGAGTCACAACCACTATAAAGGCATATCAAGGCTGCTGCAGTCCCCAGCGTGGTGACTATAGAGTAGGAAGGAGGAATGGTTAAACACCATGCTGCCATACTCCACCAGAGATCAAAGGGTGAATATAATATTGCTTTATTAGTTAACACATTTCAGGGCTCTCTGGCCTCTTCCTCAGGACAAATCAATATCATATTGCCATATTTCAGGGTGTTTCTGGGAGCTCTGGGACTAATAAATGAATATTATATTCACCTTTTGATGTCTCGTGGAATACAACAGCACGGTTTTTAACCCTTCATCCTCTCTACTTTAATTTTCTGAGATAATGACCTTTGGGTTTTCATTGGCTGTAAGCCATAATCATCAACATTAACAGAAATAAACACATGAAATAGATCCCTCTGTGTGTAATGACTCTATATAATATATGTGTTTCACTTTATGTATTAAATTACTGAAATAAATGAAATAACTTATTGATGATATTTTAATTCATTGAGATGCACCTGTACATATTCAGTATATAGTACGATCTCTCTACTCTATCAATTTTTGGAGACTGTGTAATCTACTGACTTAGTTCTGTCCATTTTCCATCTTTTATTGTAACTGCCATAAAGTTCATACACTCCTTAAAGGGGTTGTCCTGTGTAAACTGATAATCCTTCAATCACTCAATGTGACTGCAGATTCATCAATCCTCCATCCGTACACACTGAGTGATGCGAGGATTCGCAGTTTCTTAATTGGGATTGGACCACAATTATGCCATATTCATTTTCGCGGCCAGAACCCGACTAGCGGGCACGGCCTCACTCATCACAAGTATATGCAGCCAGGCTGCTCCCACTGGACAGCACCTCCCTCTAGTCAGACGCGCCCAATAGTTTGACACACCCGCTCCATACACTTACAAAGAGCGAGGCCGGGCCCACTAGTTGTGTTGTTGCCGGGAACAAGAATATGGTAAATATGAAGTCTGTGTTTGGCTTAAAAAGGCAAATCCTCACAACAATTAGCGAGTATCTAGAACTGATAAGTCTACACTGACATAGAGTGACTGCAGAATTATGAGGCTTAGACTGGACAACCCCTTTAAAGGAAACCTGTCACCCCCTTTGGGCATTTTAAACTGTGCCCACCAGCTTACACATAATGTAAATGGGGTTCTAGTAACCCCTGTATGTGCCCAGACTGGCCCCTCATACCTGAGATATGAACTTTTATTGTGTCCAGCGCTGGCCTCCTATTGAGACCAGGAGGCTGCTATTTAGACCTGATGGATGATGTGCTCACCGCCCCTCCGGGCTGCAAAACTCACCCTTATACTTTTTAAACTTCCCGCCCCTCCTCTGGCCCTTGAGTGGCAGGCGCATCTGCCCCTGCCCAGTGGAGCGGGCGTCCATGCTGCATTAAACAGGCCTATGTCTCGCGAGACTTCACAAATCTTGAAAGACGTCAGCACTATGCATGGACACCCGCTCCACTGCGCAGGGGCACCTGTCTGTGCCAACGTCTCGTGAGGTTTGTGAAGTCTCGCGAGACATCGGCCTTTTCAATGCAGCGTGGACACCCGCACCACTGTGCAGGGGCAGATGCGCCTGCCACTCAAGGGCCAGCCAGAGGAAGGACGGGAAGTTTAAAAAATGCAGGGCACGTTTTGCAGCTCGGAGGGGTGGCGAGGACACTATCCACCAGGTCTAAATAGCAGCCTCCTGGTCTCAATAGGAGGCCAGCGCTGGACACAACATAAGTTCATAAATTGCCGTAACTGACTTCCGTCGGAGCGGCGCGACTTCCGGTGGCTTTGTTAGCGAGTCCTGGGTGCTTCTCCTGGACTCTGTCCGTGGCCGCGGGCATTGCGAGTTGTTGCAGACTTGCAAAGCAATGCCCGCGAAGCGGGCATTGCGAGTCGCTTCGCTAACAAAGCCACAGGGGGTGGCTAAGAGCATGGCGCTGTAGTGTACACCGCTATGCTATACTACAGTCCCATGCCCATACGCTTTAGGCCTGACAGGCGTATGGCCATGGGACTGTAGTATACCATAGCGCTGTACACTACAGCCCCATGCTCTTAGCCACCCCCTCAGTGCGCCGCCCCTACCCCCTACCCCCATAGCGCTGTACACTACAGCCCCATGCTCTTAGCCACCCCCTCAGTGCACCGCCCCTACCCCCTACCCCCTAAGCCCCGCCGCACCGCTATGCTATACTACAGTCCCATGCCCATACGCTTTAGGCCTGACAGGCGTATGGCCATGGGACTGTAGTATACCATAGCGCTGTACACTACAGCCCCATGCTCTTAGCCACCCCCTCAGTGCGCCGCCCCTACCCCCTACCCCCTAAGCCCCGCCGCACCTAAGCCCTACCCCCTAAGCCCCGCCGTACCTAAGCCCCTACCCCCTAAGCCCCGCCGTACCTAAGCCCCTACCCCCTAAGACTCGCCGCACCTAAGCCCCTACCCCCTAAGCCTCGCCGCACCTAAGCCCCTACCCCCGCCGCACCTAAGCCCCTACCCCCTAAGCCCCGCCGTACCTAAGCCCCTACCCCCTAAGCCCCGCCGTACCTAAGCCCCTACCCTCTAAGCCCCGCCGCACCTAAGCCCCTACCCCCTAAGCCCCGCCGCACCTAAGCCCCGACCCGCCGCACCTAAGCCCCTACCCGCTAAGCCCCGCCGCACCTAAGCCCCCACCCGCCGCACCTAAGCCCCTACCCCTAAGTCCACCGCACCCCTACACCCTAAGCCCGACCCGCCGCACCTATGCCCCTACCCCTAAGCCCCGCCGCACCTAAGCCCCTACCCTCTAAGCCCCGCCGCACCTAAGCCCCTACCGTCCGCCGCCGCACCTAAGCCCCTACCCCTAAGCCCCGCCGCCTCCTAAGCTCCCTCCGCTTTCCCCCGCCGCTTTCCCCCGCCGCTGTCGCTAACACCTAAAGCCCTACACCCGAAGCCCCCGCCGTCCCCTAACCTAACGTCCCCGTCGATCACTTACATGCCTTCTTAGTCATCTGATCGTCCGTCCGATCCACAAGTCCTCCGTCCGGCCAGGCGTCCTCTTCCTCCGGCCCCGGGGGTCTTCTCTCTTCTTTCCGCCATCTCCGCCTCTTCGTCCGGCCCCGGGGATCTTCTGTCTTCTTTCCGCCAACTTCCAGCTCCGACGTCCTCTTCACTTATCATTAAAATAGAATGGACGACAAATCCACCATTCTACCTCAATGAGATGTGAGGGGCTCTTCTGATTGGTCGCTGTCTATTGCCCTCAGCCAATCAGAAGAGCCCCTCATTTCCCATTGAAATACATTAGCGGTGTGTCGGCGATTTTATGGCCGCCCACCTGGTTCTATTTGTCGGCCCTAAAATCGCGGACACACCGCTAATGCATGTCTATGGGCAGTGAGCTCGAATTCTGATTGGTCTCTCTCTGCTGACGCCGACCAATCAGAAATCGGGCTGACTGCCCATAGACATGCATTAGCGGTGTGTCCGCGATTTTAGGGCCGACAAATAGAACCAGGTGGCCGGCCATAAAATCGCCGACACACCGCTAATGTATGTCAATAGGAAATGAAGGGCTCTTCTGATTGGCTGAGGGCAGTAGACACCGACCAATCAGAAGAGCGCCTCAACAAATAAATTTAATAATAAAAAAATAATTAAAAAAATAATTAAAAAAGAATAAAAAAATAAATAAAAAATAATAAATAATTAAATTAAAAATAATAATAAAAAAAATAAATACATGCTAATAAGATGAGCCCTTTCAGCGGACCTGAAAGAGAACTGGGTCTCAGCCTCAGGCTCACTTTAAATAAATAATAAATTTAATAATAAAAAAAATAATTAAAAAATAATTAAAAAAGAATAAAAAAATAAATAAAAAATAGTAAATAATTAAATAAAAATAATAATAAAAAAAATAATTATATGCTAATAATATCAGCCCTTTCAGCGGACCTGAAAGAGAACTGGGTCTCAGCCTCAGGCTCACTTTAAATAAATAATAAATTTAATAATAAAAAAAATAATTAAAAAATAGTTAAAAAATAATAAAAAAATAAATAAAAAATAATAAATAATTAAATAAAAATAATAATAAAAAAATTAAATATATGCTAATAATATCAGCCCTTTCAGCGGACCTGAAAGAGAACTGGGTCTCAGCCTCAGGCTCACTTTAAATAAATAATAAATTTAATAATAAAAAAAATAATTAAAAAATAATTAAAAAATAATAAAAAAATAAATAAAAAATAATAAATAATTAAATAAAAATAATAATAAAAAAATTAAATATATGCTAATAATATCAGCCCTTTCAGCGGACCTGAAGGAGAACTGGGTCTCTGCCTCAGGCTCACTTTAAATAAATAATAAATTTAATAATAAAAAAATAATTAAAAAATAATAAAAAAAATAATAAAAAAATAAATAAAAAATAATAAATAATTAAATAAAAATAATAATAAAAAAAAATAAATATATGCTAATAATATCAGCCCTTTCAGCGGACCTGAAAGAGAGCTGGGTCTCTGCCTCAGGCTCACTTTAAATAAATAATAAATTTAATATTAAAAAAAATAATTAAAAAATAATTAAAAAATAATAAAAAAAATAAATAAAAAATAATAAATAATTAAATAAAAAATAATAATAAAAAAAATAAATAAATGCTATTAATTGTATTAATTTTATTAATGCTATTAATAATGCTATTACTGCTAATAATAATGCTATTTATGCTAATAATTATGCTATTAATGCTAATATTTATGTTATTAATGCTAATAATTATGCTATTAATGCTAATAATTATGGTATTAATGGTAATAATAATGCTATTAATGCAAATAATATTGCTATTAATTCTATTATTAATGCTATTAATGCTAATTATTATGCTATTAATGCTAATAATTAGGCTATTAATGGTAATAAGAATGCTATTAATGCAAATAATATTGCTATTAATGCTATTATTAATGCTATTAATATTAATAATTATGCTATTCATGCTAATAATTATGCTATTAATGGTAATAATAATGCTATTAATGCAAATAATATTGCTATTAATGCTAATATTTATGCTATTAATGCTAATAATTATGCTATTAATGCTAATATTTATACTATTAATGCTAATAATTATGCTATTAATGCTAATATTTATGCTATTAATGCTAATAATTATGCTATTAATGGTAATCATAATGGTATTAATGCAAAAAATATTGCTATTAATGCTATTAATGCTAATAATTATGCTATTAATGTTAATGATTATGCTATTAATGCTAATAATTATGCTATTAATGGTAATAATAATGCTATTAATGCTAATAATATTGCTATTAATGCTATTATTAATGCTATTAATGTTAATAATTATGCTATTAATGCTAATATTTATGCTATTAATGCTAATAATTATGCTATTAATGCTAATATTAATACTATTAATGCTAATAATTATGCTATTAATGCTAATATTTATGCTATTAATGCTAATAATTATGCTATTAATGGTAATCATAATGGTATTAATGCAAATAATATTGCTATTAATGCTATTAATGCTAATAATTATGCTATTAATGTTAATAATAATGCTATTAATGCTATTAATAATGCTATTAATGCTATTAATTATGCTATTAATGCTAATATTTATCCTATTAATGGTATTATTAATGCTATTAATGCTAATAATAATGCTATTAATGCTATTAATGCTAATAATAATGCTATTAATGCTATTAATAATGTTATTAATGCTATTATTAATGCTAATAATGCTATTATTAATGCTATTAATGCTAATTATAATGCTATTAATGCTATTAATAATGCTATCAATGCTATTAATTATGCTATTAATGCTATTAATGCTAATATTTATCCTATTAATGCTATTAATAATGCTATTAATGCTAATAATAATGCTATTAATGCTATTAATAATGTTATTAATGCTATTATTAATGCTAATAATGCTATTATTAATGCTATTAATGCTAATAATAATACTATTAATGCTATTAATAATGTTATTAATGCTATTATTAATGCTAATAATGCTATTATTAATGCTATTAAAGCTAATAATAATGCTATTAATGCTATTAATAATGCTATTAATGCTATTAATTATGCTATTAATGCTATTAATGCTAATATTTATCCTATTAATGGTATTATTAATGCTATTAATGCTATTACTGTTAATAATAATGCTATTAATGCAAATAATTTTGCTATTAATGCTATTATTAATGCTATTAATGCTAATACTAATGCTATTAATGCTATTATGTATGCAATTAATGCTATTATTTATGCTATTAATGCTATTATTAATTCTATTAATGCACATACTAATGCTATTAATGCTATTCATAATGCTATTACTCCTATTAATACTGCTCTTAATGCTATTAATACTGCTATTACTGCTATTAATACTGTTATTAATGCTCATAATAATGCTATTAATACTGCTATTACTGCTAATAATAATGCTATTGCTTATATTATTGCTATTGATGATGCGATTATTATTTAAAAATCTTTAAAAAAACAATAAACATATTTTAGATAGCCGATGCATTTGCATCAGGCTAACAGCTATAACTACTATAATCAAATTAATGCACGTTCTAGACTCCCGATTCTTTAGAATCGGGCTCACAGCTAGTAAGTTCATATTTCAGGTATGAGGGGCCAGTCTGGGCATATACAGGGTTACTAGAACCCCATTTACATTATGTGTAAGCTGGTGGGCATAGTTTAAAATGCCCGGAAGGGGTGACAGATTCCCTTTAAAGGGAACCAACACCTGGATTTAACCACCTGTGAACCAATGTAGCAAGTGACTGACATGTGCAACATGACATCACTATTTGTTTTTATTTTTTATTCCTTACTGAGTTCTTGCCTTTCTGCTGTAAACCGAACCACCCCCTTCCCGAGTGAGTCTGGATGAGAGGGAGGTGGGTTTGGCTTACAGCAGAAAGACAAGCCCACAGGGGAGGAATAAAAGAACAAAACAAAATCAAATAGTGATGTCACGCTGCACTTGTCAATCCCCTGCTGCACTGATTTACAGGTAGTTAATTCCTGGTGGTTGGTTCCGTTTAAGAACTTTCTACATGGACTATGTAAAAAAGAATTAAGTATCTGCAGTATGCAAACCCCACCAGGCGAATTGCCAGTGATTTTCAGTGTCTTTGCTTCCTGTTGGAACCGGTATGATACTCACTTGGCCAAGACAAACGTTTAATCTCTGGTAGAAAACATTCAACATCCTCTCCTCGTAGCAATATTAATAATGATCTTGGTGACGTTACAGATTTTCAGAGCTCTCAGACTTGATAGAGCGACATACATGTGCTTTTTTATTCCTGACAAAGTGCCCCCGGGCCAAGCTCTTAATATACATATGGGTCCCAATTTATAGAACAACCGAACTCTGTAGGGATTAAAGGGCTAGATTAAATTTAATATATAAAGCTGAGTGTATGTATGTATGTATGTGGGTGGGTGTGTATGTGGTAAGCTCCGCCCAGTCTGAATAGCCCCACCCAACTCCACATAGCCTTGTCCACTCCGCCGCATAACCTTGCCCACTCCAGATAGCCCCACCCACCCCACATAGGGCCGCACTCTCCACACGGCCTCGTCCACATTGCACAGCCCCATTCCACATAGACATGCCCACTACATGTAGCCACACCCTCCACATAATCACACTTTCTCTATGTAGTCACACCCACAACACCCTCCATTGCGATGTCACAATAGAATGTAGAATGTTAGCTTATAAAATTCCGTGTCATGTCACTGCCTGATCATTCTGATCTTTTAGCACATAAGAAAAAGAAAGTGACTGGATGATTGTCATTAAACGCTAAGAGAAAAGCTGTACTATGTCTCAATGAGCAAGACCTACATGAAATGGAAGAAAGGAAGCCAAGAATTACAGAAATGAGTGGGGGCAAGGAGGGTATTTTTTTACGGGGGTTAGGGGGAAGGTTTGGGGGGTAAGGGAAGTTTTGGGGTGGGGAGGGGGTAAGGGGTTGGTTTGGGGGGAGTGTGGGTGGATGGGGTGGAGGTGTGGGGGGTCAGGTTTGATGCATGTAGTGGACATACATACACACACAAAGACAAACACTCAGCTTATAACTAAGAACAGTTAGTTACTATGCCCGGGCAACGCCGGCTCTACAGCTAGTGCTGTATATAAGACATCAATATCATCTACTATTACTTTGTTATTGTTATTGTTGATTATTACATTTATATTTGTTTAGCTCTATGACAGCTTCCCGAGATTGATGGATTTTCTCCCTGGACCTCACAAAACAGTTTTCAAAAATATCAAAAATTTTCAAAATTTCATAAGAGCCACATTTAGAAAGCAGAAGGAAGAACTGGATGTAAATGACCAGAGGAACCTTATTGATGCCTTCTTGGCCAAGCAACAAGAGGTACTATAGCCACTTAATACTCATTAATGATTAAATGGATTTTGCCAGCAGGTTTGCTATCTAATAGGAGAGTAACATAATGTAGGGGCAGAGAGCATGATTCCAGGGATGTGCCGCTTATTAGGCTGTGTGCTGTAGTTTCAATGCAATCCGTGTGTTTGCACATGAGATTATCACAAAAGAACTAGGTGTCTCATGCAAGAAAGTAAGGATAATCCCACCCCAGCACTGATTGGCAGCTTGCCGCCAATATACAGTGTTTGAAGATAGTTGCCAATCAAGAAGTGGGCAGGGTTATACAGCACCAAGCATTCTTACTACTGCTTAGTCTATGGCAGAGAAAACAGGGATTCCATCAAAACTGCACCAAGCAATTAAGTACCATATTTTTCGCTTTATGAGTCACACCGGATTATAAAGCACACCCCAAATTTGGTGAAGAAAAAGAGAAAAAAATAATTTTTAATTGAAAATGTGGTCTGTCTTATAATGCCAGTGTCCGTCTTACAATCAGAATATATGTCCCTCATCCTTGTACCTGACCCCCCAAATCCTGGTATATATGTCTCCCATTGGAGTATATATGTTCTCCATACTGGTATATATATCCCACATCCTGGTACATGACCACCATCCTGCTACATGGCCCCCATCCTAGTACATGGCCCCCAATCCTGGTACATTGCCCCCCATCCTGGTACATGGTCCTCAATCCTATTATATGTGTCCCTCATCCTGGTATGTAGCCCCCATCCTTTTACGTGGCCCCCTCCTCCAGGTATATATATCCCCCATTCTGGTACATGACCCCCCATCCTGGTACATGGCCCCCCATTCTGGCACATAGCCCCCCATCCTGGTACATGCCCCCCCATCCTGGTACATGGCCCTCTATCCTGGTATACAGTGCCTTATGAAAGTATTCGGCCCCCTTGAACTTTTCAACCTTTTGCCACATTACAGGCTTCAAACATAAAGATATAAATGCTAATTTGTTTGTAAAAAATCAACAAGTGGGACACAATCGTGAAGTGGAACGAAATTTTTTGAATGTTTTAAACTTAATTAACAAATAAAAAACTGAAAAGTGGGGTGTGTAATATTATTCGGCCCCTTTACTTTCAGTGCAGCAAATTCACTCCAGAAGTTCAGTGAGAATCTCTGAATGATCCAATGTTGTCCTAAATGACTGGTAATGATAAATAGAATCCACCTGTGTGTAATCAAGTCTCCGTATAAATGCACCTGCTCTGTGATAGGCTCAGGGTTCTGTTTCAAGTGCAGAGAGCATCAGGAAGACCAAGGAACACACCAGGCAGGTCCAAGATACTGTTGTGGCGAAGTTTAAAGCCGGATTTGAACACAAAAAGATTTCCAAAGTTTTAAACATCTCAAGGAGCACTGTGCAAGCGATCATATTGAAATAGAAGGAGTATCAGACCACTGCAAATCTACCAAGACCTGGCCTTCCCTCTAAACTTTCATCCTGAACAAGGAGAAGACGGATCAGAGATGCAGCCAAAAGGCCCATGATCACTCTGGATGACCTGCAGAGATCTACAGCTGAGGTGGGAGAGTCTGTCCATAGGATAACCATCATTCGCACACTGCACAAATCTGGCCTTTATGGAAGAGTGGCAAGAAGAAAGCCATTTCTCAAAGATATCCATAAAAAGTCTGGTTTGAAGTTTGCCACAAGCCACCTGGGAGACACCAAACATGTGGAATAAGGGGCTCTGGTCAGATGAAACCAAAATGTAACTTTTTGGCCACAATGCAAAATGATATGTTTGGCGTAAAAGCAACAAAGCTCATCACCCTCAAAACACCATCCCCACTGTCACACATGGTGGAGGCAGCATCATGGTTTGGGCTTTTTTCAGCAGGGACAGGGAAGATGGTTAAAATTGATGGGAAGATGGACGGAGCCAAATACAGGACCATTCTGGAAGAAAACCTGTTGGATTCTGCAAAAGACCTGAGACTGGGACGGAGATTTATCTTCCAACAAGACAATGATCCCAAACATAAAGCAAAATCTACAATGGAATGGTTCAAAAATAAACGTATCCAGGTGTTAGAATGGCCAAGTCACAGTCCACAAAGTCTTTAAATATATCCCCGGCACACAATAAAAGAAGAGAGATGATTATCCTTTTTGTGTTTTTTATTTTTGAAGGTGAAAAACAGGTTGTATCACACAACGTTTCGGCTCCAGTTGAGCCTTTCTCAAGTGAGTCTTCTGTATATATAGAAAGGGGATTTGTGGTTCAGTTCCCACATGAGCAACTGCTCAGGCCAGTACCTGCCTGTTTGAGGTACTCAGCATATGACTCCGTCCTTTGTGTCAGTGCAGCAGCATGGTGGCTGGTCTGGGTGGATGGACAGGAGCCTGTCACCTTCAAAAATAAAAAACACAAAAAGGATAATTATCTCTCTTCTTTTATTGTGTGCCGGGGATATATTTAAAGACTTTGTGGCCTATTTTTCCCTTGTGCACCTAAACGGTGGTCGAGCTATACTATATGCTCTCTGACAAGTCACAGTCCAGACCTGAATCCAAATGAGAATCTGTGGAAAGAGCTGAAAACTGCTGTTCACAAACGCCTCAATCCAACCTCACTGAGCTCCAGCTGTTCTGCAAGGAAGAATGGGCAAGAATTTCACTGATAGAGACATACCCCAAGAGACTGCAGCTTTAATCGCAGCAAAAGGTGGCGCTACAAAGTATTAACTCAAGGGCAGAATAATATTGCACGCCCCACTTTTCAGTGTTTTATTTGTTATAAAATTTTAAAATATCCAATAAATTTCGTTCCACTTCACGATTGTGTCCCACTTGTTGATTCTTCACAAAAAAATTAGAATTTTATATCTTTATGTTTGAAGCAAGAAATGTGTCAAAAGGTTGAAAAGTTCAAGGGGGCCAAATACTTTCACAAGGCACTGTATATGTTCCTTATCCTGGTACATGGGCCACTCATTCTGGTATATATATCCCCTCCCTGGTACATGGCCCCCTCCTCCTCGTATTTATATCCCCCAACCTGGTACATGGCCACCCATCCTAGTACATGGCCCCCTCCTCCTGGTATATATATATCCCCATCTTGGTACATGACCCCCCATTCTGGTACATGGCCCCCCATCCTGGTACATGGCCCCCCATCCTGGTACATGGTCCCCTCAACCTGGTACATGGCCCCCTTTCCTGGTATACATGTTCTTCATCCTGACACATGCCCCCCCCATCCTGGTACATGGCCCCCTCATTCTGGTATATATATGTTGAGTCCCAGGCTGTAGAGTACTCGGGTATCAGGCTCCAAGGGGTTAATGCTCCTGTGTCACGGGGAGTGGTGGCCGCGCCTGATCCAGTGTCCTGGGTGACACTTCAAAAAGGGATTTATTTACAGGGTAATTCTATATACAGTTCTCGTTACACCACCTGTAGTGTCCGGTGATGCGTCACCAGCGCCGCCACAGTCCGCCGGAGGTGGATGGTCTTGCGGCTAGATGGCAAAGCCCCCTACAGGTAGGGTTGTTCCTTCGGGGCAGCATTCCTGCAAAGGGAACAGGTTGATGCAGAAGAACACAGGCAGAAGCAGGGTCACTTTCTACCGGGTACTTTACTGGAAACTTGTAGCAGCATCAGTTACAGTTCACAGTTCAGCATTCAGATGTTACAAGAACAGGTAGCTTAACGGGTGGCTGCAAGTGGATCCCAGGTGGTATGGTGGAACCCTTGATGTACCTTTGTTAACTAACCCGTGTCCGTTCTTCCCGGCTTTGGATCGATCTATACCCAGTAGCTCCCTGTAGGTAGTATCCCCTGGAGTATGGGTGCTCCACTCTGAGGATCTCCCTTTCTTTCTAGGGCCCGGACTTCTCTCGTCGGGCGCCCTCTTCCTGGACCTCCTCAAGGTCCCTTCTTCTTCCCTCCAGTTCGGCTTGAAACCTTCCGCCTCATTCCACTAAGTTCAATCTTCCTAAACCCTTTCCTCTTCCTCCATCTCCTCCTGGTCCCTCAGCCGAGAGACCTAAGGCCCAAAGACATCAAGCAAAAGACTAAAAGATCTCCTTCATCCCCCTAGAGGTGAATTTATCCCCTCCCGGGTAACCTCCCACCCTCAACTAATGTGGGAGTGCTGGGAATGGGTACCACCCACCATACTAGGGTCCACCTGCAGCTGGAGCATCTACACCTCTTTTACGGGTGTAGTACCCCTGCATTTGCAGGGCGCCACATATATCCCCCATCCTGGTACATGTTTCCCATCCTGGACCCACTATGGCTTACCGAGAGGTGTTGTGGTATTAGAGTGAGGGTGCAGGAAGCAGGTTTCATGGGTCCTATAAGGTTGGGTGCAAAGCTTCTGACCTGGTGCTGCAGGGGGTATTGCACTGGTATGCGGTGGGGGGCCACCATTTTTCTTTGGCCTGCATGCATTGGCAAGCTGTAAGTAGGCCTCTAGTGTTTAGACTTCCGAAACATGGCCGCCAAAGAGGCGCAAGGAGGCGCATGCGCAGGTCAAGATCAACGGCCATTTTCTGGAAGTCTGGACACTGGAGGTCAAATTGCAGCTTGCCAAAGCATGCAGGCAAATGGAAAAATGGTGTCCCCACTGTGCACCAAAGTGAACCCCCACAGCTCTTTTTTGTCTTGTAAAGATTCAGATCATAAAATGCACCCACGTTTTCCCTCCAATTTGGGGGAAAAAAGTGTGTTTTATAATCCGAAACATACGGTAAGTGACAAATCACTTGAATCGGGATATCTGCCCCTACATTATGCTGCTATTAGATTACATTACATAGCAAAAATCTGCTTACAGATTCTCATTAACCATAAAAATGTATTAATGAATGTGCAATGTATAATCTGCAATAATAATAATAATAATAATAATAATACCCTCGTACCTGTTTTCTTGGTGTGCAAGTAATAGGAAAATCTTATAGTTAAGATAATATTGGACCCCCAATTATAGTGTCAGATTTTACTACTCAAAAGGTTTCGGTGTTTGTTATATCACCCCATTGGGCCAATTTGACGTCCTCATATTTTGCTAACAATGTCATTCCTTTGGTAGAACATAGTAGCCGTGGGAAATTACCAGCTAGTCAACAGAGCGTGTGTGTAGAAAATATGGTTTGTAGTCTTTTGTCCTCCTCCTATTCCAGGCCTTCACAACCACATTATGAAGAAAAGCATACATTCACAATTAGTTCAAATTAAAAACTAAACAAACTTCAGGAGTTGTCACCCACAAGACTCTGCTTTTGTTCCTAAACAAAAATTGATATGTACTACTAGATATGTGCAAAGCAGGTGTTTGTTGGTATTGTGTACTCTATTAGTCTCATTGAGGCTTAACGTACACCACACTTTTTTCCCGTCCTCTACAACATCTAAATCCACCCATAATATTAAAAAGGCCGAAATGGACAAACACTATATTTGATGTTCTTTTTTCTTACTTAGGGAAAACCTGAATCCACAGAGTATTACCACAATGAAAACTTGACGGTACTGATAGGAAACCTGTTTGTAGCTGGAATGGAGACGACATCGACCACCCTGAGATGGGGACTTCTGCTGGTGATAAAATACCCAGAAATTCAAAGTAAGAATACATTTTTAAGACACAGTAAAGTTATTGTACAATATCGGAGAATTTAAGATATGGGCTTGTGATATGGGATCAGAATAATCATATTAACTATTGTTCGTCCATTTACAGTTTGAGTTGGCCTTGTGTGATCGGGCCATTAAATGAGCATTGATCGACTAATAAATGGTCATTTAGAATATGGCAGAAATTTGGCAGAAATTGGCCAATATAAAAGGAGATTTATGGAACTTTTCTGTACATCAGTCTACATTGTTTTTTTTTGCCCATTCTATTAGAGACAGTACTGTAGAACTGTAATTTTCTTAACAGCCTTATAACTACGAATTACTATAATCCCCAATTTTAATTTAGGCAATAAATTATTATTATTATTTATTTTATAGCACCATTAATTCCGTGGTGCTGTGTATGAAAGGAGTATCACACAAAAAACAAATGTAGGTTACAGTAAGCAAATTAACAATGACAGGATGGTACAGAGGTGAGAGGATCCTGCCTTTGCAAGCTTATATTCTATAGGATGATGGGGAGGAGACAGCAGGTTGGGGGTTGCGGCAGCTCTGATGACGGTGAGACGGTTGTATGATGGTGGTGGTGTTAAGGCAGTTGATCCGGTAGTGGAGCGTCAACACAGGTGGCGGTAGGTTCATTGCAGGCTGTAAGCTTTCCTGAAGAAATGGGTTTTCAGGTTCTGTCTGAAAGATTCAAGGGTGATGAGTAATTGGACGTGTTGGGGCAAAGAATTTAAAAAGATGGGGGATATTTGGGAGAAATCTTGCAGGCGATTGGATAAGGAACAAATAAGTGTGGAGGAGAGAAGCAAGTTTTAGGAGGATCGAAGACTACATGAGAGAAGATATTGGGAGATTAGTTCTGAGATATAAAAGTGGGACAGGTTGTGGGCAGCTTTGTAGGTCAGTGTTGGTGTCCCTAGAACCTTATCCAAAACTATCATCTGGAATGGTATTTCATTGTTGTTGAATAAAGGCGGGTAGGCCCAAGCAAATGGAGCTTGCAATTAACTGAGCTTGAGAACAGGGTAAGATAGCTAAAGTGTAAACAACTACCAAGCTTTGCCACAAACAATACCAAAGGAATAGCAAGCTAAACCAAGTGGCACAGTGGGGGTCAGCCTCAAACCAGTAACAAAAAAACATAAGTTAACACTACCTGAGGACCTTACTGGTTGGTGTTTGAACAGACACTGAAACATAGTTCATTATGATACTCCTGAACGGACTTTATAAACATATAACTCTGGTCATGAGTGGATGCCGAAATCTGTCTTAATTTATTATATGAGAGGTCCGAAATTATATTTAGTTTGAATAATAAGTTATTTGTTATCCTTTACTTGGCAGAAAATGTTCAAAATGAGATTGAGCGAGTGATCGGATCGGCCCAACCTCAAATGGAGCATCGGAAAGAAATGCCGTATACAGACGCCGTCATCCATGAGATTCAGAGGTTTGGGGATATTGTACCGCACAATGTTCCACATGCAACTTCAGAAGACGTCACATTCAGAGGGTATTTTATTCCAAAGGTAAGAAAGAAAGTTCAGAATGATATAACTCAACTAACAAGTTAGGAGGAAGACACATGTAACATTTAGGGATGAGCGAGTAGAAATCGTTACTATTCAGTACTCTCCATATAGTAACGATATTTGGGCTACTCACTACTCTCCGAGTTTCTTGTGATTACTCGGGAGTAGCGAGTAGGCCATTCACTTTCACAGTGTATCTACAGTTAGGGCCAGAAATATTTGGACAGTGACACAATTTTCGCGAGTTGGGCTCTGCATGCCACCACATTGGATTTGAAATGAAACCTCTACAACAGAATTCAAGTGCAGATTGTAACATTTAATTTGAAGGGTTGAACAAAAATATCTGATAGAAAATGTAGGAATTGTACACATTTCTTTACAAACACTCCACATTTTAGGAGGTCAAAAGTAATTGGACAAATAAACATAACCCAAACAAAATATTTTTATTTTCAATATTTTGTGGCGAATCCTTTGGAGGCAATCATTGCCTTAAGTCTGGAACCCATGGACATCACCAAACGCTGGGTTTCCTCCTTCTTAATGCTTTGCCAGGCCTTTACAGCCGCAGCCTTCAGGTCTTGCTTGTTTGTGGGTCTTTCCGTCTTAAGTCTGGATTTGAGCAAGTGAAATGCATGCTCAATTGGGTTAAGATCTGGTGATTGACTTGGCCATTGCAGAATGTTCCACTTTTTTGCACTCATGAACTCCTGGGTAGCTTTGGCTGTATGCTTGGGGTCATTGTCCATCTGTACTATGAAGCGCCGTCCAATCAACTTTGCAGCATTTGGCTGAATCTGGGCTGAAAGTATATCCCGATACACTTCAGAATTCATCCGGCTACTCTTGTCTGCTGTTATGTCATCAATAAACACAAGTGACCCAGTGCCATTGAAAGCCATGCATGCCCATGCCATCACGTTGCCTCCACCATGTTTTACAGAGGATGTGGTGTGCCTTGGATCATGTGCCGTTCCCTTTCTTCTCCAAACTTTTTTCTTCCCATCATTCTGGTACAGGTTGATCTTTGTCTCATCTGTCCATAGAATACTTTTCCAGAACTGAGCTGGCTTCTTGAGGTGTTTTTCAGCAAATTTAACTCTGGCCTGTCTTTTTTTGGAATTGATGAATGGTTTGCATCTAGATGTGAACCCTTTGTATTTACTGTCTATAGTCTTCTCTTTACTGTTGACTTAGAGACAGATACACCTACTTCACTGAGAGTGTTCTGGACTTCAGGTGATGTTGTGAACGGGTTCTTCTTCACCAAATAAAGTATGCGGCGATCATCCACCACTGTTGTCATCCGTGGACGCCCAGGCCTTTTACAGTTCCCAAGCTCACCAGTCAATTCCTTTTTTCTCAGAATGTACCCAACTGTTGATTTTGCTACTCCAAGCATGTCTGCTATCTCTCTGATGGATTTTTTCTTTTTTTTCAGCCTCAGGATGTTCTGCTTCACCTCAATTGAGAGTTCCTTTGACCGCATGTTGTCTGGTCACAGCAACAGCTTCCAAATGCAAAACCACACACCTGGAATCCACCCCTGACCTTTTAACTACTTCATTGATTACAGGTTAACGAGGGAGACGCCGTCAGAGTTAATTGCAGCCCTTAGAGTCCATTGTCCAATTACTTTTGGTCCCTTGAAAAAGAGGAGGCTATGCATTACAGAGCTATGATTCCTAAACCCTTTCTCCGATTTGGATGTGGAAACTCTCATATTGCAGCTGGAAGTGTGCACTTTCAGCCCATATTATATATATCATTGTATTTCTGAACATGTTTTTGTAAACAGCTAAAATAACAAAACTTGTGTCACTGTCCAAATATTTCTGGCCCTAACTGTATATATACACTGCGAATGTGCACTAAAAGTGAATAAAAGTTGTTAAAAAATAAAAAGATATCATACTCACCCATCCGATGGCTGCACCGGGGACCCGAAAAGAAGACATCCGATGTACAACAAGGACCTGTTAGTCTGACAGCCAATCAGATGGCTGGTAGCGATCTGGCCAATCAGATGGTCAGACATCACAAACCACCTGATCGCTACCAGC
This sequence comes from Allobates femoralis, assembly GCA_033576535.1. Classification (NCBI taxonomy): domain Eukaryota; kingdom Metazoa; phylum Chordata; class Amphibia; order Anura; family Aromobatidae; genus Allobates; species Allobates femoralis. The sequence goes on from JARQOC010000001.1 coordinate 15,052,828, forward strand.
CACCTGATTGGCCAGGTTGCCAGGTCTTGAACGTGCATCAATGACCTGCCAATCTGGCCAATCAGGTGACTGGTAGGGATCATGTGGCTTGTGACGTTAGGCCATCTGACTGGCCAGATCGCTACCAGCCATTTGATTGGTTGTCAGACTCACAGGTCCTTGTCGTTGATCGGATGTCTTCGTTTCCGGTCCCAGTGCAGCCATTGGATAGGTGAGTATGATATTTTTTTTTATTTTTTAACAACTTATATTCACTTTTAGTGCACTTTCGCAGTGTATATTTAGATACACTGTGAAAGAACTCGCCCGCCCATTCATTACCATTGGACTCGCTATACTCACAACGAGTACCTAGTATCGTGACCTACTCATTGCGAGTATAGCAAGTCCGATTAGTTCTGTACTCACTCATCCCTAGTAACAATAGATCCTGTGCCCTAGAAAAGCCATCTGCATACAGTGAAGGAAATTAGTATTTTATCCCTTGCTGAATTTGTAAGTTTACCCACTGACAATAACATGAACAGTCTAAAAATTTAAGGCTAGGTTCATTTTAATAGTGGGAGCGAGAATATAAAAAAAACTCAATAAATCCGCCAGGCTCTAACCTCTACAACATGGGCAGGACCAAAGAGCTTTGTAAGGATGTCAGGGAAAAGATCCTAGACCTGCACAAGGCTGGAATGGGCGACAAAACCATAAATAAGAGACAAAGCTGGGGGAGAAGGAGACAACTGTTTGTGCAATAGTAAGAAAATGGAAGAAACACAAAATGAGGTCAATCCACATCGATCTGGAGCTCCATGCAAAATCTCACCTCATGGGGTATCCAGGATCATGAGGAAGGTGAGAGATCAGCCTAAAACTACCTGGGGGGGGGGGGCTTGTTAATGATCTCAAGGCAGCTGGGATCACTGTCACCAAGAAAACCATTGGTAACACATTATGCCGTGATGGATTAAAATCCTGCAGTGCTCACAAAGTAAGTGCTCAGGAAGGCACATGTCCCGCCCGTCTGCAGTTTACCAATGAACACCTTTGTGATTATCAGATGAATTGGGAGAAGGTGCTGTGGTCAGATGAGAGAAAAATTCAGCTCTTTGGCATTAACTCAACTGAGCGTGTTTGGAGGAAAAGAAATGCTACCTGTGACCCAAAAAACACTGTCTCACAGTCAAGCATGGTGGTGGAAACATTATGTTTTGGGACTGTTTCTCTGCTAAGGACACAGGACTACGTCATAGCATCAATGGGACAATGAATGGAGCCATGTATCGTAAAATCCTGACAACTGGTTCTTCTGACTGGGTCTTCTAGCACAACAATGATCCAAAATATACAGCCAAGGCAAGAAAGGAGTGACTCAAAAAGAAGCACATTAAGGTCATTGAGTGGCCTGGCCAGGCTCCATACCTTAATCTCATAGAAAACGTATGGAGGGAGCTGATGTTCCGAGTTGCCAAGCGACAGCCTCAAAATCGTATTGATTTAGAGATGATCTTCAAAGAGGAGTGGAGCAAAATTTAGAGGTTTACTGCCACATAGTACATCATACAAGAGAATACAGATCCTCTAAATAGTACAGGCCACAAGACAGATCCTCTATATACTTCACCAAACATGAAACATCCTATATGTACTACACCACTCAGGGCACATCATCTATAAACTACACCACATAGGACACATCCTCTATATACTAAACCACAGAGGACACATCCTCTATATACTACACCACATAGGACACATCCTCTATATACTAAACCACAGAGGACACATCCTCTATATACTACATCACACAGTGCACATTCTCTATATACTACACCACATAGGACACATCCTCTATATACTACACCACAGAGGAAACATCCTCTATATACTACACCACACAGGGCACATCATTTATATACTACACCACATAGGACACATCCTCTATATACTACACCACAGAGGACACATCATCTATATACTACATCACCCAGTACACATCCTCTGTACATTACACCACACAGGGCACATCCTCTATATAATACACCACACAGGACGCATCCTCTATATACTGCACCACACAGGGCACATCCTCTATATACTACAGCACACAGTGTAGTCCTAATGTGCAATGGTTTAAACAGTATCTGTAATAGGCTTTTTGGATGTACTGATTGTTGTGTTTTATATTTTTTTCTTGTATAATTTATACCCATTACATTTTTTCCCAGGACACTCTTATTTTCCCACTCCTACATTCCGTACTCCGGGATAAAGATTACTTTGAGAAACCTAATGAGTTTTACCCAGAACATTTTCTAGACAGTAAAGGAAATTTCCAAAAGAACGAGGCCTTTGTCCCCTTCTCATTAGGTAATTCTTGTCATTAATGAGTTTTTTCATTTAATGAACCCTTGGATGATCATATTTCATTATATTTGGTGTTAATAATTGTCAGTGATAGAAGTATTGTTGCTTTCATGTTGAAACTATACATTTACATCAAATACAGTATGTTGCATAAATGGACATTCATTTTAAGACGGTTTTACCATTTTGATATATATGTACCAAATTCTAAAATGTTGTGGTGTTCCCCTATTTTTTCATAAATAGATGTTGTGACTGGAGTAATGGTAATAGGAAGGTGTAGGGACTAGTGATGGGCGAATCCTAAATTACTCGGAATCGCTTGACTCTAGCGAGTCCGAGCACAGGACTCGCTACTCGTTGCGAGTCTAGCGAGTCCAATGTTAATGAATGGGGAAGCGAGTAATAGCGAGTAGTGTGAGATTTACAACTCGCAGATGTGTCTCGGAAGCTTCAGCCTGAAGCAATCCTAGTTTTGTCATTTATTTGCATTGGACTCGTTTACTTTGTAACTGTAATCGCTGGGAAACTCGCACAGATAAGAGTCCTCTCTGCTCAGTGTGCTGGCTGCCGCAGCTCCAGGGTCCTAGAGCCTGCCTGCTGCCTGATGTAGCAGTGCTGAGATTGTTCTCAGTCTGCTCATTCCCTGTGTACAGACATGAATGTCTGTGCACAGAGATGATGTAGCAGTGCTGAGATTGTTCTCAGTCTGCTCATTCCCTGTGCATATACATCTATATCTATGCACAGGGATGAGCAGAGAGGACATCGCGTTTTGGACTGCGTCGGACGGAAGAGGATTTTTTTAATTAAAGATGGAGTCTCTAATGGCTTTTTTTTTTATTTCTAATAAAAAAATGTCTCTGTGTTGTGTTTTTTTTAAAACAATTGAATAGAAATTCATGGCGGTCATGTCTAATATTGGCGTGACCGCCATAAATTTCGGGCTTAGGGCCAGCTGAAAATACAAAGCTGGCCCTAACCTCTATTACCCAGCGTGCCACCGCCACCAGGGCCGCTGGAAGAGCGAGGTTCAACGCCAGAGGATGGCGCTTCAATGAACGCGCCATCTTCTGGGGCGGCTGCGGGCTGCAATTTGCAGCGGGGGGTGCCCAGAAAGCTTGGGCATCCCTGCGCTGCGGATTCCAGCCTCCAGCTGCTTAGCTGTACCTGGCTAGACATAGAAATTGCGCGGAGCCCCACGCATTTTTTTGACTCCGACTCCGAGACGACTCCGACTCCGAGACGACTCCTACTCCGAGACGACTCCGACTCGACTCCGAGACGACTCCGACTCCGAGACGACTCCGACTCGACTCCGACTCGACTCCGACTCCGAGACGACTCCAACTCCGAGACGACTCCGACTCCGAGACGACTCCGACTCGACTCCGAGACGACTCCGACTCCGAGACGACTCCGACTCCGAGACGACTCCGACTCCGAGACGACTCCGAGACGACTCCGACTCCGAGACGACTCCGACTCCGAGACGACTCCGACTCCGACTCCAAGACGACTCCGACTCCGAGACGACTCCGACTCCGAGACGACTCCGACTTCGAGACGACTTCGACTCCGAGACGACTCCGACTCGACTCCGAGACGACTCCGACTCCGAGACGACTCCGACTCCGACTCCGAGACGACTCCGATGCGACTCCGACTCCGAGACGACTCCGACTCCGAGACGACTCCGACTCCGAGACGACTCCGACTCCGACTCGACTCCGAGACGACTCCGACACGACTCCGAGACGACTCCGACTCCGACTCCGAGACGACTCCGACTCCGAGACGACTCCGAGACGACTCCGAGACGACTCCGAGACGACTCCGACTCCGAGACGACTCCGAGACGACTCCGACTCCGAGACGACTCCGACTCTGAGACGACTCTGACTCCGAGATGACTCCGACTCCGAGACGACTCCGACTCGACTCCGAGACGACTCCGACTTCGAGACGACTCCGACTCCGACTCCGAGACGACTCCGAGACGACTCCGAGACGACTCCGACTCCGAGACGACTCCGACTCCGAGACGACTCCGACTCTGAGGAGACTCCGACTCCGAGACGACTCCGAGGCGACTCCGACTCTGAGGCGACTCCGACTCTGAGGCGACTCCGACTCTGAGACTCCAACTCTGAGACTCTGACTCTGAGACTCATTAAATAATAAAAAAAATGCGTGGGGCTCCGCGCAATTTCTATGTCTAGCCAGGTACAGCTAAGCAGCTGGGGGCTGGAATCCGCAGCGCAGGGATGCCCAAGCTTTCTGGGCACCCCCCGCTGCAAATTGCAGCCCGCAGCCGCCCCAGAAGACGGCGCGTTCATTGAAGCGCCATCCTCTGGCGCTGAACCCCGCTCTTCCAGCGGCCCTGATGGCAGTGGCACGCTGGGTAATAAAGGGGTTAATACCAGCTTTGTTATACAAGCTGGTATTAAGCCCGAGATTCTTAATGTCAGGCCACGTTTGACCCGGCCACTAAGAATCTCCAATATAGGGTTAAAAAAACACAACACAGAGAAAATTTTTTATTTGAAATAAAAAAAAAAGCCATTAGGGACTCCATCTTTAATTAAAAAAATCCTCTTCTGTCCAACGTAGTCCAAAACGCGATGTCCTCTCTGCTACATCCCCTGTGCATAAATATAGATGTCTATGCACAGGGAATGAGCAGACTGAGAACAATCTCAGCACTGCTACATCATCTCTGTGAGCAGGCAGGTTCTAGGACCCTGGAGCTGCACAGAGAAGACAGCTGGACTCGGCTCGCAAAGAAACAGCAGTTACTTTGCGAGTTTCCCTGCTATCACTGGCACAGTAGCCGAGTCTAATGCAAACAATGGCAAAACTAGGATTGATATTGATTTGCATTGGACTCGTGCGAGTAATCACTGGGAAACTCGCAGAGTACCGAGTCCTGCGAGTCCCTTACTACTCGCCGAGTAACGAGTCCTAGCGAGTAGATTCGCCCATCCCTAGTAGGGACATATATTAATAGGTTAGGTGGGTTTTAGGAGGTGACAGGTTCCCTTTAAGTGAAACTTAAGTGAAACTATATATTGTATTTTTCATTCACATTCCTGATGTCTAATGCTGGATTTCTGTTGACTCTTGTGATTGAAGTTTGGAGCTAGACTTTATCTGAGCACTGTCAAGTTTTCAATCACTGCCCATTATATGAAAAGATCACGGTGAAAACATTTTGGCTATGTTCACACATAACGCTTTTTTGCGCTTTTTTTTTTGCGCGAATGCTTCTACCAGCGTTTTGCAAATGCGCAAAAAAAAAAAGCCGTACCTTTCACACGGCACGCTTTTTTACGGCCTAGGGGAGAAGTGATGGCTTGTTCATGCTATCGGAGCAAGGCACTGATGTTAGAAGACTTGGCATGACGTCCTGGGCGCTGATTGGCCGCTCGCGGTCATGTGATATGTGACGCGCATATGACATGACTGCGATCGGCCAATCAGTGCCCATTACATCACCCAAGGTCCTGTCAGATCGGTGCCTGGCTCCGGATAGCACGAACAAGCGGAGAGGTAAGTATTAAGTCTTTATTATTTTTACTACCTCTGACTTTGTTTAATTTTGATTTCACAGTGTATAATAATACACTAAGAAATCAAATGGGGGCAGTCACACATGGCACAGAGGGGTGGAGGAAGCAGGATTCTTCCTCCCCTCTGTGACATCAGATCAAGCATCGCCGGCCCCTATGGGAAAAAGCGCTGCTGCGTAAAGAATTTACATGTCAAGTCTTTTTTTGCCGGTGCTTTTTCCCATAAAAGTGCTGCGTAAAATTATACCGTGTCTGTACGACAAAGTGAATTTCCCATCCACTTTGCCGGCAGACAAAAGACACATTGCGAATTTTTGAAAAGCGCTCGTAAAAAAAACATGTAAAAACGCGCAATGTGTGAACGTAGCCTTTCTCTATGTGACTGTATTTTTGATTCAGTAGGAGACTTCTGAATTTGGAAATGTAAGACTCAACGGCAGTTTTTTGTGATTGGAAGAATGTGGCTAATTTTCGGCACCAAATCTGCAACTTGTGCCAAAAAATGCACCAAAAACACAATGCGGCATTGGTGTGCTTTTGGTGTAAAAATCATCCAGAATTGTGCCGCGGATTTCTTAATGCATTCTATTGGTGGAGGGCTGGAGAAAAGCTGAAAATCTGCTGCAAGAATTGGTATGTTTCTGCAGCAAAATCCGCACCTTTTCTGCAGTGCACAAAAAACAGCATTGACACAACATTTCAGAATTCCCTTAGGGTACCTTTACACGCCGCAACTATGGTGTGAAAACTGAGAGGCAATCTGGAGCCCCGTCACCATCGCCGTGAAATTGCTACGAAATTGCGGCGTGTAATTGGGGAACCCGGCGGTGATTTTCAAAGTTGCGCCTGGTTCCAATTTCACTGCTCTGCTCCAAAACCAGAGGCAACCATGAAGGGGAAATTCCCTGCTTTTGGCATGTGAAGGGCCGATAGGGATGGAATCAGCGTCGCCTACTGATTTCCCAGAGGCGTGCCACAGCATGCTAGAGACCAGCCCTCCCCCAGCGATGATTGGTGGTGGCTACTGTGTTTCCATTGGCTGTCCCTTCACAGGGCGACATATTTGAAGAGTTGTCCATTCACACTACACAATTGCAATGGTGTCATGTATTAGCCAGCCTTCCAGAGCAGGCTGGCCAATCATGACGCTATTGCGTTGTCTAATCAGCGTGTTTGGGGCGCGGAATATACAAGTCTGTCACGCCTATGTTCTCGCGGTGCAAACCATGTACGCCCACATTCCTTTGGGGATTGTGGCATGTGAAGCGGCGTCGGGAGTCAACCGGATGTTTCCCACTGTTGGTGTGGGAACTTCCGGGACGACACATCGCCTTAGGTTGAGGGCGAAAATGCGGCGTGTAAATGCGCCTTCGGCGTTCGGAGGCAACCATGAAAAATGTGCACACACACGTTAGGCTGCCTCTGATCGCCGCCAAAAGTTGCGGCATGTAAAGGTACCCTAATGGTACCTTTACACGCCGCAACAGGATGGTGGCAACAACCGGGTGCTTCACGTGCACGAGCACGCACAAACGGTTACAAATGGTACCCGCACCGCCTTTACACGCCGCAACAAGGTGCGCTACATTAGGTTACATCTATCTCTGGATACACCGCTGGGTGCCTAAAGTTACCTTCTGTAGCTCACTTTACCTCATTTGCACGCCGGAACAGAAGGTAATATGGAAGGACCTGGTGCAGCAGGGACAACACATAGGCGTGCCACAATTGTGGATTACGAGAATTCCGTACGCTGATAGGACAAAGCAATAACATCCTGATTGGCCAGGCAGCGCAGGAGGCTGACTAATACATGACGCTCGAGAAATTGTGTAGTGTGACTGGACAGCTCCTTAAATATGCCACCCTATGCAGCGACTACCAATCGTAGCGCAGGAGCTTCCTCCAATGATCGCTGAAGGGGCGCGGTAACCCGGAGCCAGTGTCACGCCCCGAGGAGTTATCTAGGTGACGAATAAACCTTACCCTACCATATTTACACGCCGATACAGGCCGCAACCATCGCCTTGAAATCCACCTGTTTTAGGGCACTGCTCTGAAACAGGTGCCTCAAGTGACGGGTGGCAACAACCGTCTTTACATGCCGCGACCACGGGTTGATTTGGTGGTGCAAGATACATTTCTCTCATCTACCCGGTTGTTGCCACCATCCTGTTGCGGCGTGTAAAGGTACCATTAGAGTTTGCTAGTTTGCAGATTTCACACAAACCTGCACATTTTCTGCAACAAAATCCATGGCAAAAACATTGCAAAATCTGCAACGTGGGCACTAGCCTTTGTTTGGGCATCTTTAGGTGGTGCACTTTTATTTGGACCATTGTGTTTTTTTCTTTTTTTAATTGTTCTACTTTCAATGAGGCAAAAGGGGGTGATTTGAACTTTTCTTTTTTTTCATTTTTGTCATAGTTAGATTTTTTTTATTTTTATTGTATTTTCTAGTCCTTTTAGGGGACTTGATGCTACTATTGTCCTATTACTTCTGCTATATAGAGTAGTACATGTAAAAACAGCTCTACACTTTAGTCACACTTCTCTCACACATTGGACACACAGCACACACTGCTTACATTTCTGATACTTGCAGCATACGTCATAATACCAAAATGAAAAGCTAAACAATCATAAATATTACTATGTCCCATTGCAATATCTGTATAGATCTTAACTTTTCAGGCAGCATATCAAATGTACGCCTATGTTTTCCACACTTGCCAGCCAAGCTCTGCCTCCAAATAATGCCAACCATGCCCCCAAATTAAAGAATTACCCCTATTACCTATTATGAGAGTGGCCCTGATATTGGCATCTTTGGTTGACGTTCCATTATTGGGACTGATGCACTGTACTGTATGTACTAATATGGTGTATCTGTTCTGGATGTACCATTAATGTTCCATGTTTAGTTGGGTAACTGTTATTAGGGCATTTTTGACTAATAAAGTAATATTGGTGCATCTGTGCCTTATCCACTATAATTAGGCTATCTTTGACTGATAGACAAATATTGGTGCATCTATGGTTGATCCAATATTATTGGGTTATTCTTACGCACAACAAGGTGAGTGTGGGAAAGTGGACCCATTAGACAACAGGGAAACTATGGCAGCTGATTCCCAAGGCAGATGACGCAGTGACGGGCACAAGTACAGTCTCTTGTATAGGTAGGTTAAGCCAGAACGGCTAATGCAGAATGGTACAGAGGGCACTTCTGGTGCAGACCAGTATAGGAAGGCAGGACACAGGTCAGGTAATGGAGATAGTGAAACAGGATCTGACCACTAGCTCAGCAAAAAGTAAACTGACTAAACTAACATGTTACTCAGGCACCTCCCCTAGTGTAAGGATGCCTTAAATATGTAGTGTCTCTCAGCCATAGACTGATTAATAGAGCACTGGGCAATAGAGCACACCTTAAGCACAATACCATTGAACCTGTCCAGAATTCAAAGGGCCTGGGAGCTGGAGACATCATCAGAGCACATGGGCAGCCAAGAAGAGGGGAGGAGGCGTACAGCAAGGGTATGGTGGTGAGCATGTCAGTTTTCCAGCAGGGATGTCTGCATTACAGATATTAGTTTTATAACACTATTATTGAAATATCTGCAGTTGATGTATTATTTTTGTGGTTGTTTACCTAGGTAGAATTTGCTTGGCTTTCTATATGGAAGCAAAGTAACAACCATTTGAATAAAAAGTATCAATCACAGCAAATTAAAGCCCTGAAACCTTCTTCAAAATCTTTTGTAGTCTTATTTTTAGTTGTAATCTGACATTATCAGTCATCTTTTATCAATATATTCTCATTTTCTTCACAGGTAAACGAAGCTGTGCAGGAGAAACTTTGGCCAAGATGGAGCTGTTCATTTCTTTACAACATTATTACAAAATTTCACTTTCCAATCCACACCTGGAGCCAAACTGGACCTCACCCCAGCACTGGGGGCTGCAAATTCCCCTAAACCCTTTGAGATCTGTGCCATATCTCGTAGATAGAAAACAATATCAGTCACAACTGGCACTAGACATTGTATAGCATAATAAAAATTGTTTAAAGAGGTTTGTCCACCAAATCTACCTGGCTAGAAGTAAAATGTTCATTAAATCTAAATCTAAAAATAACAATATCAGATTCATATTTCAGTTTTTGGCTATTTTGGTCTTGATGGTCATAAGCCACATACATGATTGGCCACAGAGGTCATTTGATTTATGTATGTATTTGCTTGAGAACTAGTGATGAGCAAGGACTACCGTGCTCAGATGTAGGGATGGGCGAATCTACTCGTTACTACTCGGTACTCGCCGAGTAGTAAGGGATTCGCCCGACTCGTTACACTGCGAGTAATCTCAGGGATTACTCGCAGTCAGTAACGAGTCCGCAGGGAGCGAAGGAAGAGAGGGGGGAGAAATGCTCCTTACCTCTCTTCCGGCTTCTGCTATGTGCTGTGTGCTGGGCTCTGGGACTTGCGGGCTGCGGCAGCTCCAGGGTCCTAGAGCCCGCCTACACAGAGATGTAGCAGAGCTGAGAGAGTTCTCAGCCTGCTCACTCCCTGTGCATAGATATGTATATGTATGCATAGGGTTGTGGCAGTGAAGATGTCGTTTTTGGACTACGTCGGACGGAAGAGGATTTTTGGAGTAAAGATGGAGTCTCTAATGTCTTTTTTGTTTTATTTTTAATAAAAAAATTTTCTCTGTGTTGTGTTTTTTTTTTATATTGAGTACTGGAAATTCATGGCGGTCATGTCTAATATTGGCGTGACCGCCATAAATTTCGGGCTTAGGGCCAGCTGATAATACAAAGCTGGCCCTAACCTCTTTATTACCCAGCGTGCCAATGCCACCAGGGCCGCTGGAAGAGCGGGGTTCAGCGCCAGAAGATGGCGCTTCAATGAACGCGCCATCTTCTGGGGCGGCTGCGGGCTGCAATTTGCAGCGGGGGGTGCCCAGAAAGCTTGGGCATCCCTGCGCTGCGGATTCCAGCCCCCAGCTGCTTAGCTGTACCTGGCTAGACATAGAAATTGCGCGGAGCCCCACGCATTTTTTTTTTTTATTATTTCATGAAATTCATGAAATAATAAAAAAAAGGGCTCGCTTATATTCTTGTGTCCGGCCAGGTACAAATAGGCACCTGGGGGTTGGGGGCAGCCCGTCGCTGCCTGCTGGATCTGGCTGGTTACAAAAATACGGCGAAGCCCACGTAATTTTTTTTTTTGAAAAATCTATAAAACAATCCTAAAAAAGGATTGCATCTTTACTAACCCCTCGACCATGGTGGAGGGTTAATAAAGATGCAGTCCCTTTTATTTATATTGTTTTATGGATTTTTCAGAAAAATTTCACGTGGGCTTCGCCGTATTTCTGGAACCAGCCAGATCCAGCAGGCAGCGACGGGCTGCCCCCAACCCCCAGGTGCCTATTTGTACCTGGCCAGACACAAGAATATAGGCGAGCCCCCTTTTTTTATTATTTCATGAATTTCATGAAATAATAAAAAAAAAAATGCGTGGGGCTCCGCGCAATTTCTATGTCTAGCCAGGTACAGCTAAGCAGCTGGGGGCTGGAATCCGCAGCGCAGGGAGGCCCAAGCTGTCTGGGCACCCCCCGCTGCAAATTGCAGCCCGCAGCCGCCCCAGAAGATGGCGCGTTCATTGAAGCGCCATCCTCTGGCGCTGAACCCCGCTCTTCCAGTGGCCCTGGTGGCAATGGCTCACTGGGTAATTAAGGGGTTAGGGCCAGCTTTGTATTATCAGCTGGCCCTAAGCCCGAAATTTATGGCGGTCACGCCAATATTAGACATGACCGCCATGAATTTCCAGTAATCAATATAAAAAAAAAACACAGAGAAAATTTTTTATTAAAAATAAAACAAAAAAGCCATTAGGGACTCCATCTTTATTTTAAAAATCCTCTTCCGTCCGACGTAGTCCAAAACGCAATCTCAGCTCTGCTACTTCCCTGTCTGTACTTAGACAGACAGGGATGTAGCAGAGCTGAGAACTGACTAAACAGTCAGGATTCAGCTCAGGGCATTAGGACCTGAGCTGAACTCTGCTGTCAGCCAGACTCGCTCTGCTCCGGAGATTCCCGAACAGTGACGCAAGTTAATTTATTCACTGCTCTTGTCACCATTCGGGAATCTCCGGAAACAGAAGCAGAGAGACTCGGGGAGCTAGTCTGCGGCTGAGGCGGCAGCGGCGGCGGAGGCAGGGGTAAGTAGCCGGCCGGGCCGGTGCACCCCCCCTCTCCCCCCTCACCCCACCTGACCCCCCTTCCCCCCTCCCCCCTTCAATCTTTTTTTTTTTTTTTTATTATTCTTTAAAAGCCAGCGGCTTTTTGCTGCTGGCTTTAAAAGAATAACATGGGGATTTGCAGGTTTTTCCTCTGCTGCCAGACCCCTTATAGGGTCCGGCAGCAGAGGAACCGCTGCAATACTCGCCTCCCCATTCATTTACATTGGACTCGCTAGACTCGCAACGAGTAGCGAGTCCTGGACTCAGACTCGTTACAGTCTAGCGAGTCCGAGTAATTTAGGATTCGCCCATCTCTACTCAGATGCCCAATAATCAAAATGAGCAGTTAGTGTCATGAACTTAGATTGCGCTGACTTTGATGGATGCTGCTGTGTGTGCATTTCTTCAGGAACTGCATGAGGTGATGTTGGTACAGGTGTGAAGGTCTTGTTCCCATCTGCTGGCAATGTCCGTACGGATGTGAAGGTCTTGTATACAGCCGTTAGTTGATGTGAGGCTTGGGTGTGACTCACCTGGAATTGATCCGGTCGACAGGGTAGGGGGTACTCGGATACCGGGACAGGGGGTTACTTCAGTGGGGGATCACGGCTGGTCGGTTCCCGATTCTGTGTCCTGGGCCATCAGTGGCAGGGATGGGGGTGATGATGATGGGGAATGATAATGTGACGCCACCTGTGTAACCTGGTAATAGGGTTACCAGTGCTGCGGCCGGCCGCTGAGGTGATGAAAATGCAGCTTTGATAGTACCGCTCCCCACAGGTAGAGCTTTACCTCAGGGCAGCGGGGTGGATGAGGGGAGTAGTAGTAGCGGTTCTACTGTGAACGCTGCAGACGACAGCGGGGAAGCAGGCACACACACAATTGTCTTTGTTTCGGTACCTTTTACTGATGTCCGGTTACAGGCACGGTCAAGGAGGGTAACCAAGTTTCGGTGCAGCTTCGGATGTTCACCTTGGAGAGTTGTGAGGCCTCCTGTATTAGTGTGTGTGGTGTTTGGGGTAAGCTCTGCCTGTAGCGGAACCTGCCGCTCTTTCTCCCTCTCAGGGTGCTTTTCCACAACCGACAATGAGGACATTTCTGTGGGACTTCTATTCTCTGCTCAGGTCCCTGGTCCTATGCATGGTATGGTTTGGAGTCTTCTATTCTTTACTTCAGGGGGATTAGATCCTCCTGGTCTGTCCGGGCTTTCACTGCCACACTGTGGATGAATAGCAGCTTCGGACTCCGGTGTCTGGATGGCTAAAGGGTTCTCAGATCTGTTCCCTTCTTCCTACTTCTCCCAATGGCCTCCGTCCCTCTCCCTAGGGCTCTGCACAGCTGGGTCAGTCTTTCCTGGTTCTGGGCCTGCTTGGTCCCAGCAACCCGCTCTTTACAACTGCTCTCTTTACTGCTGAGTGCAGACTAACTGACTCCTCCCCTCAGGACTGGATCCTTAAAGGAGATCTTGCTTAAGGCAGCAAGTGGAGCTCCCCCTCCAGGTCTGGGGTGGAAGGTGTTGTGTGCTGTGTGTACCAAGGTGTATGTCTCTCCTTGCATCAGTGAGTCGTGTGGCAATCCCCCGCAGGGGTGCCACAGAATTCTCTCCCCCTGGCCTTTAAATAGCCTTACCTCTCCCCTGTCAGATGCTGTTGAACTGTGAAGATGCTTTGCTGCTGGGCTGAAGTCTTTCCAGGAATTCCCTTGCCTTTTGAGTAGCTGTGACTCCTGATCCGTAGGTGGAGGTAGGGGCCCTCAGCCCAGGGCTAATCAGGAGCTTAGGTAAAAGGGTGGCAACCTGGACTTTCTAACCATCAGAGGTACCTTCGAGATCAGGGCAAGCCAGGGACCCCCAGTATCAGGGTCAGATTAGCTCCCCCTGAATCTCTTTGCCCATCACACCATCCAGTTACCTAATTTCCACACCTTCTAAGCATGACAGTTAGTTGCTGGGATGGGAGCCTCTCAAATATCATATAAAATTAAAGTCAATGGGAAACTTTATTCCAAAAGATCTTGAGGTGCTTGAATTTTTCATTAACTTCCATTATAAATGGTCCCGTCTGAACATCCAATACCTTGTTTCATGTACCGAGCACCCAAGCATTGTAGCGCTCGCTCACCACTAATTATTATTATTTATTTTTTTATTCATAGAGCACCACTGATTCCATGGTGCTGTAAATGAGATGGGGTACATACAAAAGTTAAAAATACAATGAACAAACTAACAGTGACAGACCGATACAGAGGGGAGAGAGAGGACCTTGCAGGCTTACATTCTACAGGGTGGTGGGGAGAGAGACCGTAGGTTGGGTCTACTCTGGTGGTGGTGGAGAACCATGTCCGATGGTGGTGGAGCACCAGGACCAGTGGTGGTGGAACACCTGGTCCAGTGATGGTGGAGCTCTGGGTCCAGTGGTGGTGAGTTGGCACTGTGGTCATCAATGGTTTGGATGAGAACTTACTCTACTGTTTGGCCACATTGTGGACATCCAATCCCTTATGGTTGTGTTTGAGAGATTAAATAAAATAATTCTTAATTCTAAGTGAAGAATCTCACTGAATATGAAGCCCCAAAATTGGATAATTGAACTGTATATTTTTTAAATCGAGTCATATCTTAATGTGTTGTTTTTTTTTCTTTTGCTCCCCAAAATATAACAAGAAGAAAGAAAGGAAAACCCTATAAACAAATATAAATGTCATAATCAGAAAAATGACTAATCCTAAATTGCTTATCTGCTAAAACAGTTGAAAAAAAGGCTTTCCAGAAAAGTTCAATAAAATTGAAGTAGTGGGGTTAGAAATATGCTGCATTTGTGTCCACTGCCAAACCTATACTCAGGAGTTCTGCACCCAATGATGGCCACAGTCATAATACAAGTAGATGTCTAGACAATCATGCTCCAAAGGAACCCAAAGTATGTATAGCAAATGGCTAGAAGGTTGGAGGACTGTTTAAACTAGGGATTGGGGGGGAGGGTATTCATTGTACAGGAGGGGAAGATAGTGTAATTAGTAACCTGGGCGCAAATAATGAAATTGGGGAGTGGGGTTAGAACAGTCAATATAGTAGGAAGGAAGAGAGGTAAAGAGAGATGCATAAAGTGCATGTACACTAATGCCAGAAGCCTCACCAACAAAATGAAGGAATTAGAATTGATTTTATTGGAAAATAATTATGACATGGTGGGGATTTCGGAGACTTGGCTGGACGAGAGCCATGACTGGGCTGTTAATTTACAGGGCTATTGTCTGTTCAGAAATGACCGTACAAATAGGCGAGGAGGAGGTGTATGTTTATACGTAAAATCATCCTTAAAACCCATCCTGCGTGATAATATAGGTGAATCTAATGGAAATGTAGGGCAGAGATAAGGGGAGGGGGGAAAATAATAAATTACTGATAGGGGTTTGTTATAAGTCCCCAACAATAATGGAAGCGGCGGAGAATATCCTCATAAAGCAAATAGATGAAGCAGCGACTCAGGGAGAAGTCATTATTATGGGGGACTTCAACTACCCTGAAATACATTGGGGATCAGAAACCTGCAGTTCCAGCAAAGGTAATAAGTTTTTGAAAACTATGAGAGACAATTACCTTTCACAACTGGTTCAGGACCCAACAAGAAGGGGGGCACTGCTGGACCTAATATTAACCAACAGGCCAGACCGCATATCAAATATACGGGATGGAGGTCATTGGGTAACAGTGATCACAAAATAATACGTTTTATATAGAGATGAGCGAGTATGCTTGTCACTCGGTACTCGCACGAATATCTCGGTACTCGGGGTACTCGGCGAGTACTGAGTAATCTTGCGATACTCTTGCTATGCTTGGGATCCACCGCCCTGCATGTTGGCGCTCTTTTCAGAGCCAGCCCGCATGCAGGGATTGGCTGACAGATACTGTAATGCCACAGCCATGTTGGTTGTGGCATTACAGTGATTGGCTGGCCGCACAGCGTCATTAGGTCTTTATATGACCTGACCGCGCTGTGCTCGTCACTCTGCTCCATTAGACAGTCAGTGTAGGAAGAGCTGCTGCTGATTGAGGAACAGATTTGTGGCCTTTCAGCTAGTGTAGGCGCAGGGCTGCCAGTCTAATTACCACAACAGTCCTTCTGAGGACTAATAGAGCTGTATACAGGGCTGCCACTAGAAATTTTGGGGCCCCTTACTAGCAAAATTTTGGGGCCCCCCTGAGACTCCACCCCAACTCCGCCTCCACCAAGCTCCGCCTCCATCCAAGTTCCGCCTCCACCCACGCTCCTCCTCCACCCATCAAACCTTCCATAGTTTCACCACCCACTATTGGAAAAACTCCCTTTCTGCACCACGTCCTCCCCAATCACTCATTAATCTCTTTCTATACATTGTTCTTTATCAGAGCTGAGGAGGGATGTGAACAATAAATGCCACATGAGGCAGAATAACACTGGTGCTGTTATTCATCACCTTGTACAGGGGTGGGGAACCTTTTTGCTGCTGGAGGGACATTTGGAAATTACTACTGTCATTTAGGGGCCGCACATCACAATGAAAATTACCGGCTACATTAAATTAATTACCTCACCTAATTTGATGGCTGCAGCTGCTTCTCTGTGTCCTGCGGTGTTCGGTGATATCTGATCTTCCAGGCTTGTGTTGGTTTGGAGCACAGTCGACTCTGTGACAATAAGTTTTGTAAATCAAATACATCACATAGAAAATTGTTATATATACAATATACAGGACAAAGAGTATATACAGCACTGCAGAGGGCTAGGGGACACAGACTGGGGGTGAGCTGAGCTCTGCAGGAGCCACAGAGATGTATGGTCTCTCCCCGGGCCCCCATCCATTGAGGGGGTGAAGTGAGCTCTGGAGCCAGGGGTCACAAGCTTCCAGAAAATGGCAGCGGATGTCGATTACTTATTATTATCAGAGACTCTGGAGAAGAATGCTACCGGCACTAAGCCAAGACTATAAGAGTGGGAGCGGCATCCGCTGGGGGTTACCACTGGTACACACACCTCGTACGCACGTGGCTCG
This sequence comes from Allobates femoralis, assembly GCA_033576535.1. NCBI lineage: Eukaryota > Metazoa > Chordata > Amphibia > Anura > Aromobatidae > Allobates > Allobates femoralis. The sequence goes on from JARQOC010000001.1 coordinate 15,070,049, forward strand.
ACTCCGTACACCTCATACGCACGCGGCTCAGCTCCGTACACCTCGTACGCACGTGGCTCCACTCCGTACACCTCATACGCATGCAACTCAGCTCCGTACACCTCGTACGCACTCGGCTCTGCTCCGTACACCTCGTACACTCGGCTCTGCTCCGTACACCTCGTACACTCGGCTCTGCTCCGTACACCTCGTACACTCGGCTCTGCTCCGTACACCTCGTACACTCGGCTCTGCTCCGTACACCTCGTACACTCGGCTCTGCTCCGTACACCTCGTACACACTCGGCTCTGCTCCGTACACCTCGTACACAAGCGGCTCTACTCTGTACACCTCGTACACACTCGGCTCTGCTCCGTACACCTCGTACACACTCGGCTCTGCTCCGTACACCTCGTACACACTCGGCTCTGCTCCGTACACCTCGTACACTCGGCTCTGCTCCGTACACCTCGTACACTCAGCTCTGCTCTGTACACCTCATACACACTCGGCTCCGCTCCGTACACCTCGTACACACACGGCTCCGCTCCGTACACCTCGTACACACACGGCTCTGCTCCGTACACCTCGTACACACTCGGCTCTGCTCCGTACACCTCGTACACTCGGCTCTGCTCCGTACACCTCGTACACTCAGCTCTGCTCTGTACACCTCATACACACTCGGCTCCGCTCCGTACACCTCGTACACACACGGCTCCACTCCGTACACCTCATACACACTTGGCTCAGCTCCGTACACCTCGTACACACTCGGCTCTGCTCCGTACACCTCGTACACACTCGGCTCTGCTCCGTACACCTCGTACACTCGGCTCTGCTCCGTACACCTCGTACACTCAGCTCTGCTCTGTACACCTCATACACACTCGGCTCCGCTCCGTACACCTCGTACACACACGGCTCCACTCCGTACACCTCGTACACACACGGCTCTGCTCCGTACACCTCGTATACATTCGGCTCCCGCTACATCCACACTGTAAATCCATCCTGACCACAGATACACTTTACCTCATCCAGCACCATGACAACTGAGGAGCTGATCATGTGACTCCTGACTCCTCCCCTCCAAGTGACATCATCACAGGTCCTGTAAGAACACAGCAACTATGTATCGTGCTGCTCTGTAGGTGGAGAACAATGGGGGAGATCCCGGGCCCCCACAGGCTAATAGAGGCTGGGCGGGCCCTCTGCTTTAAGGCATGGTGTGGGAGGGCCGGGCCCGGGGCCCCCACAGGATAATGGAGGCTGGGCGGGCCCTCTGCTTTAAGGCATGGTGTGGGCGGGCCGGGCCCGGGGCCCCCACAGGATAATGGAGGCTGGGCGGGCCCTCTGCTTTAAGGCATGGTGTGGGCGGGCCGGGCCCGGGGCCCCCACAGGATAATAGAGGCTGGGCGGGCCCTCTGCTTTAAGGCATGGTGTGGGCGGGCCGGACCCGGGGCCCCCACAGGATAATAGAGGCTGGGCGGGCCCTCTGCTTTAAGGCATGGTGTGGGCGGGCCGGGCCCCCACAGGATAATAGTGGCTGGGCGGCGGCTGGGTGGGCCCGGGCGGCGGCTGGGCGTATCCCTGTGCTTGCTGGCCTGCCCAGCCGGCCCCAGCCTGTGTGTGAGTGTGTGTGACGGACGGCCCCGCCCCTGTCTGGTGTGATGATAACGAGTCACGACGACTCGACGAGACTCAAGTCAGCTGCGCAGGCAGCGCGGCGTATGAACTACTGTAGTCTCTAGACAGTGACTGTGCCACACTGCCACCACTGCTGCTGCTGGCCAAATGGGGCGGGCCTCATTGCTCCAAATGGCCCCACCCACAGCCAGCGCGCCCGGGCCCCCCCCCTGCTGTTTGTATATGGCCATGCCCCCTCCACTTTTCTTCGGGCCCCATACAGCTGTATGGCTTTTAAGGCCCTATTGGCGGGCCTGGCTGTATACAGGGAGGCAGGGTATATACCAAACTTCTCTGTGCCAGTATACCAGCCTGCATCACATCTGGGGCTGGTTTCCAGGCTCATTCATCCCAAAAACCGTGCTTTTAGAGATTAATTTAGCTCACTATAGGCAGGAGTAGGTTTTAGCTTAAATTAGGGTACACCAAAAGCCTTGTGCTAAAAACCAACTCTTGTCTGCGCTAATTTATCATCTTAGTGCTGCTACTGTAGGTTGCAGCGTAAATTAGGATACGCCAGCATTTGTGTCTGACTAGTCCACCTGCAAGGACTTAATTTCAAATCTCAGGGTCGTGCTAAAACCCATCTCGTCTCTGCACTCATTTAGCTGTATACAGTCAGCACCACATTGAAAATGCGCAAGTCCGGTGGCAAGGGACAAGGAACTTGATGTGATGGTGGTGCAGGCAGAGGCCGAGCCCGTTTGCAAGCTCGAATTGCGCCACGACAAACGCCCATATCATCTCGCTTGACTTTCTTGTCCCAATTTCTAGGTGAGTGCAGCAGTACTCCACTATTAAACCAAGACCAGTGTCAACATGTTGTTAGTTGGATAGAGGATAATGCTTCCAGTCAGTTTGGCACCACCACAAATACCCTGTCTTCCACACGGTCAAGTGTCCGTAGCCGTGAGACTGGACTGCACATTCCACACCCTGATCCTCCTTCCTCCCACCATGTCGAGTGCCCAGACCCGGACATAACTGATCCCGCACTTGGACACTCTGAAGAGCTGTTCACTTATCCATTCGCAGATTCTGGCCTCTCGCCAGCTCCAGTTGAAGTGGGTCATGAGGAGATCATATGTACCGATGCCCAAATAATTGAGCAGCCACGGTCTCACCAAGGCAATGGTGGGAACGTGTCTCAACAAGAGGTGGACGATGATGAGACACAATTGCCAGAAAGTCAGGAGGAGGACCAGGGTGCGAAAGTGGAAGACGACGTGGTGGATGATCCAGTAACTGACCCAACCTGGCAGGAGGACATGCAGAGTGAGGACAGCAGTGCACAGGGGGAGTTAGACGTAGCATCACAACAGGCCGGAAGAAGCAGGGTGGTGTCCGCAGGCAGAAGGCAGGCAACCATTCCCCGTAACAACAACACGAGTGTAGCGTTTAGTTATCCATACCCCAATCTTTGGAACGCAGGCGCAAATACGCTGCCAACACCCCACATGCCACAGTTCTAAATGCACACATTTCGAGACTGCTTGTGCTGGAAATGTTGCCTTTTAGGCTGGTGGAGACGGAAGCATTCCGCAACCTGATGGCGGCGGCTGTCCCACGTTACTCGGTCCCTAGCCGACACTATTTTTCCTGGTGTGCCGTCCCCGCATTACATAAGCACATGTCACATAACATCATACGTGCCCTTAACAACGCAGTTTCCAGCAAAGTCCACCTAACCACGGATACGTGGACAAGTGCTTGCGGGAAGGGCCGGTACATCTCACTGACGGCACACTGGGTTAATATTCTGGAAGCCGTAACCCAGTCTGACCTTGGGACGGAACACGTGCTTCCGACACCGAGGATTGCAGGCCCTCACTCAGTCAGGGTTTCACCCACAGTGTACAGCTCTGGCACGTCATGCTCCTCCTCCTCCTCCTCCTCTTCCTCCACTTCACCCTCAACACCAGTCCCAAGCTGGAAGTAGGGATGGGCGAATCTACTCGCTAGGACTCGTTACTCGGCGAGTAGTAAGGGACTCGCAGGACTCGGTACTCTGCGAGTTTCCCAGTGATTACTCGCACGAGTCCAATGCAAATCAATATCAATCCTAGTTTTGTCAGAAACGCTGACAAAACTAGGATTGCCATTGTTTGCATTAGACTCGGCTACTGTGCCAGTGATAGCAGGGAAACTCGCAAAGTAACTGCTGTTACATTGCGAGCCGAGTCCAGCTGTCTTCTCTGTGCAGCTCCAGGGTCCTAGAACCTGCCTGCTCACAGAGATGATGTAGCAGTGCTGAGATTGTTCTCAGTCTGCTCATTCCCTGTGCATAGACATCTATATTTATGCACAGGGGATGTAGCAGAGAGGACATCGCGTTTTGGACTACATCGGACAGAAGAGATTTTTTTAATTAAAGATGGAGTCCCTAATGGCTTTTTTTTTATTTCAAATAAAAAATTTTCTCTGTGTTGTGTTTTTTTAACCCTTTATTGGAGATTCTTAGTGGCTGGGTCAAACGTGGCCTGACATTAAGAATCTCGGGCTTAATACCAGCTTGTATAACAAAGCTGGTATTAACCCCTTTATTACCCAGCGTGCCACTGCCACCAGGGCCGCTGGAAGAGCGGGGTTCAGCGCCAGAGGATGGCGCTTCAATGAACGCGCCATCTTCTGGGGCGGCTGTGGGCTGCAATTTGCAGCGGGGGGTGCCCAGAAAGCTTGGGCATCCCTGCGCTGCGGATTCCAGCCCCCAGCTGCTTAGCTGTACCTGGCTAGACATAGAAATTGCGCGGAGCCCCACGCATTTTTTTTATTATTTAATGAATTTCAGAGTCAGAGTCTCAGAGTCAGAGTCTCAGAGTCAGAGTCTCAGAGTCGGAGTCTCAGAGTCGGAGTCGCCTCAGAGTCGGAGTCACCTCAGAGTCGGAGTCGCCTCGGAGTCAGAGTCGTCTCGGAGTCGGAGTCGAGTCGGAGTCGTCTCGGAGTCGGAGTCGTCTCGGAGTCGGAGTCGTCTCGGAGTCGAGTCGGAGTCGGAGTCGTCTCGGAGTCGGAGTCGGAGTCGTCTCGGAGTCGGAGTCACCTCGGAGTCGGAGTCTCCTCAGAGTCGGAGTCTCAGAGTCGGAGTCGCCTCAGAGTCGGAGTCGCCTCAGAGTCGGAGTCGCCTCGGAGTCAGAGTCGTCTCGGAGTCGGAGTCGTCTCGGAGTCGGAGTCGTCTCGGAGTCGGAGTCGTCTCGGAGTCGGAGTCGGAGTCGTCTCGGAGTCGGAGTCGTCTCGGAGTCGAGTCGGAGTCGGAGTCGTCTCGGAGTCGGAGTCGGAGTCGTCTCGGAGTCGGAGTCGGAGTCGTCTCGGAGTCGGAGTCGTCTCGGAGTCGAGTCGGAGTCGGAGTCGTCTCGGAGTCGGAGTCGTCTCGGAGTCGGAGTCGTCTCGGAGTCGAGTCGGAGTCGAGTCGGAGTCGTCTCGGAGTCGAGTCGGAGTCGGAGTCGTCTCGGAGTCGGAGTCGTCTCGGAGTCGGAGTCGTCTCGGAGTCGAGTCGGAGTCGGAGTCGTCTCGGAGTCAGAGTCGTCTCGGAGTTGGAGTCGTCTCGGAGTCGGAGTCGTCTCGGAGTCGGAGTCACCTCGGAGTCGGAGTCGTCTCGGAGTCGGAGTCTCCTCAGAGTTGGAGTCTCAGAGTCGGAGTCGCCTCAGAGTCGGAGTCGCCTCAGAGTCGGAGTCGCCTCGGAGTCAGAGTCGTCTCGGAGTCGGAGTCGTCTCGGAGTCGAGTCGGAGTCGTCTCGGAGTCGAGTCGGAGTCGTCTCGGAGTCGGAGTCGTCTCGGAGTCGGAGTCGGAGTCGTCTCGGAGTCGGAGTCGTCTCGGAGTCGGAGTCATCTCGGAGTCGGAGTCGGAGTCGTCTCGGAGTCGGAGTCGTCTCGGAGTCGAGTCGGAGTCGGAGTCGGAGTCGTCTCGGAGTCGGAGTCGGAGTCGGAGTCGTCTCGGAGTCGGAGTCGTCTCGGAGTCGGAGTCGTCTCGGAGTCGAGTCGGAGTCGGAGTCGTCTCGGAGTCGGAGTCGTCTCGGAGTCGAGTCGGAGTCGAGTCGGAGTCGTCTCGGAGTCGGAGTCGTCTCGGAGTCGAGTCGGAGTCGGAGTCGTCTCGGAGTCGGAGTCGTCTCGGAGTCGAGTCGGAGTCGAGTCGGAGTCGGAGTCGGAGTCGTCTCGGAGTCAGAGTCGTCTCGGAGTTGGAGTCGTCTCGGAGTCGGAGTCGGAGTCGTCTCGGAGTCGGAGTCGCCTCGGAGTCGGAGTCGTGTCGGAGTCGAAGTCGGAGTCGAGTCGGAGTCGGAGTCATCTCGGAGTCGGAGTCGTCTCGGAGTCGAGTCGGAGTCGTCTCGGAGTCGGAGTCGTCTCGGAGTCGAGTCGGAGTCGAGTCGGAGTCGGAGTCGTCTCGGAGTCAGAGTCGTCTCGGAGTTGGAGTCGTCTCGGAGTCGGAGTCGTCTCGGAGTCAGAGTCGCCTCGGAGTCGGAGTCGTGTCGGAGTCGGAGTCGAGTCGGAGTCGGAGTCATCTCGGAGTCGGAGTCGAGTCGGAGTCGTCTCGGAGTCGGAGTCGTCTCGGAGTCGGAGTCAAAAAAATGCGTGGGGCTCCGCGCAATTTCTATGTCTAGCCAGGTACAGCTAAGCAGCTGGGGGCTGGAATCCGCAGCGCAGGGATGCCCAAGCTTTCTGGGCACCCCCCGCTGCAAATTGCAGCCCGCAGCCGCCCCAGAAGATGGCGCGTTCATTGAAGCGCCATCCTCTGGCGCTGAACCCCGCTCTTCCAGCGGCCCTGGTGGCGGTGGCACGCTGGGTAATAGAGGTTAGGGCCAGCTTTGTATTATCAGCTGGCCCTAAGCCCGAAATTTATGGCGGTCACGCCAATATTAGACATGACCGCCATGAATTTCTATTAAATTGTTTTAAAAAAAACACAACACAGAGAAATTTTTTTATTAGAAATAAAAAAAAAAACCCATTAGAGACTCCATCTTTAATTAAAAAAATCCTCTTCCGTCCGACGCAGTCCAAAACGCGATGTCCTCTCTGCTCATCCCTGTGCATAGATATAGATGTATATGCACAGGGAATGAGCAGACTGAGAACAATCTCAGCTCTGCTACATCATCTCTGTGCACAGACATTCATGTCTGTAAACAGGGAATGAGCAGACTGAGAACAATCTCAGCACTGCTACATCAGGCAGCAGGCAGGCTCTAGGACCCTGGAGCTGGCAGCCAGCACACAGAGAAGACAGGACTCTTATCTGTGCGAGTTTCCCAGCGATTACAGTTGCAAAGTAAACGAGTCCAATGCAAATAAATGACAAAACTAGGATTGCTTCAGGCTGAAGCTTCCGAGACACATCTGCGATTTGTAAATCTCACACTACTCGCTATTACTCGCTTCCCCATTCATTAACATTGGACTCGCTAGACTCGCAACGAGTAGCGAGTCCTGTGCTCGGACTCGCTAGAGTCAAGCGATTCCGAGTAATTTAGGATTCGCCCATCACTAGCTGGAAGCATGAAGCACTGCCTCGGCTAAGCGGCAACAGGCTGTGCTGAAGCTAATATGCATAGGTGACAAAACCCCACAACGCTGAAGAGTTGTGGACAGCTCTGAAACAGCAGGCAGATCACTTGTTCACACCGCTGAACCTACAGCCAGGCATGGTCGTAAGTGACAATGGCTGGAACCTTGTGGCGGCTCTGAGGCGAGGCGAGCTGACACATGTTCCATGCGTGGCCCATGTGCTCAACCTCGTGATTCAGCCATTTATTAAATCCTACCCGGAGCTGTCTGATCTGCTTGTACGCCGCCTGTGTGCCCATTTCAGAAAGTCACCTACTGCTTCTGCCAGCCTTGCCAGCTTTCAGCGGCGTTTGCAGCTTCTGGCTCACAGACTTGTGTGTGATGTCCCCACACGTTGGAATTCCATACTGCACATGTTGGTCAGGATTTGTGAGCAGAAGAGGGCAGTTGTTGAGTTCCAGCATCAACTAGGCCGTCGGTATACGGTTCAAACTCCACACATAAGACCTCAGGAGTGGACATGGATGTCCGACATATGTACCGTACTCCAAAACTTTGAGGACTCCACCAAGATGGTGAGTGGCCAAAACGCCATCATTAGCGTCACCATCCCGCTTCTCTGTCTTCTAAAACGCTCTCTGCTCAAAATCAAACACGATGCATTGCAGGCGGAGCAGGATGAGTTGCAGCAAGAAACCGTACTGGGTGATTACACACAGCCCAGCCTCATCTCATCCCAATGTGCATTGGAGGACTATGACGAGGAGAAGGAGGATGAAGAAATAGAGCTACTTTCATTCGGAATTGACGGTAATACATGCACAACCGTCAGACCGTCGGTTGAGCGTGGATGGCCAGAGGACAGGGGAGAGGAGGAGGAGGAGGTCAGCATGGCCAGTCATGCTGTTGGTGAGGACCCAGAAGTCTTGACTGTTAACAGTCTAGCGCACATGGCTGACTTTATGTTACGCTGCCTGTGTCATGACCCTCGTGTTATGAAGATCTTGACGGACACTCATTACTGGTTGGTGACACTTTTAGACCCACGCTACAAAGAGAACTTTATTTCTCTTATTCCCGAAGCGGAGAGGTCTACAAAAATGCTGCAGTACCAGCAGGCCCTAGTGGCGGAATTATTAAAAAAATTCCCTTCTGAAAACGCAAGCGCCAGAGGTCACGATTCAGTGGACAACCAAGGTGACCGGCAGAGATAGGCACAAGTCCAATCCAGCAGACGTAGGGGAACACTCTCAAAGATCTGGGACATTTTTCTCAGCACCCCCCATACCACAGGCCCTGAGGTGCGGGATAGTGTCACAAGGAATGCAAAGTTTGCAAATATGCTGAGGGAGTACCTTGCTGATTGTACTAAAGTGCTCCTAGACTCCTCTGTGCCTTATAATTATTGGGTATCCAAGCTGGACACGTGGCAGGAAACGGCTCTCTACGCCTTGGAAGTCCTGGCCTGCCCTGCCGCTAGCGTTTTGTCTGAGCGTGCTTTTAGTGCAGCAGGTGGAATCATTACAGATAAATGCACCCGCCTGTCAACTGAAAATGCTGACAGGCTGACTTTAATCAAGATGAACAAAGGTTGGATTGGGCCTGACTTCACCACACCACCACCAAATGATAGCGGAATTTAAATTTTGTGCCGGTAGATTCCCATGCACCTCCGCACCCCCACACATCAGTACAGACTTCATGTGTTTGGCTACTTGCTGTACTGCTCCTCCTTCTCCTCATCCGCCACCATCATATAATCAGTGTGACCGTGGTTCATGATGCCACAAAACCATAATTTTTGGACATCATATTTATGATAATGATGCACCTAACCAGTCTAAAGTTAGGCATTAGTTTCATGTATACCCCACAGGCGTAAATGTTTTAGACCATGCCTCCAGAATGGGCATTACAAGTACAGGAGACCCACTCCTTTGTAATGGGAACAATTTTTAGAGGCTCTCCTCCATGTTTCTTCCCAGGGGCATCGCATTGCCTCCCAATTTTTGCCTTCCCTGACTAGGGAAATAGTACAGCAGACTCATTTGCTTCAAATGGGCACATTATAGAAAAAGGCTCTCATGCACGTCTCTATCCAGGGGCATTGAACTGCTACACAATTTTTGGCTTCTCTGACTAGGGAAATAGTACAGCAGACTCACTTGCTTACAATTGGCACTTTATTTTAAAAGTGTCTCATGCACGCCTCTATCCGGGGGCATTGAAGTGCTACACAATTTTTCGCTTCCCTGACTAGGGAAATAGTACAGCAGACTCACTTGCTTCCAATGGCCACATTTTTTTAAAAGGCCCTCATGCACGCCTCTATCCAGGGGCATATTGGTGTCTCCCAATTTTTGGCTTCTCTGCCTAGTGCAATACTAAAAAAGACACACTTGCTCACAATGGGCACATTTTTTGAAAAAGCCTTCATACATGCCTCTATGCAGGTGCATCTTGGTGCCTCCAAACCTTTGGCTTCCCTGCCTAGGGCAATACTAAAAAAGACACACTTGCTTAAAATGGGCAAATTTTTGGAAAAGGCCCTCATGCACGCCTCTATCCAGAAGTGCCTCCCAATTTTTGGCTTCCCTGCCCTAGGGCAATGCTACAAAACACACACTTCCTTATAATGGGCACATTATTTAAAGAGGCCTTCATTTACGTCTCTTCCCAGGGGCATGGAGGTGCCAGACAATTAAAAAAAAAAAATCTTTCATATAATCCAAAAAACTAACATATACCAACTCTGTCTCACAAGTGGGTATGAGACCTTAATATTTTTTACATGAAAATCCATTTTGGATTCATTTTGTAACGTTTTCTTGACAGTTCGTAAAAGTGGTGTAATAGTCTGACAACATTGTTCACAGCAGTGACCTTGGGGTCTGAAATGCTTCCAGGGATCTTCCCCATGCTGTTCCCATGTCATTTCAGCACTGTTCTGATACTTTTGTGACATTTTTAGGGTTTTTCCATGCTGCCGGGAGTCATGTCAGAAAAATTCTCGGGTCTCCCATAGGATAACATTGGGCTCGTTGCTCGGGCCGAGTATACGAGTATCTTGGGATTTTAGTACTCGGTCATCACTAGAACTAAACTAAACAATGATCTTTCGTAATTACCTATAACAGAAATTACACACACCATCTCAATCTTCAGCGGGTATGTATAGAAATGTCTATGACCACTAGTCCATTTAAACCATGTCCACATAGTTCATTCACTGTAGTAAGTCACTACACATATACACTCCCTGACAGAAGTTATGTCGCTAATCCAAAAAATCCAAAGCAAGCCCCTATTCCACTGCAGCAGAGCTCCAACAGGCCTGGTCACCTCAAGTCCCTGTGTCAATTAAAACAGTTTGTAGGATTCTGTCTCAAAATGGCCTCCATGGTCGAATCAGTGCCCAGAAGCCAGCACTAAACAAAAGGCAAATAAAAAAACGTGTGGCATTTGCAAAGTTCCACAGCCTGCTAAACAGATGGACACTGGAAAAGTGTCAGAAGGTGGATTTCTCTGATGAATCTTCAGTAGATTTACACCACAGCCACCGCAAATACTGCAGGAGACCTACTGGAGCCCGTATGGATCCAAAATTCACCCAGAAAACAGTTACATTTGGTGGTGGAAAGATCATGGTCTGGGGTTACATTCAGTATGGGGGTGTACGAAACATTTGCAAGGTGTAAGGCAATATCAATAGCCTAAAATATCAAAAAGTATTAACTATCTCTTATATTCCAAATCATAAAAGGGGTCAAATTCTGCAGCAGGATCGTGCTCCATCTCATACATCCATATCTACAACAAAGTTCCTCCAGGCAAAAAAGATCAAGGTGCTCCAGGACTGGCCAGCCCAGTCACCAGACATGAACCTCATTGAGCATGTTTGGGGTAGGATGAAAGAGGAAGCTTGGAAGACAAAACCAAAGAATCTAGATGAACTCTGGGAGGCATGTAAGACTGCATTCTTTGCTATTTCTGATGACTTCATTAATAAATTGTATGAATCATTGTTGAACGACATGGATGCAGTCCTTCAAGCTCATGGAAGTCACACAAAATATTAAATATGACTCTAATAGCACCACAACTGCATTCACCAATGTTATGCAACATATATTTGTATTTTAAGTTAATTATTTGTTTGAATATCACATTACTTTCTGTGGGCGACAAAACTTTTGTCTTGCCAAAATCTGACCATTCTGTGTTCATTAAATGATCAATATTTCAGCATTGATGCCAATTTATTTTCTTAACCTAAACCACATTTCGGAGGGTTTCAGCTTTCAAAAGAGTAATTTATACAACCAATGGATGAATTTAACGTCAGGTTATAAGCTTTTATTTACATAACATGGATAAGCGACATTACTTCTGTCAGGGAGTGTAAATACCCATTGCTCTGGAGTTACCTGGTCAGCAGCTTGGCAGGCGTCAGACTGGCTCCAGCCAGTCTCAACATCCAGGACGTAACTCACTGGGATCCCCCAACCAGGTCTTGGACTTGCTCCGTATCGGCACCTGTCATTGGTCTAGATCCTCTGGGTTTCCTGGGCTCTAAGGAGCTCTGACAGGCTCCACACTCATACATGGTCTCTTCACCATGTGCTGCAAACTGGAAATCTGCCCTTCCAGGACCTGTCTTACAATATAGGTCATGTGACACAATAGTAGTCTTACTATATTGCATGAGATACACCTATGGGAGGTATGTGGTTAGCCATACCCACCTAGCTGTTTTTGGCTAACCTGTAAAATTCGGCCATTAATACTATAACAGATTTGTAGAACACCAAGTCCCAGCAAAACACCCTGGATTTTACATCGCAGCACACCTCCACCTGCTACCTCACAGTATCAACATGCATAATTGAGTGGAAAGAATGGTGGATGGGTACTATAGTGCAGAAGAAAAGAAAGAAACAGAAGCAATACTAAACTAGGGTTAAACCCCCTTCACTTTTAGGATCAATGCGGATTCTACAGATTAGAGATCAGGTCTATTGTATATGGAATAAGTATTCCCTTACGTAGGGAAAACTTTGTTGATTTTTCTTTACCAGAGTTATGTATTTCTTTTTACCTTTGTGTTCCTTAATAGACAGTTGTGACAGCTCAGCAATAATAAGGTAGATCCCGCAGGAGAGTGGAGACTGGAAATATGTGTGATAATGATAATAGCTACAGAGCAGGTTATGTAATACATATAGATAGGTAATGGTTCACCCTTGTTTATCATGTAGATTAAAGTTCACATGATAAGACATTAAGAAATTACAGCTTTGGGTAGAGGAAAGGTAAAATGTTCAAGCTATGTCTATATGGTGAAAAGTAACACCAGTTACATATATTCATAGATGAAAAACATAACAGTGCTTTATTTCTAATATTTAAAGGAATTCTCAATTTATACTGAATGTAGGGTCTTATAGCCAATGCATATCTAATAGTAGAATCCTTATGTCATGCTCTGCACCTTTATCCAGTCACGTGTGTGGTTGGCACCAAAGATCTCGATCTTGGTCTCATCAGACCATAGAAGCTTGAACCAGTCTGTCTCAGAGTCCTCCAAGTGATCATAAGCAAACTGTAGACGAGCCTTGACATGACGCTTTGAAAGTAAAGGTACCTTACGGGCTCGTCTGGAACGGAGACCATTGCGGTGGAGTACGTTACTTATGGTATTGACTGAAACCAATGTCCCCACTGCCATGAGATCTTCCCGGAGCTCCTTCCTTGTTATCCTTGGGTTAGCCTTGACTCTTCGGACAAGCCTGGCCTCGGCACGGGAGGAAACTTTCAAAGGCTGTCCAGGCCGTGGAAGGCTAACAGTAGTTCCATAAGCCTTCCACTTCTGGATGATGCTCCCAACAGACAGGTAGGCCCAACTCCTTGGAAAGGGTTTTATACCCCTTGCCAGCCTTGTGACCCTCCACGATCTTGTCTCTGATGGCCTTGGAATGCTCCTTTGTCTTTCCCATGTTGACCATGTATGAGTGCTGTTCACAAGTTTGGGGAGGGTCTTAAATAGTCAGAAAAGGCTGGCAAAAGAGATAATTAATCCACACATGTGAAGCTCATTGTTCTTTGTGCCTGAACTACTTCTTAATACTTTAGGGGGACCAAACAGAATTCTGGTGGTTTGAGGGGTTGAATAATAAATGACCTTCTGAATTAACTTTTAACGCTTTAAAAAAAAAAAAAATTTTTGTGGCACTGCATTTCCCACTTCCAGGCTGATCTACAGTCCAAATGTCACAATGCCAAGTTAATTCCGCATGTGTCAACCAGCTAAATCTGCAGGGGGTTGAATACTACTTGTAGGCACTGTAGTTTACACTGCTGACATTTCCACCAAGCTCCAAGTGTGAGAGAGAGTAGTAAAGGGAAAGCCAACCTGTTTTGAACCCAAAGGTTTCTTTATCCGAACAAACCACCCAGGTTTGTCATGATGAAGAAATAGGTGGGTTTTCGAAATGTGTTTACTTTAGTAAAATGCATGTCTCTCACCTCTGATGGGTTGAGCTTTATTGGACTGAGCGGATTATATTCATTGACTCCAGTCTTTGGATTAAGATGTGGCATAACAAACGTATAATTCACACTGCTGGCGTTTCAACGGAGCTCCAAGTTTCAGAAGTAGAAGGAAAAGAGTAAAGGGGAAGCCAACGTGTTTTGAAACTCACTGATTTCTTGAATGGGATAAAACCATCAGGTTTCTCCTGATCAACAAATTGGTGGGTTTGGAAATGAGTTGACTTGAATAAACCACATGTTCTTCACTTCTAACGGTTTGATCTTTATTGAACCATCGGTAGAGGGGATTATTTTCATTATCTCCAGTCTTTGGGTTAAGATAGGTGGCATAACAAATGTACAATTCACGCTGCCAACGGTTCAATGAAACTTCAAGTTTTGAGAATGATACAAATATTAATTTTTACAAAGTCTACTGCTTCAGTTTTTCTAATGGCAATTTCCATATACTCCAGAATGTCATAAAGAGTGATCAGCTTAACAGCAATTACTTGCAAAGTTAATATTTGCCTAGAAAATGAACTTTAACCCCCAAAACACATTTCAACATCATTGCAGTCCTGCCTTAAAAGGAGCAGCTAACATCGTTTTAGTGATTGTTCCATTAACACAGGTGTGGGTGTTGATGAGGATAGGGCTGGCGATCAATCAGTCATGAATAAGTAAGAATGACACCAATGGACACTTTAAAAGGAGGCTGGTGCTTGGTATCATTGTTTCTCTTCAGTTAACCATGGTTATCTCTAAAGAAACACGTGCAGTCATCATTGCACTGCACAAAAATGGCCTAAGAGGGAAGAGTATCGCAGCTAGAAAGATTGCACCTCAGTCAACAATCTATCGCAACTTCAAGGAGAGAGCTTCCATTGTTGTCAAAAAGGCTCCAGGGTACCGAAGAAAGACCAGGAAGCGCCAGGACCGTATCTTAAAACTGTTTCAGCTGCAGGATCGGACTACCAGCAGTGCCGAGCTTGCTCAGGAATGGCTGCAGGCTGGTGTGAGTGCTTCTGCATGCACTGTGAGGCGGAGACTCTTTGAGCAAGGCCTGGTTTCAAGGAGGGCAGCAAAGAAGCCACTTCTCTCCAGAAAAAACATCAGGGACCGACTGATATTCTGCAAAAGGTACAGGGAGTGGACTGCTGATGACTGGGCTAAAATAAGTTTCTCTGATGAATCCCTTTTTCGATTGTTTGGGACATCTGGAAAACAGCTTATTCGGAGAAGAAGAGGTGAGCGCTACCACCAGTCTTGTCTCATGTCAACTGTAAAGCATCCTGAAACCATTCATGTGTGGGGTTGCTTCTCAGCCAAGGGAATCGGCTCACTCACAGTCTTGACTAAAAACACAGCCATGAATAAAGAATGGGACCAGAATGTCCTCCAAGAGCAACTTCTCCCAACCGTCCAAGAGCAGTTTGGTGCCCAACAATGCCTTTTCCAGCATGATGGAGCACCTTGCCATAAAGCAAAGGTGATAACTAAATGGCTCAGGGAACAAAACATAAAGATTTTGGGTCCATGGCCTGGAAACTCCCCAGATCTTAATCCCATTGAGAACTTGTGGTCAATCATCAAGAGACGGGTGGACAAACAAAAACGACAAATTCTACCAAAATGCAAGCATTGATTATGCAAGAATGGAAGAATGGAAGAATGGAAGAATGGACGGCTATCAGTCAGGATTTGGTCCAGAAGTTGATTGAGAGCAGCCAGGGAGAATTGCAGAGGTCCTGAAGAAGAAGGGTCAACACTGCAAATATTGACTTGCTGCATTAACTCATTCTAACTGTCAATATAACCTTTTGGTACTCACAATATGACTGCAATTATATTTCTGTATGTGATATAAACATCAGACAAACACAAATAAAACCAGAGGGCAGCAGATCAGGGGAAAATATCATTTTGGTGTCATTCTCAAAACTTTTGGCCATGACTGTAGAAGTCTCAGCAAAATATTTATTTCCTCTTAATTATATATTTAAAAGAAAGCTGACAGTTGATGCATGCTGCCCAAACCGTGGGCTGCCAGGCACAGAGCAGCGCCATTGACTACCCGTACAGGCGGGTCCACAGAGGCTCCTCCCCACCCACTGACAGTGACTGAATAGACTCTGTCTGAACACATTTATATATATAAGTAAATATGCGGCTCTCAATCCTGTGAGTGAGTGTGCCATCAAAACATGAATTACCTTTAAAATACAGTAAGCAGCACTCAACAGTGGCATGAATTTGACTAGAGAAAAAACTAGATGCTTAGCATTATGAAAATGGCCAAATCGACAATCCACCCAGTTGTCTCTTAACTGGGTCCTAACGCTAGATAATGCCTATGTCTTGCTGGGCCTTTCCTCTTCTACTGGAGGCTGATGCAAGAGAATATTAGAGATTGTTGACTTATGGACAAGGACAGGAGCTTTCAATGTATGTAATCTGTGCCTTGGGAAAAGAAGTTAACCCCTTAGGCATGTTAGAGACAGATACCAGAGAGCAATAGCTTATGCCTGACAACTGTAATGGGGACAGCCGCCAGTAGAGGAGGAAAAGCCCAGCAAGACATAGGCAATATCTAGTGTTAGGACCAAGTTAAGAGATGCGCCTCAATGTGGCAACTGGGTGGTTTATCGATTTGGTCAATTTCATAATGCTAAGCATCTCATTTTTTCATCTTTTCTCTAGTCAAATTTATGTCACTGTTGAGTTGGCTCTTACTGTATTTTAAATGTACACGTTTATAGACAGACACTTGTCAGCCACTGTCAGCAGGTGGGGTGAAGCCGCCAGGGTCCTACCTATAAAACTAGTGTCGAGCCCAGGTTTTGGGGTACTCGGATATCAGGCTTCAGGGATAACATTGCTGTGTCACGTGGGAGTGGTGGCCGCGCCTGATCCCGTGTCCTGGGCGACACTTCAAAAAAGGGTTATATTTACAGGGGATTTTATATACAGGTCACGTGACGCCACCTGTAGTTTCTGGTGATGGGTCACCAGCGCCGCCACAGTCCGCCGGAGGTAGATGGTAATGCGGCTAGTTGGCAAAGTCCTCTACAGGAAGGGCTGGACCTCCAGGGCAGCGTTCCTACAAAGGGAACAGGTTGATGCAGAAGAAACACAGGCAGAGGCAAAGTCACTTTCTCCCGGGTACTTTACTGGAAACTTGTAGCAGCATCAGTTACAGTTCACAGTTCATCACTTTAGATGTTACAAAGACAGGTAGCTTAACAGGTGGCTGCAAGTGGATCTCAGGTGGTATGGTGGAACCCTTGGTGCACCTTCGTTAACTAACCCGTGTCCGTTCTTCCCCGCTTAGGATCGATCTATACCCAGCAGCTCCATGTAGGTAGCACCGGGAGTCCCCTCCCTCATTGGTGAGGAAGCAGCCAGACCTCTCCGAAGGCAGGGTGCTGCGGCTGATGAACAAGCCACAGCAGCTGGTTGCTGACTGCAAAGCTGGACTTTGGCTGGATCACAGGGCCTGGTGTTCCCCTGGTGGACTGGAGTATTCCCTGGAGCATGGGCGCTCCAATCTGAGGATCTCCCTTTCTTTCTAGGGCCTGGACTCCCCCGTCAGGCGCCCCCTTTCAGGACCTCCTCAAGGTCCCTTCTTCTGTCCTCCAGTTTGGCTTGTAACCGACCCGGTGTGACCTTCCACCTCGTTCCACTTAGTTAGAGCCTCTCTAGAACCTCTCCTCTTCCTCCATCTCCTCCTGGTCCCTCAGCCGAGCGACCAAAAATCAAACACCAAAGACCTTCTTGTTCCCCCTAGAGGGGATTCTATCCCCTCCCGGGTAACCTCCCATGCTAAACTAATGTGGGAGTGCTGGGAATGGGTCCCACCCACCATCCTAGGGTCCACCTGCAGCTGGAGCATTTACACCTCTTTTACGAGTGTAATACTCCTCTGTGATGCCTGCATTTGCGGGGCGCCACATACCCCCTTGATTGAATATTCTCATCCGTGACTATCTGTACCTGTTACCGGGAAGTGAAAAAGCATTTTTCTTTTTGTATCAACATCACCGGGTAAACTATATACAAACAAGAATATTTAGATTTCTTCCTATCACTAGGAGGCACATTTCTTAGAACGTTACACATATATAGACACTGCAGTAGTTAGTATGTCAGACCCCGTGGTCCTCGGGTCACCTGTTGGCAAAGTTATTATTCTCCGGCTATGACTATCTGCATAAAAGACATCATCTAAATTGGCCCAACGGGGACCGGTACTAACTATGCGGGCCCAGCGGTAATGTATTGTCCCGCACAGTCCAGTGTGTATTATCACCACTGGACCTCTGCTCACACAGCACACATCATCAACAAGGGAAATAAAAGTTCAAAAATAAAAGTCTCTGATTCTTCAGATTCAAAATAAAACACAGGGACTCACTCTTCATTCAGGGATTTGCAAAAAGGAATGGCAAAAATAAAGGGGCATGGTTGCTGGAAAAATAGGGGCTATGTACAATGCAATGTCTCTACAATGGGAGTCTATTGCTGGCGGGATATTATGGTGAACCAGCCTAATGGGCCGGTGTACCGCTCAAAAGTGACCTGCTCACCTCGGTATAAGTCTCTGTCTGGGTGTCCTCGCCACAGGTACGACTCTACATCACGTCTGGCGAAGAATACAGCGTTGTGAAGTCCGGGGTCTCTAAGAAACCCCCATCCTTCGTCCTGGTACACGGAGATGACGGTTCCTTGGTGGCGTAGTTCTATTGGAAGCGGGGGCTGCGATCTTGCCTCGTCCCATAGTCGCCTTGTTGCCTGTTCTCGCTGGAACCATTCCTCTCAGCGTCTTTTTCTAGTAAATTGGTCTCTTTCATTTAAGGCTGATTGAGACGTCTGGGGTGACTGGTACTGTGGGGGTGGTGAGTTGCTGGTTTGGACTCTGGAGTTCACTCTCGTCTCCGCTGAGCTCACTATGGCGGGGGTACCTCGTTGCCGCTGCTTCCATGCGGTCCACCACGCAGCTTCTGGGGTGCTCCCTCCCAATGCTCCGTCTACGTCCTCAGGTTCCTCGAAGTCTGTCTCATCGTACTCTTCTTCGACGATGACGTTTGGTGCAGTAGGGGACGTCCGTGCTGCCTCCAGCAGGAGGTAGCTGCTGGTACGGGACGGTGGTGTTGCCGGGGGTTCAGTCTGAACTCCCGTGACTGGACGGGTGGTGGTACGGGTGGTAACGAGGCATGGTACTCCACAACTGCCTGCTCTACTGCTCTGCTACCGCTGCCTCTCGCACTTCACGGCCTTCTCTCATTGACGACAGTTCATAGGCCCGCTCCATGCTCCACAGTCGGCACACCCACGTCAGGGCTTCATCCATATCATGGCGGAGCCATCCAAACGCATCCCTCCAGTAGTCAGCATCCCCCTCTATTGATAAGAGGGTCGCCTTGCGCAGCTCGGGCCTGTTCTTCAAGCTCACGCAGTACATCTCTCCAACTGGGTGCTGCCATGCTGCGGGGTACAAAGGAGCCTTGGTTGTTCTGTCCTTATCTTCCTGTTTGTCTCTTTATGGGCGGCCACTCCGGAGGAACTTCCTGTGGGCCACCCCCCTGATTGATTGATGGCAATCTGGGCGGCCACACATTTTGGCGCCTCCGTTTTGGCCCTCCTTCTTCTAGGGTCTGAGGCACACCCCCAAGCCTGCACATGGCGTTTAGTACATGGCTACGGCGCCATCTTGGGTCCTCCTGCAGTAATGGCGGGAACTCATTTTTGGTGCCAAGCAATGGCGGAAAAAGTTTGTTTCAAAGCACAAGTCCAAGGCGTACAGTACCCGGTAAAACCGGGCATGATATCCTGTTTGTGATGCCAGAAAGATATGTCGAGCCCCAGGCTTTGGGTTACTCGGGTATCAGGCTTCAGGGGTAGCGTTGCTGTGTCACGGGGAGTGGTGGCCGCGCCTGATCCCTAAACTAATGTGGGAGTGCTGGGAATGGGTCCTACCCACCACCCTAGGGTCCACCTGCAGCTGGAGCATTTACACCTCTTTTATGGGTGTAATACTCTTCTGTGACACCTGCATTTGCGGGGCGCCACACTAGTCAATAGTGCAACTCGGTCACCAGCCTGCCTACAGTTGGGGCAGCATGTATCAGCTGTCAGGTTCCATTTAATGCAGTGCAAGTGTAGTAAAATACTTGCCAATTCCCATTGGAGTTGTAGGATACACAGAATTTGGCTCTATAAATCACTTTGCGACTATGACTTCTGGTTCACACATACGTCGCTGTGTAAGCCAGCTGATCTGATTTTAGGTCAAATTGTCCAAAAAAGTATGGAAGTGGCATTGGAAACTGGAGAAGACAGGTATTGGGAAGTACTTATGTATTTATGCAGGATTAGTGAGTAGAAATATAATGAAACTCCACTTTCTTTCACACTGCCATAATCTGTGTATGTACCATATGGTGAGTGTATTATTATCCTCACCTATCGCCACCTTCTCTGGTACAGAGCACTGCTTCAGTCCTCATCTCAGTGACGTCACCATTCGTCACACTTTCTGGGTCACACTGTATCTGTGTGACTTTACAATGAAAAGCTATGAAACATCAGAACAAGGCTCATTGTGTTTACATTGGAAGAGAGACTTCCAGGTCACTTAGTCTGCAGAGTGGTTATGTAGTGCCCCACTGGTCTGGCCGCCACCAGGGGTACTGCACTCCTCCATTAAAGGGAGAGTAGTGCCCCTGTTCTCCAGATACTGGGATAGTAAAACTGAGACACACCTGCACACACACGTAGGACCCTGGGATGGGACAGTGGGTGGACCTGGGAGGGAAGGCCTAGTCTCAGAAAGGGGAACAGGGAAGTGTAGAGGCAATTGGAAGACAGCAGAGGAATAGGAAGTTGGAATGGGAGTCGAGAGCTGGTGGAGGTGTTAGCTCCTGCGGGCTGGAACACGGTCACGTTCGCACTGGGAGAGAAAGACTGAAAGGTGTAGAAGAAGAAGAGAGACCTTGGGGTGCAGAAGAAAACCTAGATCACCTGTATGCCCATGTCTGGCAGAGGAGCAGAGGGGCTGGTGGATGAAACAGGGGACCAGCCCTGAACACGGCACAGCAGCAGTAAACCCGAACCATTGAAACTGGAGGTCATGAGGTCTTTAAGGGAACTGTGGCCCCAAACTTGGCACAAGTCGGAGAAGTCAGCCGTACTAAGGCGCGGAACTAGGAAGCGGTACCAATCAATGCCTGTGTCTGTCGATACTCAAGCTCTGCGTGCGGAGGCGCTGGGAGGAGAGGCGAGATGAGCTAGAGGCAATGAGAGTACCGCCAGTGAAAGAAACACCATGAGAGATTAAGGAACCCCTAGGAATCTTGACGATACTGTCCCGGTTCTGGAGAAACATCTGAACTTGAGGTTGGCAAGGGGAAGCACCCGGCGACCTGGTTGGAACGTTAAAGTAAAGGTACAGAACTTCAACAGATGTTTGTGAGACTTTTCTTTGCGGCGACCACCGGCTGTAGAGGCCACATGACACACTGAGGTGCTGATGACCTGATGAACACTAGCCACAGAACAAACTGACTTTCCTACACACTGCCCTGGGGAACCGCTCCACCCGTGGGGAGCAAAACCATCCAAGCTGCTGGTCATTGTCCCCAGTGGTTCTGCGGGTGGCGTCACGAATACCCTTTATTGCCCGTCATCTAGTCCTGAACTTTTAATTGACACTGCCAGGTCCACGGAGCTGGGTTGCCACCGTGATGTCCCCCAGAAAAAGAACCGAAAGAACCAGCCCTGTTCCAAGTATCCCCATTGCCCTGGAGTGGGCATGTCAGTTACGTTACTGAGAAGAGGATCAAAGTGGTGCTGGATACCGGAGATGTTGAGTACAATGTACATACATTGATTTAAGGGAAAAATTGTTAATTAATGCAAGATGACTATTGTTCTGAACGCCTAAATAAGGTAAAATAGTAACATTGTACACCTAAATATATTATGCATGCAGCCGTCCTGCCATCCCTGG